>JAKGSA010000649.1:977831-995045 GCA_033558755.1 Philaethria dido
AACCATTTCAGTCTTACGAATAATATAAAACGGTCTCGTAGTTTTATTTCAAATGCAACAAGCCAACAGTAAGATATTGAGTACATCGTTTCAAAAGTTGTTAAACTTACACAAAAGAGCCGAGCTCAAGTTAAGAACTACAAAGTTATTTCATATTTATGGTTGCCCTATTAAATACGTTGGAACTGTTATCAATAACTACGCTTCAACTATTTGAGAAATATAAGAGTTTGTATGATATTATACATAAGTTGATTCTTATGGGACTTGTGTTTGTGTTGGTCATATAATTTTAAAGGGTAACTTGGCGAAGAGGGCAAGGTATAGTTATAATAAATATTTATGACAATTGAATCGGTGAGTGCATAAACAACGTAAGTTTTTTTAAATTTTGCAGGAGGGAGAAAAATCTAACTTGCCTTTATAAGCTAGTTTAAATCGATTACGAATTTTTGCATTTTTTGTGACTTACGTTGTTTTTGCACTCACCGATTCAATTGCCAGTTTGACTATGCATTTCTTTATATTAGCTTCACGCTTTGTCCTACATATAGTCTAATCAGACTACTCTTCTCAATTATAGTGTTCATACAGAAGACACTGGCCAAATTACATAAAATCTTTATAAATCGTAGACTATAATCTTGATCTATTCTTTAGTTTTGCGTGAAAGAATAAATAGAATACATTCACGTATCCTCACAAATTTCCAGCAATATAATAATATTGCAGTGGGAATAGTAAGATTACAAGAATAGCTTATTTCCTAGCGTTTATACAATAAAACATATTATTCACTGCACAGTAATTCCTTTATGTTGACGGAAAGCACATAAACATAATTATATATACTACCTCTAGGTCATATCTATCCAACAAAATATACAAAGTAAGTTCAATCAAAATAATCTGACAGAACTGTAATACATTAATGTCTGCAAATTATTCAAAACACAATCTCCTCTCTTAGAGCAAACAGTCGTTAAGCAATGTCTAGTTGAAGCCGTAGTGGCGCAACGAGATCGCGTCTGACTGTACTAACGATGGTTATGAGTTCAATCCCTACTCGGGGAAATTTTAAATAGTAATAAATTTCAAAGTTAAGTGAAAATAGAATAACTGATCGCCTTACCACTATAGTTTATTCGTCTAACGACTGCTATATATGGCAGATACGTGCAGTGAAAAAAGGTAAAATAACGAAGAACAAATGAAAGACTATTTTAACTCTATTATTGTTCAATTAACGAGTGTGTGTATTTACACAATGATAGGTTTTTTTTCCACACAGTTTTATTCGACTTGTACTTGTACATACAATATGAAGTAAGTTATACTATCACTAGATCACTACACCACATTTTAACAGTTGCCTCTCAGTACATCTTTGAAAATGTACTGTATGTTAAGAAAAATATTAATAATTTTAACAAAGTTGGTGATGCACATAATATAAATACAAGAAATAGGCTTAAACTTGCAGCGCCTGTAACTCGATTGCATCGAGTTCGCAATTCTTTTATAGGACAATGTGTATACTTTTACAATAGGATCCCAGAAAACGTCCGAGAACTTTCCATTTTACAATTTAAAAAAATTGTAAAAAGACGTTTGTGTGTTAAAGGTTATTATCTAATTAGTGATTTTATAAATGATAACACACCTTGGGAATGAAATGCTCGCTCCAGTCTGTTTCAAAGGTATCATTGCCAATAATAAAGAATTGTAAACCATTGTCGAATATAAAAAAAATAAATAAATAAATAAATAAATAAATAAGTCCCGCTGAGTTTCTTGCGCCGGTTCTTCTCAGGTCTGAGGCATTAAATTTAGTGAACCGGTGGTAAATTATTTGACGTTCAAAAAATGAAGCTTGTAACTTCTTATTTTGAATAAAATTATTTGACTTTGACTTTGACCACAAAATCGCACTTAGATGGACCTATATGTAGCCTAGAATTTAAAAATAATATATTTGAAATACTAAATCAACAATATACTTTTCTTGTGTTAAACACAAAAAAGCAAGGAAACATTTCCTATCCCTGCATATCAATTTTTTTTTATTGTCTATCTGCCCAGCTATATTAATACAAATAATCCTCACAAATATTGATTACTGTAACCTAATTTTAAATCCTCGACAGTGATAAGTCGTTTGCAAGCTAATTGAGATAAATGTACCATTGTTTCATACAAAGTCAAAGATTTTTACCGTAAAGAGCATTTTGTGCGATATTTTTGAGGGTATTAACGGCGACAAAATAGCCACCCCTCGTCAACTTTGTTCCCATTGTTGAAGCTGACAGGTTTTACAATGAATCTAGAGCATGTGACTTTGTTGGCAAATGATATGTGGCTCTTGTGCGATATTTAATTCAGCATATATTGAACGTGTCATGAGAACGAAGGAAAGGAAAATGTTATAATGTTTAGATTGTTGATAAAATGTTGACGTTACTGTGAAACTGATAGTTTTGGCGGACTGTACGCGTGATTACGAGCTTCGCACTTAAGAAACTATTTATACTTATTTTCCAATTCTCTTTTTCTCTTCTTTTTCCTTTTGTTATGTAAGTTCCTTGTGGAATTCAGGGAACACTAAAAATGGATTTCCTAAGACAATAGAAAAAAAAAAATTTACGTCTTTAACAGCAATTCTTATCTCTAAAAAAGAAGGTCAGTCAGATTGGAAATGACCAAAATAAAAATAATATTTAAACAATTTTTTGATATTATTACTGAATAATAAGCGTCAACTTATACAGATCAAGTCTATAACCAAGTCGCATATAATACCTGCATGTGTATAAAGAAATGGCCTCTTTATAGCTCTTTCACATCAGTTACACACATTCTTAAATAAAAAACCATTCTTTTGTATGCATAGATCTATTCAAATCGTTGAGATTCAAATGCGTAGTAAAGCAGACAAGTCTTTTGTTATAACCTCCTATTGTACAGTACCAGTTCAAGGACAGCTCTGTTTGTATGTACATAAAAATGCAAGGAATAAAAGCAAAAAGTCCACATAAAAGGAAATAATATTTTTCTTGCTAGACGTTTCTCGAAACTTAACTCGCAACTACGAATTTCTACTATTTTTCTGCTTATTATAGAATCTACTTTGTTCTAAAACTGAATTACTTAAATTGGGTTTTTATTTCATTGTATTCTAGTATTTCTTGATATACAGAAAATCTGGAAATATATCAGTCAGTACCCCAACTAGTTTAATTACTTTACGCGTGGCACGCACAAAACATACTATTTAAGATTTTAAATATAGTAAGATACGACGGGTTCATATTCGTCTCTAATATAACATATCTGACATGATATAACTAATATAATATGGAAGTCTGGACAATACATACATGAGAATTTTTATGAAGGTATACATCTTCTTTCATAGATTAAGGTAGTTTCATGTGAAAACTCTAGCAAATTCTTTTTAACACGTTATTTTGAAATAGTCGAGTATACTTACCAGTACTTTTATATAATATATAAGGCAGGTCATGACATAATATTTCCGCCCGAATTCGAAACATTGCGTGTTAAGTGGCAAAACTCAACGCTCATGGTTAACTTTAACGGAACAGAGAAATGAAAGTAATTTTAATGTAATTATTGCCCGAAGTGGGAACAAAATTGAAAATTGGAACCTACAACTAACAACATTTATAGTCGTTGTAAACCTGCGCCACGAAGGCCTCATATTTTTATTGAAATGGCTAGTTATATTAGCTTATCTATATACTTCTATAGGGTATATAGAAGTTAGGTCTGAAACTACAATCAAATCTAATATTCCGAGGATGACAGCACTAAGTAGACTGTTATCCTCATGGGATTTGTAAGTACTAGCTCAAACATTTACATTCTAATGTAATATTGGTAATTCTGAATTTGCCTTATATTATGTCCCTTTATATGTCAGTTAAAGTTAATTACTTTTTATTTCCTTTTAATTTCTCTGCTTTACTCTTAATCTTGCGAAGTTAGTGGAGAAAAAAATGTGATGGGTTATTTCGGCTTATTTATTCGTAACCGGCGTGAATAAGTTGATAGGCCAGCTTATATATACATTTTTTTTTAATAATGAAATGTACAAGGTTACTTGAAAAATGATTAAATCAAAAAAATATTATTAACAGATAATACCATAAAAAGTGTACGTTTTGGATTTGTTAATTTATTCACGCCTGAGACGTATATAAAGAAAGAATTAGGCTTTCCTCAAATTATTTTGGTTTAAAATTCCTCAAAAACCGCTTCCTGTAAAAATTAAAAGCATAATGCAATATAAATATATTTTCAGAGCTTGACCAACTTCAAAGTAGGAAGAGGTTGTCAATTTGACTGCATTTTCTTTATGTAGTAACACATAACATTTTATTGCGTGAACTAATTTTATAGATTTTTTTTATATGATACTGAGTGCTTCTGGTGTGTTCAAATTTATTTATTTATTTTAAATAAGCTGACAAATAATTCTTAAGTTACTCGTAAAAATTTTCCACTGTCGTAAAAATATTCATTATTTAAGTTTTGTGAACCAAGCAATATCCTTGAGCAAGATTTGAATCCATGAGCTTTTTACAATCTTTGGCATGACTTTTTCCTGTTTATTATATAACCCAAACATCAAATTAACTAACGTTCGTAAAAATGAATTATTTAAGAATTTTTATCATTTACAAGCGGCAATTCCGCAGTAAAAGTAATTAATTTAATGTACTGAACGTAGAAATAAAATAATATGTCGCCCTTGGGAAGAATATGTTGACTTTACAGCTGGCTTACTTTGCCCTATTAAATGTATGTATACGAAATTATACCTGTTTACTTTTTAATTTTTAATCTTAATAGAGTCATAATTTATTTATGGTAATAAAATACCTACGTGACTCAATGGTAAGATATAATAGAATTTATTAGGTATCTGTTGAATTCCTAGACATAAATAAAGTTTTGTGTAATTTATAAAATATTTTAAATAATAATATGCCTGTCGTGGCGCAGAGGCACATGCGTGAGACTGTAAATGCGACAGGTTGTGGGTTCGATTCCCACTCCACAAAACGAAAATTCTAAATAATATTTAGTGTTTTCATTTCCTTGGTTTGGTAACAAGGCAAATCGCGTTGAGTTACGCGGAATCATCATCATTCCATCAATCATCCGGCGGAAAGTAGGTAACGGAATTGTTGAAAGGGAACGGAGTGTCTTAACACTAGATTCTCGGGTTCCCTCTACCTGCCCTGCTTTATGCGGAATACAGCATGAATCTAAAAAAAAAGTTATATGGCAGCTTATCGCTCGTTCTTCCATAGTTGCTAGTTCCTCCAAGTGGGATCGAACTCACAAGCCCTATGTTTAAAATCAGACACTGTCCCATTGCGCAAGGACGGCCTTAAGTAGTAAAAATAATAATAAAGAAAATATTAAAAAGCATTTTTAAATATAATTGTTGTATATTAGGTACTATTACATAAGATTAAGTTTCATGATTTATACTTCCCCATTAAATAGTAAAATAACAAAACAAACATTTTAGAAATAAAAATAAAAAAAATGGCAACTATGCGTTTTTATGATTCACCAAATGGACCAACTTCATAAACCGCTATTGTACACTTTTTTTCGAAAGAAAAGGCGACTTTTTTTTGGAAAAAAATATTTTTTATTTTGCATTTTGCGTTCTAGTAGAGAAGGTAGTAGAGTGAAAATTCACTCCAATTAAATATTTATTAAGAAATAAGTAAATATGTGCACATTAATGTACAGGTTAACTTAATTGGATAAAATGTCAAAAAGCAACTAAATGTAAAAATTCTTTTAAGGAATATATTATATAAAAATACAAGATAAAAATGTTACTTAAAAATACAACATCTAAGTCAAGACGCAATGCCTGAATTCGGCAGAAAGTGGGGAACGGAGTGTCTTAACACTAGGTTTTTAGGTTCCCTCTGCCTACCCTGCTATATGCAGGACACAGCGTAAAGCTAAAAAACTGATTATATGCTAAAATATTACTCCAAAAGTCCAAAAAAATATTTTGCACTTAAAAAACATAAAATTCCACTGCATTTTATATGCAATTAAATTAAATAAAACTTTTTACTTGTGTACTGAAACCGTTTTTCATAAAGCATAACACTTCATTACATCCTAACAGGTCAACTAGAGGAGGGTCACCTAGTAGCCCGTGAGGACGTAAAATCAACCCTGACCTACTCACTTATTGTGCTATATGATGAAATTTATTTATAAATTCTATTAATAAATTGCGAAAATATCATGTATTTATAAAAATGCGATTTCAAATACCATATATATCAATTTCATGGAGAGAAAAAAAAAGTTTTTTCCAACAAAGATTCTAAAACGAAGTTAAATGCCAATGATGATTTAGGAGCTAGTTATAGCGCAAAGGCTATATGCGACTGTAAACGCGAAAGGTTGTGGGTTCGATTCCCACTCCAGGGAAAGAAATTATGAAATATTTATAATAATTAATATTTTGTAATTCGGTAAGTTAGTTTAATTCGGGAGTAAATGGGGAACGGAAATCTTAAGAGAACGGAGTGTCTTATCACTAGGTTCTCAGATTCCCTCTGCCTACCCTACCATGTGCGGGATACAGCGTAAAGTTAAAAAAAAGAAGACTGATTGCATCGATAAAGGCGAGTGGTTGTAAGTTCAATTCCCACTCAGGTGAATAATCATATTTAAATTTTGAAATAAAAAAAATGCCCTGAAACTACTCAATCAACATATCTAAGAAAAGCCAATATCTATACTAATAATATTTTATTGTAATAAAGTGCCAAAAATACAACTATAAGTACTTTAAGTATAAAAACGTCACCATATTTTACTGGCTTTCGCGAAAGACAAATTAGGGTTGTATGTTTAATTTCCAAGCGTTTGCATAATACTTGAATATCGATAACTTACCCTCGTCACTGGCTACGATGCGATGACACCTTGTACGGATTACGCGGACGTTTTACTATGGAAATATGATTTTTATATTTAATGCCATTCAATTCTTTAAGGTAATAACTGTAAGACGCTGATCTTTCGTATTGTTCTAATTCGAAAATATGACAGATTATGAGGCCTGTCGGGGCGTAGCACGTGCGTGACTGTAAATAGGTTGTGTGGGTTCGATTGTCACTCCAAGAAATGAAAGTATTAAATATTTATAATAATTAATATTTAGTATTTTCATTTCCTCACACAACAGGGTAACAGGGCAAAGTGATGACTTCCGCTACTCAGCACCCAATGCCTCAATTCGGCGGAAAGTGGAGAACCAAGAGTCTTAACACTGGGTTCTCAGGTACTCTCTCTGCCTACCCTACGCGGGATACAGCATGAAGCTAAAAAAATGACTGACAAAAAATAACATTTTATATATACATACATATATAAAGTAACTGATTTAATTTTAGTTATTATTTTAATACATTACTTCTTTTTTTCTATGAAAAAACAACTTTTTTTAATATTGTATTTATTTTTGATACAAAGTGTAATAAAGAATAGATATAAAAAAAAAAACTCTCAACAACATAATAAGGTTTCAAGCAGCACTGTTAGCAGGTACAAAAAGAAACCTACGTTTGCCTTCTACTTTCTCTTGACCCAATAATTACTCTCTTGGGATCTTGATCGAGAATTTCGTTATTAAGCCGTTAACTGAAACAACTATCCGTTGAATCAAACATGTGGAATCATTCTTTGGACTAATTAGTACAATAACACCATGTCAAGGCTAAATCCAAAATATTCAAAATATTATATTTATATTTAATAAAGAATTAAATAAATAACAAATAAATATTCTTTATTCAAGGTACGAAACGTTTTTTACTAAAAATAATGTCAATCAATACTGTCTTTTTCATCTTTATAGGCTTTTTCAATAAATAAATGTAATTTATAATTTGATAAGATGTCATTTATAAAAGATAAACAAAGTCTTATATGTAGATTAAGACAGTAAATAATTTTGTACACCATGTAAAATAGTTAGAGGCCATCTTGGTGCATTGGGACTAACTGTAAACGACTACTCAGAGAAATGCCTAGGTATATTTAAATTATTTTCCTTCTCTCCCTCTAGTAAAACAAAGTACGGCATTGAGTTCCGCCACTTAACACGCAAAGTCTCGAATTTGGACTGAAAACAGGAAACAGAGTGTCTGGACACTAGGTTTTCTCTGCCTACCATACGTTATATAAGTTGTAAAAACTTCCATTTTCTTATGACTCGATACAATCTTCATCTACATATACAATCTTCTGCGTTTATAACATTAAGAAATTTTTATTTGCCATTAAATTCCTCTATTGCCAAGGCCAAAGGAAAATTTGTGAATTTGTGACCATAAATTTGTTTGAATTAAAACCAGAAAGTTAGGTGGACGTCGAGATATAACGCCGCCGGCGTTAGCCGTTGTCGGGCGATACCTACTTCACTGACACTTAAATATTTTTACGATACAAAAATATTTTCAACTTTTATCTTAGATAATAATTACGTGTTTATTGTATACATTCAAGATAAATCTTTGATTCTTTAAGACTTTCGGGAACAATATGCTTGCTTTTATATAGTAAGAATAAAATAAATATTAATTCGGCAGAAAGTGGGGAACGGAACTAGGCTCTATGGTTCCCTCTGCCTATCCTGCTATGTGCGAGATAAAGCGTGAAGATAAAAAAAAATAAAGGCTTGTTTTTTAAAATAAATGGTGTGTACTGTGTTGTTTTCTAAAAGTTAAGCATTTTCATTTAATCGACGGCGGCCATTTTGAATTAACAACAACACGGTTTACGTATAGTATATATTAATTATATTGTCATCTGAACTAAAATTACATTTCAAATTTTAGCTCATTCGGATACTGTGGATTACTCACATACAAACACCACAAGTCATATATTTTTTTTTATAAAAATATGTATCTTGCATAAGAATGAAAAACAAAACTTGTCTTCGTCCTACGTTCTCCATTTCCTTTTCTACATACATTTTACGTGTCCTAAATATCTCTCTAAGCGTCAAAAGTCAAAATTATTGCCTACATCTAACCTTAACCCCCGCAAAAACCTAACAGTCCATTAAGCAATGTCCCTACGTAATTTGAAAGGTTTCCCCAATCGGATAGGGAAAAAATAATAGTCTGGTCACTCCCTAATGAGAAAAACTCTTCTAATGCTTCAGATAATCACGCTTATGGGTGTGGCAAATCACATGAGGCCCTTTATAGTACACACGATCAAATTTTTTACATTGTAATGTTTTGAAATTGAAAATAAGTATATTTACATATAAATTGATACTCGTAGCGATATTGTTAAAAATCTGACGATAGCTATGAATGGATGGTTGAATATCTGTTACTTTTTCACGCAAAGACTACTGAAAGATCTAAATGAAACTTTAAATTAATATAGTTTATAAAACGAAATAACAAATAGACAAAAAAAATATTAGGTTAAAATATTTTTGCTCTTTCATTCTAGGTACATAAAATGCAAGGTTGCTTCCAGTTGCTTAGGACGTACAGTTAATTAAAATGGGCGAAAGATACAGAACGATGACGATGATTAGTGGAGTTTAGATTTTCTGTTTCCCACATGAGACTTGTTCAGCTTAGAACAATATTTTCCATTTTTTCTCTTCCTTGGCTATCAAAAAAGAGATAATAAATAAATTTCTTTTTCAAAATCTAATTTGTTATACTGAATTAATTTATCTGCAAAATGTAATACAATACATATATTTTTTTAAATATTAACTATTAATGCAAAATGTTGTGGGTTCGATTCCCACTCCAGGAAATGAAAAAGTTTAGTGTTTTCATTTCCTGGGATTGATAACAAGGCAAAGCGCGGTGTTGAGTTCCGCCATTCAACACGGAATGTCTCAATTCGGCGAAAAGTGGGGAACGGAGTGTGTTAACACTAGGTTCTCTGTTTCCTCTGTCTACCCTGTTATATGCGGGATACAGCGTGAAGCTAAAAAACAGAATAAAACTATTAACAAAGCTCCTTAATATAGTTAAAATACTTTATGAAAAAGTTACCCAATAATCTATAAAAATTTATAACTTTAAAAGAACGTGAACTTATTGACAAATACGAATATGTGGGCACATACTATATGCATTACATAAAATCATATAAGGGAATGAGATAACTTTGCAGTCTGGGCGGAAACTTAGATTACGTACGGCGACTAATCGTTCCAATCTAATAACGTGTATATTAATGACAATATTATATAATAAGTTGAGGCCATCGTAGCGTTGGATAACGTCTGACTATATACATGATGGTTGTGAATTCATTTTCCGTTAGGGGAATGAGGTATCTAAAGTAATATGGTAAAATTAAATTTAACGCCTGTCGTGGCGCAGAGGCACAAGCGTGCGACTGTAAACGCGACATGTTGTGGATTCGATTCCCACTCCCGGAAATGTAAAAGTTTAGTATTTTCAATTCCTGGGTTTGGTAACAAGGCAAAGCGCGGCTTTGAGTTCGGCCACTCAGCACGCAATGCCTCAATTCGGCGGAAATTGGGGAACTGAGTGTCTTAACACTAGGCTCTCAGGTTCCCTCTGCCTACCCTGCTATATGTAGGATATCGTGTGAAGCGAAAAGAAATATATATGTATTTAAATTTCAAACTATATTTCCCCAAACTAATAAAGCAACTTGAGGCATTGAATTCCGCCACATACGCAACGCAGCGTCTTGAATTTAGGCGGAAGATAGAGACGTGAGTGTCCTAATATAATCATCCTCAGTGAGAGAATCGAACCTAATGTCGTTAGAGTCAGAAGTTGTCACACTGCACCATGATGGTCTCTATAACATTTAATGGTAATTCCACATTTTATTGTGTATTCTTTACTAATTAATTACTTTTTGTTACAGTGGCTTGCTCTACCGTGACCGTGACTAAATGCCAGGCTGCTCTACGAACTCTGCAAGCGTTTCCGTTTTTCAAGCCAACGTGCCTCTGTCGGGAACCGAACGTGGACCCCGAGTGTAACTCGTTCCGCGACTTCCTGTTTGATCATCCCTGCGTGTTCGTCATGAAGAAGGGTGAGAAAAGCATAATATTTTTTCATAGTAGTTTATCATCAATGCTAGTATATTATTAAATTAAATAAGTTTACGTAAACTGTGTTCTATACTGTCATTATAAAAATAAGAAAATAACTTCATACATTTATATGAGATAGGTCTATAAATCTCAATTTGGTTTAAGTACCTAAAATGTGATAAATTTCTTTTTAACCGTCTTCAAAAAAGGAGAAGGCTATCAATTCGACTGTAGACATATTTTACTGACACGACTGTATAAATAGTGTTATCGTATATTTTTTTACTGAGTGAACCAATTTTGATCATATTTATATGAGCTAGTGCTTCTGATATGTTCCCGTTTTAATTTAATTAAGATGTGACGAGTAGTTTTTGAGTTATCCGTAATAATTGTATCTATGAAACAACTATTACGGATGCACTTTCTATGAAATCTATATTCTAAATCAAACAACAAACGCTCAAAAACCGATTCAGTTACATCCAAAACCAAAACCTTACTTAAATAACCAAAAAAACACAATAATATAATTAAGGAACCATTATGCTATATATAACACGACGACTGGCCATTTTAATTATAGAGATTGGAATAGCAACTTGGGCATTAAAAACTAACTAGCAGTAGCTTTAAAGGCAAAAACGTTTGCGTAATCTTATTTGGCACACGTCCAGAAAGAAAGAAGTACCTGAAAGGCCGTGAATGTTATAAAATTAGAAACGCGATATCGATTTTACACGCCCCACATTGTATAAGAGTATTGCATCGGTAAAAGGTATAAAAAAAAGAACAGAGACATTTTTTTTAATATGTTTTTATATGTATTATAAGTTATAAAAAAATATTTGTTATATTAATAATATATTATATTATCACTTAATTTAATAATATCCATAAAAGACAGTAAGTGGTAATTCTAGGTTTATATTGTATTCAGTGTAATTTTTAAATGTAAAATTTAATAATTTGTAATAATTTGCGTTGAGTTCCGCTACTCAACACGCAATGCGTCAAACTGGCGGAAAGTGGAGAACGGATTTGTTGAAAGAGAACAGAGTGTCTTAACACTAGGTTCTCAGGTTCCCTCTACCTACCCTGCTATATGTGGGATACAGCGTGAAGTTATTTTTTTTTTGTTTTTGTAATAATTTTTCTATTTCTTTTTAACAAAGAAGAAGTTAGAGTCTGACACTATTTAAAAAAACATCATTTATGGCCATGAAAAGCAAAGGGGACAAAGAACGGTGTGTCTTCACACTAGAATATCTCTATCTACACTACAATGTAAGAAAAAGCGTAGAGCTAAAAAAAGTAGAAGGGTACATATGTATATTTTAAATTTAAAAATATAGCAAAAAGTTTATGCATGAAGAGGCTAATGACTGTGGACGAGGCGAAAGAAGTATGCAGGGACCATAGCGTTTGGCGCTCAGTTCTCTCCGACTACCCCGCTAGGGATAAAACGTGAAGTTGGGTTAGGTTAGGTTAGCAAAAAGTTTAACTAGTTCATAAGCATTCTTAACGTTAAAGTCTCTCTGTCTCGATTACTTACAAATAACAGTTAAAATAAAAAGAACTAAATTAAGTCGTGATTTTCTATACAAAGTGCAAAAGCAGACGACAGCTTAAAACGATATGTTTGCAAACGGCGATAGGTTTCGTAATAGCCTTCACTAATTTACCTTCAGCTGCACCGGTGTCGTGTTATCGTCGTCGTATTCTATAGTGGCATCGAATTGACCTACACAGTTCAATGACAGAAAATCGATTTAGTTCGTGGTGACTAACATTTTCATTACAACTGCTCTGATGTTGAAGTTGTTAACTTTGAAACTTTACTTAGGGTTTATTTTAGTTTTGATAGTTTCTTAAGATTATATTGAATCGATTAAAATATAGTTTTAAATGTAGGTTAAGATATTTATATAACAATCTTTTTAAAGTATACATTTAGGATTAATAAAACAAAAAAAAATGTGTAAAAATTGTAATTTGTAATAACCATATAAACATTTTGACGAGGAGAATAAAAAAAGATAAGCTACGTTTTTGCGAAGAAAGTTTATTCAAAAATGGTAACTTCGAATAGTACTAAAATTTGAATATTTTGTGAAATAATAATTCATTACAAAAAGATAATTAAATTAATTCATGTCAGTAAAATAAAAAAAACGGATCAACTCGAGTAACGATTCTTGTATAATATAATCGATTTTTCCAACTATAGACTAGATATTTAAATACTTTTTACGTCCCTACTCACTTATTGACACTTCGACGAATGAATTAATAATTCAAACCTTTCCTAACGTGTGATATTTAGGACTATCAATAGTATACGACTATAGATTACATTTATCATCTCTTATTGCTTTTATTCTCATTTAACTCTTTGTGTCTTTTGTGCGTATTTTTTAATACCTAATAACATTTTATAAATTAGTTGGTAATTTGTTTGGTGAATTAATACTATTACTATTTTGGTATACAAAAAATACAACTTCAATCGTTCTCGTGCTCCTAAAATTTAAATCAATATTGTTTCAAAAACTTACGTTAGCATATGTTATTTTATAAACCTACTCGTACTGCAAAAATATATCTTATAATATTAGTAAATATATATTATAATATTAGTAAAACTAGTTTATTTACTTAAAAATAAAATATAATCTTAATAATTTTGTTTCAGAAAAAGATCCGTACCCAGTTGAGACATTACCGACCTGCACCTACGCTCTAAGCGTCTGCCATAATGAAAAATCCTGCTCCGTACTGTTTGAACGCTTCAAGAATGCTTGCAAGGCCCGTGACGGAGACTGCCGCATGGAGGACAGGTAACTTGTAAAAAAACTGGCAAGTTAAAGCCCTACGCTGAGGGTTCGTAAATTGTAAGGCATTGACGAATAAAAAAAACGTCTCGCTGAGTTTCTTGCGACGGTTCCTCTCAGGTCTGAGGCATTAAATTTAGTTAACCGGTGGTAAATTATTTGACGTTCAAAAAATGAAGCATGTATCTTCTTATTTTGAATAAAACTATTTGACTTTGACTTCGCTTTTCCGTGTATATAATTATATAGAAGTTTATAATTTTTTTTTACTTACTTTATCATTATTGCAAAATACTCATGTAATTTAAAATTTTGCAAAATAATGCAGTGTATGTAAAGACTCCCAACTACACTAATCCTAAATAAATAAAATATTAATATTGCCAAAACCTAAAATATACGAAAAACAAAATCCAAGCAAACTTTAATCTATGTTAGTTTCCAAGCTCAGCTCAGAGTTAAAATTAATTTTGTGGAAACGCGATCAATATTCCAATTTTATCGCGCTCTTTTAGCACTGCTAGTACTTGTAAATCTGTCAGCAAGTAGAAAATCGACCTTTAAAGGCTGTAGGTGGCGGTTATTAGAACTGACCGACTTATGTTTATGGAAATTTACCTTGTATTTATAACATAAGTTGTTATCTTGATTTTGGTTTAGGTTAAAATAATGTTGATTTTCTTTAAAATTGTAGCGATAATTGCGTTGTAATATTCTAGAATTTTCGTCTAGTATATAATACTGTTAGAAATTGCATTTTTTTCTATGATAGAAAACATTACATGCGGAGTAAATGAAACCTTGCATTTCAAGGACTTTTCTAATTTGATTTTTTTAAGTCACAATCACGTGACGTAGACGCCTGTCGTGGCGCAGAGGCACAAGCGTGCGACTGTAAATGCGACAGATTGTGGGTTCGATTCCCACTCCAGGAAATAGAATTTTTCATTTCTTGGGTTTGGTAACAAGGCAAAGCGCGGCATTGTGTTCCGCTACTCAGCGCGCAATGCCTCAATTCGGCGTAAAGTGGGAAGCGAAGTGTCTTAACACTAGGTTTCCTTTGCCTACCCTGCTATATGCGGGATACAGCGTGAATCTATGTATGTATGTATATACACATATATGCATGAGAATGGAAAACGTAACGATATTAAATTCCTTTCACAACCTTTTTGTATATACAGAAGATATGATGCACATATCTTTATATGTAAAGGTGTAATAAATTGTTCTAATAATAATAAATATAATTAAGTTTTCTACAAAAGCATATATTGGCTAATAGAGTCCGCAAATTGCACCATACTTAGTGACACAAAAGATAAAAGATGAAGAGAAGATAAGAAGAGAAGAGAAGTAACATTGTTAAATTAAGATTGTATTTAATGTTTCTTTTTATCTCTTGTATCTCACGCATTTGCTTGGGAAAGGCAAAAGAACCTAGTGATTTTCATCAAATTTCTACACTTTCCCCTTAGTTACTTAGTTAGTGTTCTATAAAAGGGACGTAATCATTTAAAATAATAAAAATTAATCTATTTTTAATTGTATTTCAAGGTAAACAAGTTACATATTCGATTCCCACTCCAGGAAATGTAAAAGTATTTTCATTTCATGGGTTTGGTAAAAAGCCTCAACTCAGTGGAAAGTGGAGAACGGAGTCTCTTAACACTAGGCTCTCAGGTTCCCTTTGCCTATCCTAATATATGCGGGATACAGCGTGAAAAAAAAAGTGCAACAATCTAGCGGAGGCTGTGACATTGTAACGATCTATTTTCATATTGGATACGCCATCTACGAATTACTGTTCCAACTCCACTCAAAGCAAATCCCAGATGTAATACTCTAATGGCCACCCATTGTATTAATACATCACGTAGCTACGTAGAAGTCACAAATGCATGTAGATTTAATATTATACTTCTTTATTTAGTTTACTTTAGGAAACCTGGACATAAAGTATTAAATATTAATCTAAAAAAATATTAAATATTTGAATTGCTATTTAAAAGTGGTTTTGTTTGTTATTTTGAAATTACCTATTGTATTAGGTGGACTTGATTTAAGAAAAAAATAAAAATATACAAGAATGTGATGCAAGAGTACATAAAAGGGAAAAAAAGGAAAAACCTACATTGATCTTCGAAATCAGTTACGCTTATACTAAAAGAAAATAACACACAATGCATACGACACTCTGGAGTATTTGCAAATTTTGACCCAATAGATCAAACAAATAATAATTATTATTATTTAATTTACATTTGTCTACTATGAAATACATGTGGTTTAGAGAAAAGTTATGTTTAATGTTCTCATTTTTTCTACGTTCTCTGACTTATTCTCTGACTTATTGGGCAATGGACGCCAACCCACTTTTTGCCTCTCCAATGTATTTAGTATAAATAAAAATATTTATTTATTATATACCATAGAACTGCCCAGCGATGCATCTTAATATTAATATAACACATTTTATCCACCAACTTCTGCCAAGTAATATTTTTACTTATGTTTGTTCTATATAAATAAACAATAATAAATTCTTTATTGACCATAATGAATATGACATTTAAGGGCTTACTAACTCCTAAAATAAGTATACACTGTGTTATAAGAGCTAGTGACTTCCCTGATTAGCATACAAGAATAAATTAACAAAAAAAAAAGTCAATAGAAATATATGTAACATGAAAATATGCTTTACTTACTTACCTCACCTGTGTTCAACTAGCATTACGGTGCATCAATACAAGTAAGTCACTCGATTGTGCCTATTAATCTAACCTAGATCTGGTTGGTTAGCGGTTTAATACGACGAGCTTGCCATCTGACCTTCCCCACATGTCAAGGACGAGGCATTCCGATACACGAAGGGTGATGTCAATTTCAATTCCATTGCAATGTCTGTGCTGAATTGAAAGTAGTATCGGTTTTTCAGATCATTCGTTATAGGCTTTCAATTGACGCTTCAATTCTAACCACTTTTGTTTTGATTCTTTTAGAATTACAACATTGTATCTTCTCTCAAGTCTTATATATTATATGTAACCTTGGAAGTCATATTGGTACAGTTGAGATTGATTTCATGGTACATGTTGCATTTGGGTTTATATCTCATTTGTGAATTGAGCCGTTGATTTTGAAAGAGTGACAACTCCAGTTTGTAAAAAAAATAATTAAAGCTGAATCTTATTACAAATGAACATAACTTCATGTTTTTAATAAAAAAAAAACAAAAAC
>JAKGSA010000649.1:995437-1323229 GCA_033558755.1 Philaethria dido
TAACTTATCTTTGTTGATATAAAAAAAATATTTTACTAATTTATAATAGAATTATACGAAAAAATATGACATCCGTTTCCTTCAAAAATTGCGTAAAATGCTCAAAAAACACATAATGGATGTACACAGATTATTCATTTCGTATCAAGTCTCAGAAATACTAAGCTGAAATTCTTGTAACAAAGGAAAGGACGTAATTATATTATAGAGGCAGTTTGACCCTAACGCTGAGAGCTTCTCGAGGTGGACTATTTTTATTTTTAGCTTTTAAGATACTTAGGTATTTAATGACAGTGTTGACAAGGTTATTTTAAAGATGTTTAATATAAAAGAAAATATCCTACAAATTTAGAATAATATAAGTAAGATTTTAACATTAAAAGAAAACCGTTTTTAAATAATATGTACTAAAAAGTACATATATATAATTAATTTATTACTTACGGATAATTCAAAAATTACTCGTTAAATCGTAACTAAATTTAAATGGAATCACACCAGACGCTTTATCATATAAAAAAATTATCATCAAATATGGTTGAGTTCCGCCACTCAGCACGTAATGTCTCAATCCGGCGGAAAGTAGGGAACGGAGTGTCTTAACACTAGGTTCCCTCTGCCTACCTAAGGAAAGAGATAAGGAATTTATTAATTCGACTGTATTTTTTATGGGTTACGCTTTTTACTGAGTGAACCATACATACATACATACATACATACTCAGCTTCACGCTGTATCCCGCATATAGCAGGGTAGGCAGAGGGAACCTGAGAACCTAGTGTTAAGACACTCCGTTCTCTTACAACAATTCCGTTCTCCACTTTCCGCCAAATTGAGACATTGCGTGTTGTGTGGCGGAACTCAACGCCGCTCTGCCTAGTTACCAAACCCAGGAAATGAAAATACTAACATGTCCTGGAGTGGGAAACGAACCCACAACCTGTCGTGTTTATAGACGCACGCTTGTGCCTCTGCGCCACGACAGGCGTTAGAGAATATTACTGTTAAAATTATTCTCATTTCCTGCACTGGTCAATCAAAGGGCGGCGTTAATATCTGCCATATAACCCGTCTTAACACTAAGCTCTCTCTGAATAACTTGCTATGCTGAATAAAACGTAAAGCTGCTACATTTAAAAATTCTATAACCCATCTTAAAACAATCATCATAGACAAGAGCCTCATTCAGACCACGTCTCTTTCAATAAGCAGTGAGTAACTAAAATAATGGTTATA
Source organism: Philaethria dido (assembly GCA_033558755.1). NCBI lineage: Eukaryota > Metazoa > Arthropoda > Insecta > Lepidoptera > Nymphalidae > Philaethria > Philaethria dido. The sequence goes on from JAKGSA010000649.1 coordinate 996,674, forward strand.
ACGAGGTAATATCGCGTCCAATAAAGCAACTTGATTCAATATACGGCGGAAAGTTTTATTCATTTCGTGTAATCCCTGCTGAGTTCTTATTGTTGAGTAGGGCTGGGAAATGCGGCTTAAGTAGATGATAGTAGTTTTGTATTAATAAAGCATAATATGTATTTGCTAAGAAGTATATTATTTTACAAATGTATATATGAGGAAGTAATCAAAAAAGAGGTCATCGGGGCGCAGTGGGATAGTGAGACTGAATACGTAGCGGTTGTGGGTTCAATTCCCATTTGGTGGATTGATTATATTTAAATTAGTAACATTTTCTTCGCTCTGTGGGGAGTGGGGAACGGAGTGTCTCAACACTAGGTTCCCTTTGCCTACCTTGCTATATGCGGGATACAGCGTGAAGCTATTATTATTATTATTATAGTATATATGTTCTCCGCTCTGGTTAGAAAAAGCGTGGTGTTGAGTTTGGTCACTCAACAAAAACAAAACTATATTAAGTACATCGTATCATAATGTTATGATATTTTTTGTTATTTACTAAAGTTTTCTTAAGTTTAAGTTCTAATTAAAGGATAGAACGTAGATATTTGAATGTTTGATACTTCATCTAATAGTAATTGCTGAACGAATTTGTATGAAATGAGACTAATAAATATGAAAAATGTCATATTTTTAACTAAATCAATGACACGGCATTACTATTGCGACCTATTTATTTTAAAATAAATATCTTTTAGTTTTATCTAGACTAACTTCTAAAGCCCATACATACATACATGAAATAGAAAAGGTCGAGGGCAGAAGATAAATATATGTACATAAAATATCTTGTTCTTAACTTAAACTCTCTTAACAATTTACGTAGTGACATAACTCTAATTTTTGATTCAATTACATAATAAAAATTGTTAATTAAAACGCTATATCCCGCATATAGCAGAGTAGGCAGTTATTAGTGTTAAGACACTCTGTTGCCCACTTTCCGCCCAATTGAGGCATTGCGTGCTGAGTGGCGAAACTCAACGTCGCGCTTTGCCTTGTTACCAAACCCAGGAAATGAAAAATTCCATTTCCTGGAGTAGGAATCAAACCCACAACCTGTCGCGCTTATTTTCGCACGCTTGTGCCCTGCGCCATGACAGGCGTGAATTAAAATTAAATATCCGAATATATTTTATTTCTATACAAAAATACAATTTCTGCTTACACAGAACGTCCCCGTATCCGGTTTTGAATAAACTTTTAACCGCACTTTAATATTTCACTTGCATGCCCCTCCATACTAAATGTATAGGACCAATTAAAATGTTTGCGGTGGCGTGATTCGAGTATATTTTTCTTATGACATGTAACTTAGCATGCTCTACCGTGCTCTGTGTTAAATACAAGGTATATATTTTCTTTAAAAATGCGTGGAAATATAATATTTAAGTATATGAATATATAATTTGTATAAAGAAACCATTATATTAAAGATTATTTTTTTATCTTATCTTTAAAATAATTATAATGGACTGTATATTATAAAAATTGTACATTATTTTAAAATCAAAGTAAATGAAAAATAAAATTATTTTTTTTCGTTATTCTGGTCGTTTTGGCAAGGACATTAAATTCAAGTATGACATTTTTTTACTTTTTAATCAAATGCCACAAGACAAATGGAATCAAAACATCATGCAATAATCACCTGTATTTATTTTATGGTTAAACTACAATGAAGGTATTTTAAGAAACTTGAAAAAATGAGGAAGTTTCGACTGTATTTTTTATGTGTATTACCGCATAATATTTTACTGGGTGATCTATTTTTTTTATATGATAGCCAATACTACTTATGAGGTCTTATTTAAATTTGGTTATAATTTGACGAGAAATTTATAAAGTAATTGTAATAACCTATTTTTTATTTCATTTATTTGAAATTGGTTATGATTTTTTTATTAAAACTTTATCTATTTAACATGTCATACATTTTGTGGTGTAGACAATATCATAATTTCACAGTAACAAATTCAAAATCGCAAACAAATATAAGTAAACTATTCTACGCGTTAGCTTCAACCCTAATATCACTAAGAGCCACCTAATCCGTGGCGGTCGAGATCTCAACTCCTCGCCCTTGCTAAGACCTTAGTTCTGTAAATCAATCTTGGCATTCGTTTTAATAGTTCCTTTTCTATTAAGTAGCTACATACATTGTTATTCACGTTACGTGATCTGATAATGTTTGGCAGAAATCTAAGATTATTTATGTGTTGGTTTTTATTTCCTTTGTAATATATCATAAAACTTAATATACAAATTATATGCTTAACCGAATTCAAAAAAGGAGGAGGACGTCGCTTCGCTTGTATTTTTATGTGTTACTGTGTAACTTTTTACTGGGTAAATCAATTTTAATGATTCCTTTTTATATGATAGCTTATGATGTCCCATTTAAATTTGGTTAAGATCTGATGAATAGTTTTTGGGTTTTTCGTAATAATTTTACTTCTTAATGCCTTTTATTTGAAATTAGTTTTTTTAGGTAAAAATCTTGATAATAATCAAGATTATGTGTCATAAAACATAATACAGAAATTATAAGGGTTTTCTTTTAGCTTCACGCTATATCCCGCGTACAACAGGGTAGGCAGAGGGAACCTGAGAACCTAGTACTAAGACACTCCGTTCCCCACTTTCCGCCGAATAAAACTCAACGCCGCGCTTTTCCTTGTTACCAAACCCAAGAAATGAAAATACTAAACTTTTACATTTCCTGGAATGGGAATCGAACCCACAACCTGTCGCGTTTACAGTCGCCCGCTTGTGCCTCTGTGCCACGACAGGCGCTAAATTATAAGTATCTTCATGTTTACGCATATCTTAGTTATGCAAGGACGTTAGGAAAGATGCAAAGATGAACGCTTTCATGGTGGTCGGTAGATTCAATTTTTAAACGGTAAACTTGAATTCGGTAAGCATTTATATAATAACGAGTACTTTACACTAAATTCGTATTATAATTCCTATAAAGTATATATAAATATCCTTAAAATAAACAAAAATAATATTTTCCTTTGTAAATGTAGTTTTGTCCGTCCATATATCATTTTAATACGCTGCGATTAAAATGTGTTATTAATTATACTAAATATCTGGGAACATGTGAATATTCGTTTAGTTGAAGTTATTTTTTTATAATAAAAAATTATATTAATTCTACTAATATTTTGATATCAAGGCCAGTCGTGGCGCAGAGGTACAAGCGTGCCACTGTAAACGCGACTGGTTATGGGTTCGTTTCCCCCTTCAGGGAATGAAAATATTAAATAATTATTATAATTAATATTTAGTATTTTCATTTCCTTGCTTTAGTAAAAAGGCAAAGCGCGACGTTGAGTTCCGCCATCAATCATGCATCATTACGGTGGATAGGAAAGAAAAAAATGTAAGAATGTATGGATGTTTGTTACTCTTTCACGAAAAGACTAGATGAAAGTGTACCGTACAGAACCTTACAGTAATATATTTAACGTTTGTTTGTCAGAATAACACATAGTTAGGCTACAACTTATAAAAAATTGCGTAATTAGGTCATAAAATAACTATAAATATTTAGTATTATAAAGAAAAGCAGTTTCAACCTAGTGTCAAGACACTCCGTTCGCCGCTTTCCGCCACAATTTAAGACATTGTGTGTTAAATCTAGTTTTATGTATAAAACGCGGCGTTGAGCTCCGCCACTCAACACGCAATGCCTCAATTCACCGGAAAATGGGTAACGGAGTGTCTTAATACTAGGTTCTCGGGTTACCTCTGCCTACCCTGCTATATGCGAGATACAGCGTGAAGCTAAAAAAAAGTATAATATTTACTGTCTCAATTCGGCGGAAAATAGGGAACATAAATGTTAAAAGAGAACGGAATGTCTAAACACTAGGTTCTCAGGTTCCCTCTGCTTACCCTACTATATGCAGGATACAGCGTGAAGGTAAAAATATATTGACATACTTAAATAGTTGAATAAATCTTTTAAGATATATAAATATGATTTTACTAGTATATAGTCATAGCGTAGCGGGATAGCAGGCGTCTTGCCTCACAAAGTGTCGTGACTCGCCCCTTTGTAGGTTAAGAGCTGTCGAGCTAAACTTTGACTTGAGTACGAGATTTGATGTAGGTATGGATAGTGAAACTTATAACGAACGAGCTTCTATGTACTTTAGTGTTATTGCTGTTAAAGGACAACAATGAGCTTCATTTTCGTTCGTTTGTTTCGTTTGTTTGTTTTAATTCTTATTTTTGTGTATTTATGTTGTTAAATAGATTTTTTTTAATTACGTTAAATTTGTTGTTAGTATGACATAAAGTAGGACATGAACAATCATATTTTCGTATATTAATTGAAAACAAACTTTTTTCTTTATTCATGCATTCGACAAATTAAGGTCTCATTCAGAAACGGGTTAAATTTAGTTTGAAAGATTTGACTTCACCTATATTAGTTTAGGTTAACTACTAACACAGTAATTCAGATAAAAATTTAAATGAAATACCGGAAATTACATTATTAATCATATAAAAAGCACTTTTAAAGAAGCTCAGTATTATACGAAAAAATTTACTAAAAATTTATATACATAAAGCTTAAGAAATGCGTAAACAAAAAAATAATTTTAAAATATAACTACTTTTCAAATAAGAATGCCTGTCGTGGCGCAGAAGCATAAACGTGCAACAGTAAACGCAACAGGTTGTGGGTTCGATTCCCACTCCAGGAAATGCAAATTTTCATTTCCTGAGTTTGGTAACAAGGCAAAGCGCGGCGTTGAGTTTCGCTACTCAGCAAGTAATGGCTCAATTAAGCAGAAAGTGGGGAACGGATTGTCTTAACACTAGGTTCCCTCTGCCTATTCTGCTATATGCGGGATACAGCGTGAAGCTATGTATGTAATATATGTAAAATATAATTAGCTTCACGCTGAATCCCGCATGTAGCAGAGTAGGCAGAGTGAACCTGAGAGCCTAGTGTTAAAACACTCCGCTTTCCACTTTTTATTAGATTAAAATATTATTATAAATTACGTATTTTCAATTTAAATTTATTGCAATTTTAAACGTAATATTTCCACACTAAGAGCGGTATTAGTAGCAGCTATGAAGCTTTTAAACGATAGTTTACGTACTGATAATAAGTTAACCAATTTTCACCACTATGCTAGTGTTCAATTTTGTATATTTCAATCCATCTAGAATCTAGATTAATATGACGATAAGCGATAACGTGATATTCATTAAAATCAATGTTATCATCGTTACTCACCGAGTGACTAGCAGACAACGAATAGCCGAAATTAATGAACGTAGCCGAAATTCGGCTTGTTCTTCAGGGAAATGTAGAGGAGTACTAAGGGAGAACTTTTTGGAATTTCTACGGAATACAAAAAGATAATTTATGTTTTAAGGTCAAAGCAACGAACAAAACATATGAAAATTGTATGGCAAGGGGCATTAAATCCACGTGAACACTAGTACAGTTATTACAAAACCTAAGATATTTTAATTTCATCATGGCACAGAAAGTACATGCCTATATAGCTACACGTATGGTTGTGGATTTGAATCCTACTCTTTTGTACTTAAGATTTTTATCAATATAGTAGAAGAAACGTGTCATTGGATGTTCTGTTAACAGTACTAACAAAGTAGCTTCATGTTTCTATCCCACACACCAAGGTAGTTCTAGTAATAACGTCAAATATAGTACTATGTATACTTTATTTAACGAAGTGAGAAAGCATTATGTCAAATAGGCTTTAATAAGATGTACATACAAACCAAACCACAATATTATTCGAAACCGATTGTAATTATAAATTAGTCCAATAACTATTTATATTTGTAGCTCCTTGATTCAAATCAAATATTCAGCGGTCTAACTGTAGGTGTTTTTCTATAAAAAAATATTATTTTCATAAATGTCAGTATATTTTCCTGAGATGCGTGGGGTTAAATGGAAACACGAGGATTTTAGGATCAGCTGGCTTAACAAACGTAATTTAAATCTGACAGCTCGAAAACTCCATATTATAAGATAAAACGTAATAAAACTCATATGTTAGAAAGCAGACAGCAGCGATGCTATGTCTATTTTATTTAAATTCTTTCAAAATATCGTTTTAATTTGTGATGATATATTTAATTGTTTATAGAGATAAACATGATTGATGATGGTAGTAAGTGCCTTTAAAAGAAATATATGAAATATTAGAATTACTGTCCGGAATGTGCCACTAGCCTATGTTTCTCAATTCTTATTCATAAAATTTCAAGATATGAGTAAATGAAAATTTAAAAGTATTTAGCACCTTTTAACAAAATTGTACAACTGTGAAGAAAAATTACACTTTTATAACTAATATATAATAACAAGATAATCTTTTTGTAACAATTCAGTTACAACATAACAACAAACATAGTAAGGAATAAAATTTTTTAGAAAAAAAAAAACCCATCACTATCAAAGTGACGACAGAAATAAAAACTTGAACCATTTAGTGTGTTTCCTTCAATCGTCATTACAATACAGTACATTAATTATTTATATATAGATGTGTCGGTTACGGTAACAGTGTTGCGAGTTCTATGGCTATTATCGATATATTCCAAAAAAATGCCCAACGCGCCTGGAAAAATCTTCACTTTAAAAAAGCCCAAAATTGTTTTTCATATTCACGAGGCAATAGGAAGGGAAAATAATACGAAAAGAATATCTTTTATAAATTTAGAACTCCGTTATTATGAAGTAAAATGAAATAAAAATACCTCTTTATCAATTAAGAAAGAGTTCATTAAATCAAAATTGAGGCCATCTTTGTGATTGCGTCTTTCAACCTGTGAAAGTTATAATTTATTCCCTTATTATTTATAACTTCTAACTAGAAGTGATCTTTTAAACAAATATTTTCAATAATAATGTATTAATATCTTATTTCTATCATATCTATATATAAATACGTGAAGCAAAAACTTTATACCCCTGTTTACGAAAATTACGCGGACGGAGCAGCATGAAATTTGGCACAATTATAGTTTATATAGAGTAGGAGTGCAGACTACTAAAATTTTTGTTAAATAATACATAAAAAGTATATTAAATTAATAAAATAAATGTTACACACATTACCATGGTTTGACATCTATCTTTATATAAAGTGACATATAAATACATTATCTAAAGACAACGTGTTGTTAACGCGTCAACGGAGGCACTAGTATTTAATAACTATACATAAGGCTTGTAAGCGCTACGTAAATAGTAACTAAAGAAATTAAAATGAAACTATACCAAATAAGCAAAACAGAGCTAAATTCCATTCCACCTACAATCCAACGAGCGTTTTCCACGCGAATAATCACAAGATACTCTAAATCCTGCATTAATTTACTTTCTTTTAAGCTGTCATTTGCATGAATGAAGTCAGAACTCCTCGCTAAGGGGTCCATCCGCCCGGGCTCACCCGGACGTGTCCTTCAAACCATCACGGCATCCGGGTGTTTGTAACCGCCGGCTGAAACTTTAGATTTGATCAAATATTCATTATAATAAGAGTAACGAGGTTACTCTCAAATTTGAAGTTTGGTTATTAACTAATTATTCAGTAAATAACTTCAATATTGTATAATCATTTGTAAAGGCAAAGTTTATTATCGTTTTAAATCAATTATACTTATCTGCATCGAAAATATTGGGAATGCAAATATGAATATTTGGAAATAGATAGAAACGTATTTCCTACTAAATATAGAAATGATAATTAAAAAGTTATATAGCTTATTAACATAAATTCTCCTGCAAGTTAAATTGTGACTGACAATGACTGTAGACGAAGCGAAAGAAGTATGCAGGGACTGAAAGCGTCCGGCGCTCAGTAGGACAAAAGTTCGTAGGTCGAAACAATTTGTATGGGAATTGTAAAGCGAGCGTAAGAGGAACTAAAGTTCCCCATACAAATTGATACGAATACTTTGTCGCAAATTTTCGTGCTTGCCTTACAGTTCTCTCCAACTACCTCACTAGGAATAAAACGTCAATAAAAAAAAATTGAAACATCAACTACCGCTTTCAGTCAAGCACATATCAACTGAGTCACTACACCTTATCAAACAAAAAAATATAGATACTATAAAATTATTTATCATAAAATTCTGTCTTAATTACGTGTGTAAACATGGAAACCCTACATTCCACAAAATTTCCGTATACGTTTGTATTCTGTAAACAATTTCTGAAACGAGGCAAAATAAATTCCTTTGTCTGTTTTCGCAACACACTCCAATTACTGCGTGATAAATATTTGGTAATTCCAACAGAATAACTGACTATTACATGTGTAATCGTAAAGAATCGAAAATTATTATAGTATATACGTAATAATTGAGGTCAGTCGTGGCGCAGGTACAAGCTTGCGATTATAAGCGTGACAGGTTGTGGGTTCGATTCCCTTTCTAGGAAATAAAAATATTAAGTATTAATTTAACAATTAACAATTAATATGAACAGTTTCATTTCCTCGCTCCGGTAACAAGACGAAGTGCGGCCTTGAGTTCCGCTACTCAGCACGAAATGTCTCAATTCGGCAAAATGCGGGGAACGGATATCTTAATAGAACGGAGTGTCTTAACACTAGGTTCTCAGGTTTCGTCTGCCTACCCTGCTATACACAAACAAGTAAATATTTATATTGATTTTAAAGAGTTTTCTGGTAAATATTCTTATTGCTATGTTATTGATTACTACGTTCTCCGCTTTATACCCAAATAGAGATGTGTCCTAATAGCTTGCAATGATAATATTTTTACATAAATAATTTCCCCAATAGGGTTTTGAACCTACCAACTTTGTATGTGAAATAAACATCAACAACATATACATGACAACTCACCACATCAGGCTTAATTTTATATTTTAAATGGAACTATTTTAAGCGAATTAAACGTGTATATTTTTGTATTTGAAAAATACGTTTCCAACATATTACATGATTTCGTCATTAAGTTATATTATTAGTTAAATCGAGTTTCGATCGATTGAAACAAACGAATCCAAATTTTTTGCAATTTAAGAGTTTAAAATAGTTGTATTTACCAAAACGCGTAAATATCGTGAAAGTCAAAGATACCGAAAATTATTTTAAGCTTAGCTTTTATTGTACATCTAATTTAATTTGAATATTAAAATGTTATAAAGTAATATAATTTACTTCGAGAAACTTCTAATAATAGCAATAGATAAGAAGTAAAACTTATAAAAGCTGTCAATTTGTTAAGATTATTCTCGAAATATGCAAACATTGTAAGAGCATTGAACTTTTGGTGTTCTTGATCTTATTATTGCTACTAGGATATTTAACATAAATCTGATATCTATATTACAGGTTCAAATTTGTGTATAATAAAATTCTACATATCACTTGAACATTTTAATATTAAGATTAAAACACATTATTGAGAAAATTATTTTATTATTCTGACATCTTTATGTTAATTGACGATTGGAAAGTGCTTGTAATAGCCTATTTGAATAAAGAATTATTTTATTTTATTTGTCGTGATTTGTATTACATTACATTTTTTTAATATTATTTGCTGCCCCAAACGTTAACTTAGAATTTAAAAATCTATCGATAGGATCTTTCTAACTACATATATAGCAAAATATCAAGTATATTCCACTTGGAAAAAAAGAATAATCTATTTATGTATTACTAATTTGCTAAAAGAAATACATTTTTCCTTAGTTATCACGAAGTCGCGTAGGAAATTTATTTAACATAGGAACATGAGGACTTTATCTTTACAAAGTGTAGAACAATCTTTCATAACAAGACAAACAACTTTATTGAACTAAAAATAGTACATCACAATAGAAGCCTATCGAGATAAATAATAAACAACTTTCTAAGTACTTATTCAGATATATCTACAGTTTGGCTCTCACCGAACTCGAATGAATGTAAATAAAAACTTAGTTTCCCTTGTAAAAGTAAAAACAAAACTTTGTACTACCAACAAAGGTCAGCGTTCCACCACCTCACGACTTACCAATTCCTTCCAATAACATCAATCGAATATTAATTTAGAAGTCAAGAGTCGATACAGTAAAGAAACAAAAGAAAGGAAATCTATTCACTTTCCTCGCCCTTTGTATGAAGGGCGCTTTGTGGGTTTCTATAGAAGGAAACCTTTTTGAAGATTTCTTTTCGCCTTTGACATAGCTTTTTCTTACTCCATGATTGCGTCAATGGTATTTCCAAATGTAATTTCGCTAAAAGCTTTAAATATAAGCTGATAATATTGCTTGTTGTTAATATTGCCACTAGTTTATTATTTATTATATAGTTTATTATTAGTCTATGGTCAAATTAATCTTGTAAGACCAGTGGATCTAATACTATGGATATGATAAGCCAATAAAACTATGTGAAATTGTATATAAGCGAGTTGTGGGTCTAAATTCTACTTGAGTAAACTTTTACATTGCAAGTGCTATATTGCTAATCAGTGGCGAGGCGTCCATACAACACGGTTCCCACCGGCTTGCCTTAATTGAAATTCAAGTATGAGATTTAAAGAAACGGGAACGGTTGGGGAACGGATTTGTTGAAAGAGAACGGAGTGTCTTAACACTAGGTTCTCAAGTTCCCTCTGCCTACCCTGCTATATGCGGGATACAGCGTGAAGTTAAAAAAAAAAGATTTAAAGAAAAGGTGGCTAGGAAAACGTGGAACTCAAATTGTAATTAGGGGCAAAAAAACAAAATCAAGAAAAGTATGAGAGTTATTATAAAAAAAAAGGTCGCCAGGAAACCTAACCAAAGTTTTCACCACTTGCCACTGTTGTTAATAGTACATATGTTAGTAAGATGAAGCGAAGTACAGTGTTACTCAAGAGCGAGGAACATTTCTTAGGTTCCCTTTATTGCTTATCATTAACTGCAATATAATCAGAAAGATACCTGAAAAGTGTATTGAAAGACTATGAGTACTAAAACTATATTGAAAGAATAATGTATATACATCATCGACCGATTTTACAATTAGATTTTTCGATTATCTACAACGTTCATTTACTTTGTTATATTTAATATTTGATAAAAGCTTCGAATTAACAATATGTAATTTTAATCGTACATACGACTAAGAGCGTATTTATACTATTTTATAGAAGTTGCCAAATTTAATTCGCACGCCCGAAACTTTTCGAAATAAATTTGTTGGTGAAACTTCAACAAACGTAGTAGTAAACACCCAAGCGGAGTCCACACATTAGTTTTAACAAAGCTATAGAGAACATTGGGCACAAGAATGAGTTTTGTCTAGGTCTTTCAGTGGAAAAGCACACAACCTCAGCCCAGCCCCCAGTTACTCAAACGAAATATCGACATACTGAAAAATACATTTTAAACGGTATCTTTACATGAAAACGTCCTTGCTTGTGTGATTTTATGTGGAAATATGAATAACTAGCTATATTTTGTATCTCCACTATTACGTATGCATAAAAGATATTATTATAATCTAGTTTTTATTACTTGATATTCACAATTTCAATGACTAGTATATTTCTCACTCAAAATTGTTTATAAAATTGTATGGGATATTATTTAGCTTTTAGTGTTTAACACATAGGAACATGTGACTTGGTATAACACAACAAAACAATAGCAATCTAAGGGTCAACTCTGTGAATCAGTATTATCATGCCTTGCGGGACACCATACAACACTTTACTTCTTTAGTATTTATTATTTCAAACAATATTCAACTAATAATTTTATCTAATTAATTTTACTTAATTCACAAAAAATAACAACATAATATCAAAATAACTATGAAAACAAACAACAATTCCAAACACCTCACTATAAAACGCTTAAAGAGTACTAGACTCCTACATAGTCGTCAAAGTGTTCAATTAGTTCTGTTTCCTTTTATTTTTCATGTTTCTTTCTTATACGTGCCTATTTTATTTGTTAACACCGTTTAGATGCCTAGGCCTTAGGAGAACTTAGATCACTACTTACCCACACAAGGCTGTAACGTTTATGTTTCACGGACACTAAGCTTCTTTTTAGTGTACTCCTGACCTCACACACCGTACAAATGCCCGCAGTTACCTCAACTCTTGGCTTCACACCTTCGGCCTTCGGTGAATGGTCTGCGACTGCTACTGATAGAGCATAGTCGGCGGCGAACATGCCCTAATTCTCACGTCTTCTCGTCTTCAACGGAACACTTTTATTGGACTATCAAATCAATAATTATATTCATTATTTATTTTATTCACACATAATTATAATATTTTCTTATTACTTACATATAAATATCTGGAAGGTAATTATTGTAAGTTCAAGAATTATAAACAACGTGCTTTTGAAGTCCGATAAGTGTGTTTCCCTTCGCGGCACGGCACGGGGGCGGTTAGTGGTTGTTGGTAACGTGGTTGTGGGGCAGCGGCGGCGTGGGGCGAATGTCCGCCGGCGGTCCGAGCGCTGTTCGAGCCGCGGCAGCCAGCGGCCCGGGGCCCGTCGCTAACGCGGTACGCGGCGCCCGACGGTACCATCCTGCTGCTCACCGAGAACGGGACCCGCCTGATGACGCGAGCTGCCGCCGCCAGCCTTCTCCGCGCCGCCCTCCTCTCCCCGCGACCCCCTCGGCCCCGTCACGGTGAGCCGCCGCCGCACCTCTCTGTGTCTATCGGATTCCGTCGCCTATCGCACTGCACGCTTATGCTTCGTAAGGTAGGAGCGTTCTAGACAGGAATAAAGCTTATACACGATTCTTAAACAGACTAGTGAAACGCATTAGGTGTCTATAGACGTCAAAACTTTAAATACATAATCGATAGTTTCATAATACATCGACCTGTGTACATCAGGTAAAAACAGTAAAACATTATCGTTAATAGATCAGTAGGTTTAAATCAGTTAGAATTAAGATACATCACTAGGATTCATTTGAAGCTCGTTAAACCAAATAATAATACTTCGCTCCTACTTTATGCCTGCATGCTTTAAATATGCTGTTTTCCTTTTTTCCTTAATTTTAAACCGCTTTAGACTCTCAAAGGAAGCAAAAGGCAATTAGTCCTTCTGACGCGTCCGCTTTGGAAGTCTAAAATGGATTTCCACTCTTAATTCGAGCATGATTGCATGTTTTCTCTTTGCATCTCCTATTTCTACGATCTCTATGGTTACTGCGCGGCATAGACTTGGCTTTGATGATCGTTCAGTATAATTGCCACTCAGGAAGGCTTGCTAATATAATGAGAAACGAAACTCGAAATTAACGCAACTTTACTTTTGCCCGTTTTATGTCGTACTTTTGTCGATATCGTTGTTTTTTTGTCGTTTTTAACTCAGTAGGGTTTTATCATTGTGCCGAACCGGCCCTGCGCGATCGCACTCAATTGAGAACCATCGCGCTTTGGACCGGTGGTCGCTTCTACAGCTAAGCGATACGGATGCAATTGCAGTAAAACTGATGTCCGACGGACGCACCGCTAATCGGAACGCGACTGGAGTGACTTCTTGGATTGGCGGTATGTCGATAACGCAGGACGGCAACCTGATCGCTCCAGACAAAATTATGACGCATATCCATCGGTATGCGAGTCCGCACTACAATCCCCACGGCCATCACTACCACCGCTGGAACCACGAGCCGGGGGGGAGCGAAGACCCCCTGTACGCCACCAAGACCGTCTACGGACCGGGATACATTGATGAGAACCGTACGTATATGTTTAATTATAGTGAAAGACATTAGCGAAACGAAGATGGTTTACAACTCAATCGAAAATTTAGATTTCTAGGCTACCGATACAAATAGGTACACTTTCAACAGACAACTTAACCATAGATATCGTATTGACACTTCAGCTTCAAAATTTGTACATTTCTAGAAAACCCCCTACAATGTCATCGAGAACACGGTGGTTCCCTTCTCATAGCACTTCCCGAGAGCCCAAATCTCATTCATCCCCTGCGTGAATCATTTCAACCCCTGTATACACGAGTAGCCCTTTCACGACTGGATTTAGCGAAGTTTAGAATAGTAGAACTAAAATTGCAGAGGGGCGATATTAACCGTGAAATAACATGAGTAAAGCTTTGCGTAGTAAACACTTAGAGAGGTTTAATTTAGCGCTTTAGAAATCTTGAAATCTGCTTTCCTACTTCTGGTCCACCGTACAATAGAAGAATTAGTTTAAAAGGAGCGATTTACGAAAGGCGCTTAAACACGTAAATCTCCGCGGAGCTTTGCAATTTGCGCTAAAAATTCAAAGATTTATCTGCAATGATTTGTCGCATACCAACGTCGGATTTAGCAAGTTACATTTTAATGGGAAGCCTCAACGGTAAGTTACCAATATCACGCCCTCTACAAGTGTCGTAAGTTGTTCTCGACATGTCGTTTAAATGACTATCATATTTTTTTATATACCTCAGCATGTGAGTTCTGATATTGCTTGGTACTAAATTGTATCCATGGTTCCATACAAAATCACTCATCTGAACTTTGAGTTTAAACGAAAATTTTCGCTCACGTTATATTCACATACAAGTATAAATATATCATTTTTATGACACTGTAATTAATATTTTTCCTAAGCATGAGTATATGAGAGTATTAACCCCACTAGTATTTTATATTTTAATTTAAAAAAGGATTTTTGTTTAAATTATATTTAAGTTGGTCCTATTATTTATGTTTATCCATAACACCTTATAATTATTTGAAGTATTATTATGAAAATATAATATATTATTTTTATTTAATGAAGATTAAAAAACATGTTATCAAACACTCGAGCACTGATAACCAAACCATAAAAAAGTGATTTTGTAAAAAAAACTGAGGAAAGAAAAAATAAACAAAAAATATAAAAAAACAAAAATAAAAAACCGTTTAAAAATATAAAAAAAATAGAATAAGTCTAACCTGTTAAGTGTTCTAATATAATTTTATTACCTACACACTCCACGAGACACTACTTATATATCACATACAAAAAAAGAGAAAATATACATAAAAACATATACACACTAAAACCTAGCACTACCAACAGAGAGGATTGCGAAAGAGAACGGTAAACCAGGTGATGACAAAGTGGCCCTACAATCGACGTGCCACGTGGCGCTCGACACATGCATAAAGGACACTGAGTGTGTGACGTCACTCACACCGGTGCTACAGAAGTGCCATGCCACGGACTGCGACCGGGAGGGATGCATGGCGGCGTTGAGAGGCTTTTACAGGAAATCTGGCGTTCATTGGAATACAGAAATCGCTTTTTGTCTTTGCAAGTAAGTTTTAAGTTGTAGCTATTTAAATTTGTGATTAAAATAATATATACGTACGTTAGTTAATGTAAAATTTAATAAGAATGTTTTTCTCAAAAGTTATTTAATAAAAGATAGAAATATAAAGAGCCAGTCGTGGAACAGAGACCAAAGCGTGCGACTGTAAACACAACAAGTTGTGGATTCGATACTCACTCCAGAGAAGGAAAACATTGAATATTCATAATAGTTAATATTTAACATTTTCATTTCGTCGCTCTGGTAACAAGGCAAAAAGCGGCGTTGAGTTCCGCCATTCAGCACGCGATGCCTCACTTCGATGGAAAGTGGGGAACGGAAACATTAATAGAACGGAGTGTCTTAACACTAGATTCTCAGGTTCCCTCTGTCTACCCTACTATGTACGGAATACAGCGTGAAACTAGGTGATTTTCATTAGGTTCAATCAATGAAAAATGTAATATTCTTGTTAAAGTAAATTAAAAAAATACACTAAACAGCTTATAATTTGTAAATGTACTAAAATCATATTAAGTAACCTAAAAGCTCTTAAAAGCTAATAGAAGGTTAAATTTGGTTTCTTAATGTAGGTATATATAATACATGTATTTCAGCTAATATGTAATTTACTGAGCTATATTTTTAAGAGGTATATAAATAAGACATAGAAATATAAAGATATTCTTCGATATACAACTAATGAACAAAAAAATAAATAAAATATTTTCAAAACTATTTTTTCTTTAAGCTATTTTTTGCTACACTTTTAACTAAACCTCAGTCAAAGAAACGTAACAGGCTTAAAGCTTATAACATAAATGTACTCTGTTTAGGATTCAAAGAGACACTAGCAGATAAGCTTATATTTATATACTTACGTAAGTTCAAGATATTTAGCATCGCTCAGCAAGCAATATTAGGGTTATCTCTAGTTATCTCGTAGATTACATTATAATGACTTTATAACAATAAAATATAATAATAGAAATAATGTTTGAAATGAGTTTAAATTGTGAAAAATAATAAAACTGACATGAAACATCGTGTATAATATCTGCTAAAAATTAAAAAACGAAATACGCTCATACGAAAACCATAAACTGAAATAAATAAATCATACATTAAACTTTTAAAAGATATCAACTTCAAGCTCACTTAAATACTAAAAAACCTTAAAAATAAATGACATTGTAATAACATAATGACAAAGTTAACAATGGTGACAGGAAAACGGATAACAAGGAGGACTCCTGCATGAACGCACAGGAGCGCTTGCATCCGTCGTGCGCACAGCGGCCGCCCGCCGGGTCGCCTCTCCCCGCCTGTCATACCCTGGCACACGCCTGCCGCGAGGAGCCTGAATGCAGGTAATGTTATGTTAAAAGAGAAAAAAATATTTCTATTTCACTGTTTTTTTACATTGTTATGAATG
This sequence comes from Philaethria dido, assembly GCA_033558755.1. Taxonomy (NCBI): domain Eukaryota; kingdom Metazoa; phylum Arthropoda; class Insecta; order Lepidoptera; family Nymphalidae; genus Philaethria; species Philaethria dido. Next base: position 1,013,461 of record JAKGSA010000649.1, read on the forward strand.
ATGACCCCTCAGAGGGCATGAAGAAGCTAATGACTGTGGACAAGCGAAAGAGGTATGCAGAGACCGTAGATTGGCGCCCCGCTCTCTCCGACTACCCCGCTAGGGATAAAGCGTGAAGTTAAGTAAGCAAGTATGAATGATGTGATTATTTTGTTGCTTAAATGTGCATAAATTAGTGCGATGTTGGGAACCGCTACTCAACACAATATAAATAATATATTTTGCATTTAAGTTATTTTATAATAGTACGACTTTTCTATGTTGATGTTTACCGGTTATCCACTTCCATGACATCCCTTTCTTGACATCCTCAACCCATTCACCTTCACCTTGCATAACAGGAATATTAACATGTTAACAACTTAACATGTTGACATCTTATTTATAACAGAAATGGAGAAGAAAATAGAGTGCGCAGCATCTTGATACTATGTTTACTCTGGTTACTTTGCTATATGCGAGAGATGCCTAAAACAGTTGTATTTAAAGCCATCGTCATAAGATTCGGAAGTATCTGACTGAAAGCAGTGGTTGTAAGGTCAATCTCTACTTACAAGGATATTTAAATAGTTTACGTTTCTTATAAAATAAGCAGAAATATGAGAATAAAGTGACTTTCAAAGCAAATGACGTGCAAAGCGAGGCGTTGAGTTCCGCCACATAGCATGCCTCATTTTGGCGGAAAATGAAGAACTGAAATGTTGAAAGAGAGCGGAGTGTCTTAACACTAGGTTCTAAGGTTCCCTCTGCCTATCCTGCTATGTGCGAGATAAAGCGTGAAGCTAGGTGACTTTCATTAGGTTCAATCAATGAAAAATTTAATATTCTTGTTAGAATAAAGTAAAAAATACACTAAACAGCTTATAATTTGTAAATGTACTAAAATCATATTAAATTTTTAATACCTAAAAGCTCTTATAAAGCTAACTACTAACTTTTATTAGATCGTTATATATAAAAAAATGTTTAAAATAAAAGTTTTTAAAGAAAAGTACTTTAATTTAATTTGTTAACTGTAAATTCGTATCTGAAAGACTTGTTTTCAAGAGTTAATCTACTTTTGAATTATTGGATTTACACTTTAGTCGCTTCGCTGTAATGCATGCATGAATATTTAAACAGTCTTTTTAAAGTGGTCTGCTATATAATATAACTTATTTTTATATTATTTAAATAATAATGTTAGTAAAATTATTTTTATATTATTTACTAAAGTAATAAATTAAAAAAAAAAAATTACAGTTTTTATTTCTTTATAATTCACATAAGTTTAGATACTCAATTTTTAAATATTTAACGACATTGATAATTTCCACAAATATTAGTATAAAAATGATCATGTCTGATTTGAATGTTAATTTTCAATTCATTCTGGTTAAGGCACAATAAGGGTGCTAATTAAAGGGTGGAGTGTCTTAACACTAGGTTCTTCTTGGTTCCTCTGCTCACCCTGTTATATGCGGTTAAAGTGAAGTTAAAAAAAAAAAAAGGGTGCTAATTATTTCATCACTCTTCAGCTTGCTCCCTTCACGAGTACCAAGTCTCTGTTTTCCTATTTTTGCCCATTTAAAGGCATTGCGTATTTGGCGGCGGAATTTTACACCGTGTAATTCTCATATGTAATAGCCTAAAGCCTATGCAAGTATAACAAATTTTAAGACCGCGCAAACGAATGAAATTGAATGACGCAGTGTTTGTCAATTTAACACAATGTATTTCAAGAAAATAGAAGTAGAAAATAAAAATATTCCTATATGTATATCCTAGTAGAAATAATCTATTATATTAGATGTACGAAAGACAAACAACGTTTAATTTTGCAAACTGTACTAGCGCAAGCGAAAGCAGCGTTGTTCATGTTTTTTCTTTGAATCCCTCTGGCGTAGTGAAGTCTTTGAGTGCTATATGTGCACTAGTGCTAGTGCGTCTTTGAATGTTTCTTGTTTGTATGCACTAGTACTGGTGCGTCATTGAATGCTCGGAGTGTGTGCACTAGTACTGGTGCGTCCTTGACTGCCCAGAGTGTGTATATACACTGAGACTGGTGCGTCCTTGAGTGCTCGGAGTGTGTGTCCACTAGTACTAGTGCCTCTTTGACTATTTCGTGCGTATGGGAACTGGCATTGTTGCTTCCTTATACTCTGAATTAATCGGATTGAATTCAATGAATCATGAACACGGTGTGATATTTTAAACCGAAGTGTCTAAAATTATTCATCATATTCATAATAATCTAATAGTTCTGTTTCCCTTTCTTCCGGTTATTCTTTATTTTACATACAATTTTTGTTATAACTCTCACGTATTTTAAAGTCAAAAGAGAGACAACGGATGTACAGTAAATGGCAAATGGCATAAATTACAGTACTAAAATATAACTTAATACTAAAATATAACGCCTGTCGTGGCGCAGAGGCACAAGCGTGTGACTGAAACGCGACGGGTTGTGGGTTCGATTCCCACTCCAGGAAATGGAATTTTTCATTTCCTGGGTTTGGTAACAAAGTAAAGCGCGGCGTTGAGTTCCGCCACTCAGAACGCAATGCCTCAATTCGGCGGAAAGTGGGGAACGGAATTGTTGTAAGAGAACGGAGTGTCTTAACACTAGGTTCTCAGTTTCCCTCTGCCTACCCAGCGTGAAGTTAAAAAAAAAAAGCTAAAATATTTCCAAATCATTGAACATTTTATACGGGTACAATAAATCTACACTTTTACCATTCATTTGGACCCAGTGAACTGCAATCAGTGCAGTTAAATAATCAAAAGCATCTTTTCATTAACACAAAGTAAGGTAATAAAATGTAGGAAAACGAAACTGCTATCGCCATTGGCGTAGTTCGAGTATGTAACGCTAACGGCCATTTGCTAGCCGGTATTAAGTTAAATTGTTTGTTTGTTGTAAGGTTGGTTATTTTGTGAAATAAATACTATTAATTTGAAATAATATAAAGTACTTTGTGTTAAAATTTGTTGTAAAAATAAAAAAAAGAGAAAATCTTTTGACTACCTCAAAATAAAAATATTTACACATTAGATACTCATATATTTATATATTTATGGTTTTAAACATACAAGCGTCTTTTTTTTTGAGTAAAACCTAAAAAAATAGTTATATAAAAATTATATACTTATGAGTGACCCAATATTGCACACAGCATATATTATAAATGCATCTCAATTATTTTAAATTATATTTCTTAACTTCATCAAAGTGTTTGATTTGCTTATTTTTTTTTATTTAGTCATTCATTTACCCTATATATAAAACATGTCTAATGCCCATCTATATTTTTAAAATATGCAAGTTGACTTTTTAACCTATTCACTATTGGTACGGAAACTAAAATTGCATTAAAAATACTATAAAGTTGAAAAGCCACATTACTATATAATATTTAATCACAAACAAAAATAAAAGACCACAATCACCATTAGTATAACTAAAGTAAATAAACCATAGAGAAACCGAAATGCAATCGCATTTACGAGGGCCCTTACAGTATTACCGGGCGCATTCAACGTATAACCTAACTGCATTAGGTCGCATTCACATACGCCCGTATGTGGCACAATTAGATAAAGAGGTTTTGTAGTTTTATAGCGTACTGGCTTGATTGTGGGGATCGGGTGTTATGGGTTAATGGTAATATATGTAGAAGTCATCGTGGTGCTGTGAGGTGTGTGATTGTAAACGTTGTTCGATCTCCACTTGGAGGAATGTACGTACTAGTGGCGAGTTGTTCGTAAAATACAAGCTCTGACATCTGAAATCCCCTAAATAAAAAAATAAAAAGGACTTCTTTTTTTTTAACTAACGCTGTAACCCGCATATAGCGGCTAGCACTCTATTCTCTTTCAACATTTCCGTTCCCCATTTTCCGCCAAATTGAGGCATTGCATGTTGAGTGGCGGAACTCAACACCGCGCTTTGCCTTGATTTTGCCTTGAAAAGATCATCACCAAAATTCGTTTGTGAAATTACTTCACATCCTATACCGGTTTCCCTAAATATGTACCGACTTCTCTAAAGATATACCGGCTTTTCTTAATTTACCGGCTTGCTTAACTAAAATTTTCACCCCTCGCCACTGGTACATACCTATATATTTAATTATTTTCATTTGTCCGGTCTGGTAAGTTAAAACGCAACGTTGAGTTTCACCACTCAACACGCAATATTATCAACTTGAGGTTGAAAGTAAAATTGAGTGTTTTGACACTAAGTTGTCTCGGTTTAAATGTTGTAATTATTATATTATAACGAAAATCTAATGTAAGTTACTACACCTTACACTTATTAGAATTGAACCAAGACTAGGTTTAACCTGCCTCAATATAAAAAAATATTGGAGTTTCTACCTTTAATTATGATATATTTTTTAAGTTAATAATTTGAATGCCACATTTATAAATTGGTTATATGGTTCTGTTATATTGATAGCCAAACTATCTCTATAAAACTTTTGATATATTTGTATCTATAACAAGCGTGCGACTGTAAACGTGACAGGTTGTGGGTTCGATTCCCACTCCAGGAAATGTAAAATTTAGTATTTTCATTTCTTGGGTTTGGTAACAAGGCAAAGCGCTGCGTTGAGTTCCGCCACTCAACACGCAATGCCTTAATTCGGCGGAAAGTGGGGAACGGAATTGTTGAATGAGACTGGACTGTCTTAACACTAGGTTCTCTGGTTCCATCTGCCTACCCTGCTATACGCGGGATAAAGCGTGAAGATAAAAAAAAAGAATATCTACAACGGTTCCATAATTTTTGCATGAAAGAATAACAAACATCCATTCTCAAAATTTTTCGTATTATTATAACATTAATAGCATAATACCACATATTTATTGAATTTGCAAGCTGAAATACTGAATAAAAACACAATACAAAATCTCATAATGGAATATAAAACAGAAATGTGCGGCGAACCTTAGTTTATTAAATAAAATAAACCGGTAGCGAAATGGAGCAGTCTAAATTAAATAGAAACGATCGAACGAATGTACAGAAAGACTGTAAATACACTTGAGAGGCGAAATAATAAGCCAGCCAATTACTTAGCAGTCCAGACTCCAGTACGAAATCAAAATATAGTAGGGTTCATTTTCATTTCACTATCTAGATATGGCTTTTGATGTGATAATGTCTTTTTGGTATACGAGAACGTATATTCATATATTTACGTTTTTTAAACGTTGTTGTTAACTTCACCTGTAATCAATAACAATAACAAAAGAAAATTGTAATGCTATTTTGACCTCCTTCTTGCCGTTAAATTTGCACGCAGTCCTAGGATACTGTAGGATGATATTTTTATAAAGTGACCTTCATATTCTTGGTAGAACGAGAAAATAATTTTAAACGAGGTTATTTTATTTTTTTTGTTTCAAACTATTTTTTTTTATCTTCACTCATTTCCCGTGTTTCCATGAACTAATCGGGAGAACCTAGTGATAAGTTAATCCGGTCTTCGTTTTTTGACTGGACGTATTTCCGGTACTTAATTATGTCACGCTGCGCCTTCCTATACTTTCGGTCTTCTTAAAGATATTTAATACTCAATTAAATAACTAAACCTATCACCGCAGTTTATTTAATTGAATCAGAATGAAATCAAATTTTAATTGATAATTGATGTAAATTCTGAGAATGCAACATTTTTAGAGATCTCTGAAAAAATATTAATTTCAATAAAGCTTTGCAAAAACGTATATGTATATATTTTGATCTGTAATTTTATTCTTTTACAAATCAAATTCCTTTACTTCCTTTAATTTTCGAATTTTCGAATTCATCCTATTCAATATTCTTCTACCGACTTCAAAAAAGATTCTCAATTCGTCTGTATATTTTTTTGTGTTACTACTTTTTACTCGGTAGTACTAAAATGGTACAATAATAAATACCCGCCCATTTATGAATGTTTCCAAAAGATTAATTAGTCGACAGTAATATTAATTCCAAACCAATGATTAAACCGTAATGCTTTGGAATAAAGTTTTGACTCAATTAGCACTCACATATATGTATATAAAGCTAAACAATTAATGTACAAGTTACTTGAAAATTACAAAGCTCGGAAAAGGGTTTGCGCGTTACGTATACAATTGTATTTCAATATATACCAAGTCATATGCATATAATATAACATTTCCTTTATTTTATAATAATTTTACTTTAGGCCGCATTGGGGCAGTGGAACTGTGTGTGTCTGTTAACGCGATTAGCTGTAGGTTCGACCACCACTCAGTTGAATGATTTTATTTAAATAATTTTTATTTCTTCATTTGTAAGCTAAAACTTTGTCTACTTAACATACAATGGAGCTCTTTTAACTCTACGTGATCTGTGACTACCTGCTACTGTTATGCAAAATAAACAAAATGATATTATAGCTATTTAAAAGAAGAATACTCCATTTGTGATTAGTTATCACATTAGATATCCCAATTGAATATTTTTACGCGGGCGAGCCTAAAGTTACTCTTTGGCTAATCAATGAAGGTTGTCCACCATTGGTACTTCATTAAAGTATAACTCATTCGAACACGATTGCTTCAATGTCGATTTCAAACAGTTGCCAATCGACCGTACTCACGTAATTGACTGTTGTCCAGACTGTATTTGCGGTTACTTAGTGAACGTGACGTTTGTCCATCTACCTTATATGCCATGAAGGCGTTAGCAAATTTTGCATATATTTTCACAGGTAATTTATGATATGGCTATCGTCGCACAATAGAACAGTGTTTGAATGCAGATATGTTAGTTGTGGATTTGATCTACAGTGGAAGGAATTATTATATTTCTACTATTTTCACTTCCTTCTCTGGTAAAACGAAGTGTGGGTTGTGTGTGTGTTGAGTTTCGCCACTCAATACGCTATATTTCGTATTTGGGCGGAAGGTAGAAATGAAAGAATGGCGCTTGCCATTATATACCGCACTTAGAGTCTAAAAACGATAAACTAAAGCTGAAGTAACTGTTTCCTAATATTAATTAGGCACTCTATTTCTCTGCTCACTTCTTTTTAACCTTTTTTTGATGTAACTGTTGACGAGATCGATCCAACGGTAGAAATTTGCATTCTAAAATAAATATAAAATAATTTGCAAAGGGACAGGGCTTATATGAGAAAGTCAAAGCTAGGCAATACTGTTATTACCATACAGATTGGTTAGATTTAATAACGCTCACTCCAATCAGGAGGTAATGGATATACTGATGAACTCCGTCGCACGTCCGTCCGTCTGCAGAGGACGTGTTAAGCAATTGTTAATCTACCATATACTACAGTGTTTCAGATTGGAGACTATATTACAAGTTATAAATATGAAATATTAGTTAAGAAAAGTAGATGTTTGTCTATGTGATATACATTAGCCAACCACGTAAAAGCGTATAATATTTATTGCCGAGCAAATCGGAACTTCAATAAAATATAATATATTTTTAGGTTAACAAATCACGGAGTTGAATTCCGTCATTGAACCACGCAATATCTCTATTTCGGATAAAAAGTCGAAAATACACTGTCTTATATTAGTGTATATTTTCTCTGCCTAGTGCCTACCCCGATGTGTAGAAAAAAACCTGAAGCTATGATACTGATAACTAAGTCAAGCTTATTAATTTACAGTATTTCTACGGTAACTTTCGTCTGTATTATTGTGTACTTACATACATAGCATCACGCTGTATCCCGCATATTGCAGGGTAGGCAGAGGGAACCTCGTGTTAGGACACTCCGTTCCCCACTTTCCGCCGAATTGAGGCAATGCATGCTGAGTGGCGGAACCCAACGCCGCGCTTTGCCTTGCTACCAAACCAAGGAAATAAAAAATTCCATTTCCTGAAGTGGGAATCGAAGCCACAACCTGTCGCGTTTGCAGTCGCACGCTTGTGCCTCTGCGTCACGACAGGCGTTTTATGTATTACTGTGTACAGTCTTTAAAGTTAATAAGATATAAAGTAAAGCAAATATTTAGTAGCGAATTTTCACTGATAAAGCGGATTGACAGAACGTCCAATCAATTTGCATTTGACCGCAATGAGACTGCCTGCGGTCCCTTGTTTCTAGTTTTCAATTTCGTCGTTTAATTTTTCCCCTCTTGTAGCACAAAGTGCAAATTACGGTGGTGATTTTAGTAAAGTAAAGTATGTCAGATATTCGTGATTTTTTGTAGAAAGTACCTTTTATCATATAGTTTAAAAGCAATATGACAGTGAAAAGATTTCTGACTACGCGTGTTCTATTTAAGTAAATATGGATTTCATAATTATATAAGTAGTTTGCCCAAAGTTTTAGTTCAATATAAAAAATAAATATATTTATTTATTTCAAAATCAAAATCAAAATATTCTTTATTCAAGTAGGCTATTACAAGCACTTTCGAATCGTCAATTTACAAAGGTGTCAGTCGTGTCAGTCCTAACGGAAGCTACCACCGGCTCGAAAGGCAGTTCTGCTGAGAAGAGCCGATAATTTATTTAATTTAACCTTTCAAAGTTAAAAAAAAAAATTACTGAAAACTAATGAATTTTCGTGCGCTAATATATTTCTTTATTTGTACCTATTTTAATCATAAATGCATTTATATTAATGATAAAAAAGTATACGATATTTTTTTATATAATATATAATTATTAATATATTTATTTATCTCGAGATTTTATATCTGCACCAGATATATGTTTTTACTTTTACTCTAATTTCCTGTAAATTTATGTAAAATTCTATCTCTAATGTATATTGCAATTAAAATCAAACCTTTGAAAGCAGTCCCAATGCCTATTAATATTAAAAAATTGTATATGCAAGTCAACTTATCAATCTAATCACGTCTATATTAGAAAACACCGTTTTGAGTACTCATTGTAAACACATTACGATTATAAAATAAGAGTTTTTACTAAAAATGAAAAAGTGTTTTATTTTCGAACAATTTTATTTGTAAATGTATTTATGGGTTTATAATTCCATTATTTATTTACAAGCGCAATTAAAGATTCAGTAAGAAAGCCGTTACATAAAAGTAACATCAAGCTAAATCGACTTTAAATGGATATTCTTCTAGTCCTTAACTTTTTTGTAATTACTTTTTACATATTGCGACTATAAATAATCTAGTAAATAATTACTCGATTATTTATAGTCGCAATATGTATAATATAACAATTATTTATACACTACTTATTCGATATTTTTAAAATAAAAATAATAATCGTCAATAAATAGTTTATTCAAATATTGTAACTTAAAATGGTAGCATTCAACTCTGTCGTCCGTCGTCGTCGCCTTCTCTGTTTTTTCCGCCAATTTCTTTTAAATGAAATTGTTGCTTAATCGGTCAAATAAGTGCATAATAAATTGCACAGACAATTATAATTAATTTCCATAATACTTCTTACATGATATTTTATAATAAAAAATAATTTACCAAAATGTTAAATCATAACAAAGTAAATAAAATGAATATGAGTTCGTTTGTTGTCACCTCGTTAATTCGTTTTCTCGCTCTTTCACTTTAAGGTAAAAGGTTTAAAAGTAATCATTAATATCTATCTTATTTTAATGGATTTTGATTATAACATAAAAAAATCCTGTAATTATTTTTAATAGTAAATAATTACTTAAAATAATTAAAAAGGTAGATACTATTTAATAGAAATAACCTACTATATCGATTTTTAATTATCAGTGTAAGTTAGTTGTCTTTTACATGTCAAGGTCAACATGCGACTGAGTTTTGTTTATTTACATTATTTTTGTTCAATTTCACAGTTTGTGTTAGTCAAAATTATTATTACTGTTGAAATTTCTGGAAGTCAACTTACTGATACTAGCGTAATGTGTATGAGTTATAATAGTCGAGTGAATTTTGATGCGGATATTACTTTATACTATTGTAGTGTTAAAAAGCAAAGCATAGAATCTGAAACTCAGTTTATGGACTATTTATTTAAAGAATATTAATAGAGTAGAATACTTATATTAAAGAGTGTAAGTAAAACGTGTTTCTAATGATGAGGATCTAAAACGAATGAATTCAATCTGTGATTACCATTATTGTTTATAATTTTTAAGTAAGTTTTTAAGAGCTGTGGTAGCATTAGTTGCTTTAAATAATTTATTAGGAACTCAGATAACATGACTGTTTAAAAACCCTATCCAAATCCTCTTCAGAGTAATGTGATTATTTTATTATAAGCATTTAGATACGTGCGTGAAAGAGAAAGAAATATCTGTCAAGAATATTTTTTATGAATAAAATATTGAAAATCGGCAACGTATAATAGTGTTTTAGTAGTACTAGATAATAGGACATCAGTGCATAATACAGAACGGTTAAAAATCGAGAATCGAGAATACTAGTCCTGCATCTAAACCGTAGACATGACTTGATTGATTATTATGTGTACGGCCTTGAAGTATTGTAATTCGTAAGCTCAACAATTACATTCTGTATATCCCAATGATTTAAATAAAACAGCTCCAAATATTTTTTTCAGATAACGTTTTACACTTAGTAACTACACTATCAAGCGCTGTTCTCTAAAGCTACAAAATCCTCCTTTACAAAGAAAAGTATTATTACTGCTAACAATATTATACGGTTTTAATATATTTTACATACTCGTATAGCTAGGATACACGGAGCGACTGTTTGCTTTGTAAATTAATCAGCGTCTTCCCTCGTATCACGTGTGCCTCGCATGCCAAAATATTTGTATCTTGTAATCTATTTTCGTATATACATTATATGACCTAAAAATGTTGAATTTTCGATAGGAATGTGATATGTTATAGACTGAACTTGTGTGTGTGTGTGTGTGTGTGTTTTTTTTTGTGGAAAAGTGGCTATGGGATTTATAATAATTGTGAAACGTAAGGATATGTGCTATTATTTTTAAAGTATTAATATTTAAAAATCACAAAATCACGCCTATAATTTTAAAATAATTATCGGATTTTTTACTTTTTTTTTGGTGGTTGTTGTGTAATGGATGTAAATCAGTTATCTTACAAAGTAAAAAGTATGTAAAAAAAATATGGATTAGTTTTATGTCACAGACATTTCGCGTCCATGTATTATTTGGTATTTTCTTTATTATTAGTTCAGTTAGTTTTTCTGCCTATAAATTCTGAGATAAACTTATTTAAATAGCTTGTTTGTGTCTTTCGCCAGTGGATGATGTCGGACCTGAAGGCGTATCGTTGTCGACATCTCATTTCCCTCTCTCTTCTTTATTTTGTGTCGTATTTAAATCACACGCGCCGACAGTGGTTTTATCGAAGATTTTGCCAATCACGTCTCAATATACACGCATTCACAATACATGTACAATGTACATACATTCTATTGTGTGCCTTGTCATTGGAACGGTAACTTATGGAACGCAGTTATGTCGGGAATGACCTAATAAAAAATTATTTAGATTTTTTTTTACGTTCATTCAGTTAAGATAACTCAACGCTCAACTACTTCTAAGAGACCGAATGAAAAGAAGAACCTTATACATATCAATTTCAAAGGTTTTCATTTAATTTAATCATACTATAAACTTTTCCAGGATTCGACTAGAAAATTACGAACAATGGTGCGCAGTGGACGCTGTGACTCAAGGCTGTGCTGGCTCCCCTGCCGCGTGCCGGGCTGCGGTTGTGGCAGTATTGGGTACTCAGCTGCGAGCTGCCTGCGCATGCCGGGGTACTGACTTCGCCCAGCTATACGATTGTCTCGGCTGGCAAAGGCTTTTGTGGCTTAATCCTTGCGTTGGTAAGCTTATTTTTTATTATTGTGATTTTTTTAGTTATTTTATCTTGTAAAGCAGTATGAGGAAATTCAATGTCAATACTCTTCAAGACATATAAAATGAAACTATTTTAACCGGATTAATCGGGTACATTTTAGTATTAAAAATACATTTTTGGGAACCCGACGTTTCGAACACTTTACAGTAGTCCGTGGTCACAGGTAGACAGGTAGACGAGACATTGCGTGTTAAGTAATGAAGCTGACGGAATTTAACGCCGCACTGTTGCTTAACAGAGTGAAGAAATTAAAATGAATTAAATATAATCATTTCCTCGAGTGGAAATGGAACCCATAACTAACATACTGTCGTTTACTATAAAACTCTATCTCTCTGCACCACGATGGCATCATTATGATATTTTATAATTGTACTTATTTAGAAAAAAAAATAAAGCAAATAACCACTTTTTATACAAACCATTTTATAATATCTTATATCTTAATAAATAATGTATAAAATCTTCAACTAATATCCGTTGCTAAGTAATTACAGAAATCGAGTGCTTGTCTCAAGGGACCTAATATAATAGTTTAGCTTCATACATACGAGCTCTTTTGAAGTTCACATATTAATTTTGACGATGCTGTCTTATTACGCAGTATTGCTATATATGTCATATTGTTTTTTAGATTTTCTCATTACTTCTTTTAAAATGTATAAAATATGTTGACATATCTCTTTAATTGTTGTTCTGTTCGTATTACTTAATTACCTTAACAAACAAATATTCCCAAAGATCACCTCAATGTGAACAAGTATTTCAAACTTACCAACGAACTGACCAGAAATGGGTTTAGAATTAATTTGTATACTGCAGAAGGTGTAACAGCGATATCTCTGTATGATTTCTATGTAATTGGACAGTAGAGGTGAACGTTAATACGCATTTTAAAAGGGCCCCTTAAACGTAAACTTCAGTCGTAAGTCCAAGGCATTCCGAATATTCTCTCACTCTGTAACGCAATGAGCCCGGCATACGGTGTATCTATAAATTGCTAAGGAATTTCTGTTCTACTATGTATTTAAAAAAATATTATTTACTTTCTAGTTGAATCCCAAAGCGATTATCACGTGAAAACCTACGGATCTTTGTTGACCACGACTCCATTCGACAATGGCATCAGGTATATCACGTTGCCCCCTGAGCCTCCAATCCACCACAGGACTACAACCCATCACCACCGTCATACAACGCAATATGAAGTATCTCAAGTGGATGTTATGCAAGTATGTATCTATGTATCTGATATTAAAAAATATTATTTACATGATATCTAGGAATTAATTAATATTAAAAATCTGTACGCAAGTTGCGATGACAACGGAATTGAAGTAGGAAGGCATTGCGAATCTATCTTATTAGTAAAGCTTTTTGCCGATTTTAAAAACAAAGTTAAAAAATCGTATCTATGACTGATATTTTATTTATTATTGATAATTAACAATAAAGAAGCATTAAATAACATTTGATTATTTTGATCTAATGGTCAATTTTAAAAAGATTATGAAACACACTCATTGAAATGTACACGTAAAGACCATCGACTTAAACGTAATTGTATAAAATTTTATAAAAAAAAAATATTTGTCTTAAAATCTTAATACAGCATTTGCATCAGTATTAGTAGCAGTTTGACATTTGGTTTATCTTTTTTTTTCAGGAGAACCGAGAAGAACTGAGCCCAATAACAACAATGTCTGAACAAACAGTTGGACCAAATGAGGTGGCCCAAATATCCGAGCCAGTAATAGAAACCAGTACGACCACAACACCAGCTCCAACCACGACCACGACAACTACTACAACAACCACGACCACCACCACCACGACTACTACACCACGGCCAACCACCACGTTGGAACCGACGAAGTACTGCATAGTGAAGAAACCAGAAAGTGACGATCAGGCGCAGTATATTAAGATGGGGGAAACGAGACGAGTGAGTTTGTATCTATGGATGTAGATTTTGGTTATGAATGTACTTCTACAAGTTTAATGGAAAGTTTAGAATTTAAAAGAAAGTTTAGTTAGAAAAGTTTAGAAGAAAGTTTAGTTTAGAAAGTTTAGAACGATCTAGAAGAAATACGTATAAAAGCTTCTGAAGTTGGCAGGTTTGAGACATAGTATCAAGATACTTCGTTCTCTATCTTTCAATAATTTAGAAACAATAAATACTATAAAGAAATACTTAAATATTTATAAAAAATTAAATGTTCCCTTGAATATGAACTAACCTCATTATCATCACATTTAATCAGCTACCAACATCTTTTCAATGAAAATATTGCAAAAAATAGTAAAAACGAAATCTGGTTGTACCTTTTCTTTTTATCGTTCAAAATGGTTTTTATTACATTTGAAAGTTCCATAGATTATTCACTGTTTCACATCGACTTGCCTCCTAAATCTCTATAATAATCTATTTTTGAAGTTTTAAAATGTTAAAATCCCACACTTAGGAAACGAAAAACATATTTAGAATAAAATTTGAACGCAGCGGGATTCGAACCTGCGCCTCTTAGAGACCGTCCAAGCGCTCTGAACACTAAGCTATGCGTTGTACATCCGGCTGCGACGAAATTCTTATACGCTTGTTGAAACTTATTTATGTCATTAGCGTCTCTGTAGAGATATTTTTACATATTTCTGCTACCCAAAGATTATTTAAAAGAACAATCATTTGGCAAGAGAGAATGCTATTTCGTCGTCGTCAGCCGGAAGACGTCCACTGCTGGACATAGGCCTCCCCCATAAAACGCCATGTAGCACGACTGGATGCCTCTTGCATCCAGCGCTTTCCCGCAATTCGGACTGGGTCGTCGGTCCATCTAGTGGGGGGCCGTCCCACGCCACGCCTTCCGGTTCGCGGTCGCCACTCGAGAACCTTTCTTCCCCATTGGTTGTCGAATGTTATTTATTAAATACTAGTTTTCTGCTCGCGGCTTCGCCCGCGTGGAATTCGGTTACATCGCGCGACGTGTAAGGAGTAGCCTATAGTCTTTCCCAAGGTCTAGACTATTTGTCAAAAAAATATAAAAAATAAAAATATTTTTTTTATAAACATTTATTCGCGATAAAAAATATCCTATGTTCTTTCCCAAGTTCAGTTCTACCTTCATACCGAATTTCATCAAAATCGTTTCAGTGGTTTATGCGTGAAAGCGTAACAGACAGACAGAGTTACTTTCGCATTTATAATATAAGTAAAGATTTTTTAAATCGATTTGAAGTTTTAAATGTTTCTTCATCTTGTTGTTTGTTTCTTTCAATAAAATGTAAACGTTCCAGCTGTACCGTTCGGCGGAGCTGGCGGAGTGCACGGACCTGTGCGTGTGCGAGACGTCGCTGCAGGTGTCGTGCAAGGTGGCGTGCGTGCCGCGAGCGCCGTGCTCGTCGCGCCTGGCGCACTACTCGCACGCCGCGCCCGCGTACCAGGCGTACAGGGGACGCTGCTACTGCTACTCTGGATCATTTATTTGTATGCGACCTAATCCTGGTAAGTCCTATCAAAGATATATATATATATAATTTTAGTTTATAATACATGTTTTTATCAAAATATGAATGATATAAGAAGTTCGTAAGCTGATTTTATTTAACGATGCAAACTGAGTTAAATTTTCTTCCTAATCAGAGTTATAATCTTTGACATAATAGATTACATAAATACATGCTCTTTTGTCCTCTTTTCATTCACAAAGACAATGAAGTGATATCAATAACACTGCGAAGTACAAAAATTAAAAAATCTGACATTTAATTTTCTAATCCTTTTACTTTTATTAGATTAAGTCTACTTTTAGTGATAAACAAAACATACTAAATCGATGAAATTGAAAGCACGAAACTGAAAAAAAAGTTTTATTAGAACTTAATAAAACCAATTGTTATTTCCCAAATTAAACCAATGTATATAGATTTTATAACTAATACTAAATTAAACAAATTCTAGGCGAATACAAGCTCCCAGAAGGCGTATATTTACTCCTGGGCTTCAGTGCAGTGGACGAGGCGCTGTTACGTCCGCACACCGGCCTCGGCGCGGAGGACGCGGTACGGCTACTGCAGCAGTACCTACACTTTGTTCATCATGGAGAAGTGAGTTTACATATATTGTTGCTTATTATAATTATAGAGAATAGACTCTGTTACTATATATTAAAAACATATTAAATATTTGTGTAAGTCTTGTAGATTATTAAAAAAGATGACATGACTTGATAAGAATGTAGTCTACGTAATAGAAAGCTTGGACGAATTGC
Organism: Philaethria dido; assembly: GCA_033558755.1. NCBI lineage: Eukaryota > Metazoa > Arthropoda > Insecta > Lepidoptera > Nymphalidae > Philaethria > Philaethria dido. Next base: position 1,029,548 of record JAKGSA010000649.1, read on the forward strand.
AAAAGACGCGAGTTTGAATCTGAATATGTTTAATTTTTTATACGTTTTAAATATTTTTATTATCTTAAAAATTGTCTATATAAATATTTAACTAGGATACAATAAAATCAAATTTTGGAATTTAAAATGTCTCGTCAGATGCAAATAGTTGTAGTACCTGCTCGTATTCTCTACGTAACCTACACCTGTTTTGTTATTAAGTGAAGTCTGGAAAAAATATAAGAATGTAATAAAATAATTGTTTTTTATTTTATTTCAGACAAATTGCACTCTCACTCTGTTTAATATTAGCAATGAGAATGTCATCATATCAGCCAGCGTCCCGCCTAAAGAACAAGACGCTCTCAAAGAGGCGGGAGAAGGGTTACTTGATAGAGAAAAGGTGCGTATAAAATATGACCTTTTATATTATCTGTATTAATATTTCGGGAAAATGTATTAGATATTTAATTTTGAGTTAAAATTTTAAATACTATAAGCATACTTTTCACTTTCTAAATGATTTACAGATACGATAAAATCTACAAGGAAATGCTTACATTGAAATCTTTAGCAGTGATAATACTCAAGCCTTTTCTATTTACACCTAAGGAAAAAAATATTATATGAAAAATTGCTTAAGTAATTATTAAATTATTAATTGATTATAATTAGGTTAATAATTGACGCTCAACATGCAACTCGACTCACTCAACACGCAATGCCGCAATTTGGCGGAAAGTGGGGAACGGAAATGTTGAAGGAGAATGGAGTGTCTTGACACTAGGTTCTCTGGTTCCCTCTGCCTACCCCGCTATATGCGGGATACAGCGTGAAGTGAAGTTAATAATCTCTCACAATGGCTTCTTTTTTTCCTATCTTCCGCCTTTGGTTGACAGGTGTTGTTACATATTTATTTAAGACGAAGCATTGTGAGAAGAAAATAAATATATATTTATTATAAATTCATGTTATTTCAGGAGGCCTGTATCGACGTCCTCAAAATAGTCAAGTCTCGTATTAACTCACAGCACGAAGACATCTCCTCCCACTTGTTGCTGTCCATCTTCAAGATCGCTGAAGTCGACGTAGTGTACCCCGCACCGCCCAGCTCCGCTATAAGCGCTAATAGACCCTTAACCTCCCTTTATATCCTAATAACTCTCTTGACATTAATGAGTAATCTAAAACAAATCCGTATATTCTTGCTCACCTCAATGTATACAATTTTCTCCGTTTTAAACAATCTTAAAGAGATATTACAGTTAATTCTGGTATACATCGTGAAACAAGTGAATATTCTTCTATATCCTATATACAACTTCTTCAATTCCCCCAAAACCCCCGCACCCATAAATTCGATCCCTAACATCGAAAATATCGTCAATTGTTTAACGAATTTACTCAACACTCACTCGAATTCTTTAGACGTTGTTCCTTTCTCAGAGTATATTAAAAAAGATTTTGTATCTATTTTGGAATGTTATGAATTTAATAAAATTAACGTAGTTGTAAATTGTACTCACGCACTTGCTTTAGATGATGCACGAACCGACACCGACTTAGACATAAGACTAAATGTATATAAAACAAAACATATCAAGAAAGCTGTGAGGATTACAATATATACTTTAAATGAACTCGTCGCTGACGCAATTATACCTAAATATTTTTCTAGAGTGTATTTTGATTCGGAGATGCTTTTTGGTGAATTATGTTTTGGAAAAATCGCGTCCTTTTCTTATGGGATTGGAAAATCCGTTAGCTTAGGACTGACTTTAGTAGTAGTATGAAGACTGAGATGAACTAAACATATCATAGTTAAGTGTTTCTTTTTAATTTCGACTTAGAACTGGTGCTTGTAGGTCGATCTTTAAGGCTGGGTTTTGTAAATAAGTGTACTATGCCTTTTACACTGTTAGTGTTTCGTTGTTTACTTCGAGATTTACGAGTGGGGATATGAATCTGATACAATATTGGTAAAGTACAAAAAAGAATGTTTTTAAACCTACGAATACTCTATATTTACTTTAAATGTCATTAATCCTTAAATTGTACTAACAACTTACTACTTGGTACTTATTCTATTTACAATTTTACAACCAACTCTACAATCCGTCTTCTATTGTAATATCCACTACAAGTTTTATAATATTTAATATGAGACGATTCATAAAACCCCACATAACGTTTTGTATAAGTATTTGTAGCTTTTTTCAGCTTATTTGCCTCATTTATAAACCCAACCCCTTATATCTTGCCCTTTTGGTATTCAAATTTTAATAATTCTTTCGTTTAAATATTTTAGGAGAATTACTTTGAAATATTTATTAGGATCTAATTGTAAAGGAACTTTTACATAGGAGTAGTCTGTTGTAGAAATGCGCCTTTCTGTTAGATAAGTGTAAGTAGAGGTTATAAATGTGAAAGCACGATTAGGACACGCGGGCAGGTGTTCAACAACGTTGGTGAAAATGACAAATTACATACATACATAGCTTCACGCCGTATGCCGCATATAGCAGAGTAGGCAGAGCGAACCTAGTGTTAAGACACTCCGTTCCCCACTTTCCGCCAAATTGAGGCATTGCGTGCTGAGTGGCGGAACTCAACGCCGCGCTTTGCCTTGTTACCAAACCTAAACTAATTACATACATGTTTAAATTTATTACTTCAAAATATAAAAGAATTAAAATTAGTGTGAATAATAATGATTATAAAATGACATTAGATTTTTTTTTTTAATAATTCTGTTTTTAGACAAAGATGCTACAGCATTCAGCCTATTGAACAAAAGAAATAAAATTCTAAATTTCAATAAAACCAACGTTGCTGCATTTCACCTGTTACTAGCATTACTTAGAACACTTAGTCAAATATATAATTGAAACGTTACAGATTGTAATGCGTTATTTGGTAATGAAAGAAGCTTTAATTTGAAGTAGTCTAGATTCTTGTGTTGGTAAAGTTATTACGAAATAGATCTGTTAGTTTCTTATAACGGTTATTGTACAAATGACTAGACCTTCATTCTTAGTTGCTTTCTTTTGAATAGGTGTTGAAGTTCCCGGCGTAACGTCAACAAAAGAGAAAAATAATATTATTCTTTCAATATTAATAAAAAAATATATTGAAAAAGTAGAAAATGTTACCTGTATTAAATTATTTATCACTAGAAACGAGAAATTATGAAAGTCAAAAATATCAATGTAAGTAACAATGGGAAACTAAAACTTCTACAAATATTATTAAAGCTTATTCTTATATTGTCCTAAAAAAGGCATAGTCCTATTTTATTTATCAATTATATTCAAAATTGAGCAATTTATTAGTAAATGTGTAAAATCGAATTAAAAATTCTAAACGAAACATATCAATTTAGACTAATATATAATTTTTAATGTTTATAGAATATTTACTGTAATAAAATCATATCTATAATAAATTAATTATACAATATAATTATTGAAAGATTGTCAAATTAGTCATCAAACAGAGTAGAGGCAAGGAGTATGAAGTAACCATCCATATAATATCAACACTAAAGCAAGGATACTTGTCAATTTTTAATTTATGGTACAATTTTTTTTTTAACTTCTCGCTGTATCCCGCATATAACAGGGTAGGCAGAGGGAACCAGAGAACCTAGTGTTAAGACACTCCGTTCTCTTACAACAATTCCGTTCCCCACTTTCCGCCGAATTGAGGTATTGCGTAATTGCGCATAACTATATATTTATATCAAATAATTTATAAAATTCTGTTCTTTATATAATAATATTTTATACGTTAAAGTTACTTGCCTCTACTCGATATACTCTATGATATTGTTGTTGTCATGACTTTTATATGTGGACATGCTTTATTTCATTTTTATATTATTAAGTTCTTGGATAATATTTTTAATAGATATCATACGCGCACAATATTTATGGAATATCCATACTTTTATTTAAATAAAATATGTTAAGAAAAAAAATGAAGGCATCTTTTCATTCATCAGCAAATTGTCAGTTTGAAAAGACAGGTCCATATATATTTGTCATTGGTTATAGTCAAATATGAAGATTATTTCAACTGTTTTTATGTATTATTAGACACTTATAGGTGAATTTATATATGCCTTAACTGTTTTTTAAATCAAATAACGTAAGTATTACAAAAATCACAATACCACCTTTTATTCTGTCCATTTTTTAATTTCACATGATAAATAAAAAAAATAAATGTGGCTTGGTTCACTTAATAGGGTAATTAAAAAAAAATGTCTAATTTATTTATATAAAATTATATTATTTAAATAAAAACTCATTTCATTACATAATTTTATAATAAAGACTCACTATTGACACAAACCTAGCGAAATTGAAAACGATACATATCAATAAAGCTCAATTTTGTACTTATCATATTCCTAGCGTAGCAGCCGTGGCGTAAACTAGAACATAGTATAGTAAATAAACATAGGTAAAATGTTTCTAAAGTATGCTTTCTAAATAATTATTTAACGTTATTTTATATTCAAATTAGATATAATTTATTCATGTTAAGATTTATATTGATTATAAATAAATCGCACGCGTCATGCCTTCCATGTACATAACATAGAATTACGGACACTCGCATAAATCCGATTATTTAACTAAATATAAAATTGTTGATTATTTACACAGAGCACTGCACACATATTTTAAATTTAAGATATTTATTGTAACAGTATTATAAATATTAAAAAAATAATATGAAATAAACTCTATTATTATTAATGACACAACGATTGGTCATATTTTGAATTAATTTATGTATACATAGACAAATTTTATTAAAATTGGCTACAGTTTTTCTCATTTGTAAAAAAATACATAAAATAGTTACTCTGAAATTTTGGAAATCACAAAATAACCATCTTTAACACAAATAGTTAATTAATTGATTTACATATTGCATCGAATACTTAAATAAATCAAAGTGAATCTTACAAATGAGAACAAATATAGTCAATCTCCTTCAAAATAAAAAAATAAAAAATCATCAATTACGTGTTAATCGCACACGATAAATATGAAAACTAATTATAGTCTACGAAAATGTATATTAATTAACTATGTGTTAATTATTTGTAATTGAAAATATTAATGTAAAAATGTTTTTTTTATTACTTTTTATTTATCTATAATTTTTAATCTGTCGCTTATAAATTGTTGTGTGGTAGTAAAAGACATAATATAGATTGCACGATATGTAGAGATAAGCTTAAAAAGGTGTATCCATCTGTTTCGAACCTTTGTCAAACGTGTAAACAGATCGCGTTGTCCATATTATCGTCTATTAGTAATTGATGTGCAGAGACGTAGACTCAATGTATAGCAATACGTTTATAATTGTAGAAATTTAATATCGGTTTGGAAATATCTTATATATTATAATATTATGGAAGTAATTGGTTTTAATGTTTATTGAAATATATAAGTAATCCTTTTTCAAAATTGCTTGCTAAAGATTATAATTATTTTTGAAGTTATACTCGACTTTTTTTTATTTTCGTTGTATTTCGCAAATTTGAAATAGTGAAATTTCTTAATTTTCCTTTATTTTAGAAAAAAGTTGAATAATCCAGCTTCTGTATCAAATATTATATTTGGCTGTTTTCTAACAACCATCATAAGAAATATTTTCATTTAAAATAAATATATATTATATGATTTGTATTTAAAATTAATTTTTGCTAAACCAATATAATTGGTACTTTATTTAAAACCATATAAATTTATAAATATTTATAATAAATTAATTTCAAGCCGATATTGACTTGTAAACAGCACTGTAGTGATATGCGGTAACAGAGCTTCTAAGTAAAACTGTTTATACACTATTACATCAATTCTATTATTTACCCACCTACAAGGTTCTGTCATTTTGTTGTAGATAATAAAGGGTTCATATAAAATATATTGTAGTTTTCATTTTAAATACTATTCTTTAATTCCTCAATATCCATTGGTGCAGTGGGACAGCGTAAACTGTAATCTGTAAACGCGATTGGTTTTGGATTCGATTCGCACTCGGTAAAATATTTAAATTATTTTCATTTAACTATTCTGCTACAATAAAGCGCGGCGTTGAGTGCCGTCATTTAGAACGCAATGTCTCGAATTCGGACGGAAAGCGGCTAACGGAGTGTCTTATTACTAGGTTCTTTCTGCTACATAGCTATACAGGTAGAAGCGTAAGGCTGAAAAAAATATTCATATACTCAAAGGAACAAGGAAAATACATCAAGCTATTACGTTCCTTATTTTATCAAGGTGTGTTTTTCTTTTAGCTTGACGCTTTACTGATAATCTGAGAGGTTTATTAGAATTTTTTACTTTGTGAGGGGACGGGGTTAGAATACAATTTCCCACCGCTGCTGGGTAGCGTCCCGTAAGAGGCGGGTATCCCAGTAGTTTGGTGGTAGGAATCGCGAACACTATCATGTCAAAGACGAACCGCCAAATATCTTATGATGTGTTCCTGTTCGATGGCATGTAAGCCAGGTTTTCCCCTTTCCCACCCATCCTTTCCCCAAAATGTGGTGGTTCCGATAGCGGACTACTAAATTGTCCACCCCTTCCATCTATATCTCTAGGTAGGCGACGCATCCACAACATCTCTGGTGTTGTAGATGTTCATGGGCGAAGTTAACCACTTACCATCAAGTGGTCCTCATAAAAAAAAATATATTAGAATTATAATTGTGTTGTTAACTTCATTTTTATTAAATAGAACTATTATAATCAGACTAATCGCGTATATTTTGATATTCTGAAATACTTTTTCGGGTTTCCAAAAACACTTTAAACCTTCAGTAATACGTGGTAGAATATAGAATATTTTTTGCCAAGTATGTCAACTATAATTCGCTAATATTCCACTTACATTTGATACATAAAAATAACAAATGTAATTATTAATGAAATATTTTTACAGTAAATTTATTTATTATAAAGCAGTTGATATTACAACAATAACATTTATTATCTTCTTCTCTATATGTCAAAAATAGACAAATATGTCGTTGCTTATATGATTTATCTTTAATTGGCATTTACGTTTAAAATTTTACAAATGATTTTGAGTTCCATTCTAAGCATCAATCTTCGTCCAAACCTTTATTGTTGGGTCAAACAAACGAGGAACATCAGACCAATTATAAGAGTAGGTAAAGAAAAATTTCAATTATGTATTGATGTGCACCAATTTGCGAAAAACGAAATACGTGTTAAAGCTCGGCCAGAACACATAATCATTGAAGGCAAACAGGAGAGGAAAACTAACAATGGATGTGTTATTCGGAAATTCGTCCGTAAATTCAAACTTCCCGATGGTTGCAATCCCCATAAAATAAAATCTCAGCTGTCTCAAGATGGGTTCTTAACTATAACAGCTAAAAGAGACACTTGTGATATAAACTGGCCTTGCGAAACCGTTGTACCTATATCATACTCGAAAGAATCCGATTGTGCTAGTACAATTGACGATAAGCCCACTTCATCTGATAGAAAATGATGTAATAATGTAAAATTACATAGCATAATATTGATGATATTGCTTATCTAAAAAGGCCATAATTGCACCCGCAAAGTGTCTAAGTTTTAACGCGATTGCTTGTGGTTTCGATCCCAATACCAACCACGCAGCGATAAGCCGCGCTTGTCTTAACACAGCGGGGAACATATGGTTGATCTCCAATTTTAAAATACCTAACTGTTTATACTATTTCGTTTAGAAATTGAACGCAATTAAAATAAGATCTAAACAAAATATCTCGCGCGACCTTCTTCGTTAAACGCGACCAACTGCGATGACCAGTGCGTCGTATAAACAAAACATCAGGCACACGTCAGACACACACAGAAACCAGCGGTTTAAAATGCCAGATAATCCAAATTCTGAAATCAACTCTAGTACTTCTTCATAGATGAAGTTTAAGCAGTTTTTAAAGTAATAAAGGAAACTCGTAAAGGAGAAAGAAGTGTTCCCTGTTACACATATGAGATCAGTGCGAAAAGCTAAATAAATGGATAATGCAATATTAATTTTGTATTATTGTTTTTTTTTTCATAGACTAACTTTTCATAGACTTATATTTATTGTTTTTTAATCTCTTCTACTATTTTAATATATATATTTTTTATTTTCTATAAATAAAATTGACTCTTAGTATTGTATAATTTGCTTTTTTTTCTTTTGTAATAAAATTGTGAATATTATTTATAGTATGAGACATCGTCTAAACGATCTTATATGCAACAGATACAAATAGAAAATATTTTACAATATTTTATACAAAAATAATTCATATAAAATATTGTAAAATTTAATTCATCTTGAAAATGAAAATATTATATAACATTTAGTATTTTCATTTCCTCACTCTGGTAACAAGGCAAGGCGCGCCGTTGAGTTCCTCCACTCAGCCCGCAATGCCTCAATTCGACGAAAAGTGGAAAACGGAAATGTTAAAAGACAACGAAGTGTCTTAAAAGTAGGCTCTCTGGTCCCCTACCCTACCAGATTGTTTATTGCTGTGTAACTTCACGCTGTGTACGTGAAGTTAAAAAAAAATATATGTATGTAGATTAGTCAGTACTAAAGACAGTTCTTTTGACATATTTTTAGTAAATAATCTCTCTAAAGGGAACCTATTGTCACGACATTCTTCACTTTCCACCCTTAATCAACTTTCTTGCGCTACTTACAATAATTATTAGCAAAACGGAATTTTATTAGCGAAATGTTTCTCATCATAGTCGGTAGTATTCTCCTGACACATTTTGTGTAAAATAAAAACTTATTTTAATTTGCATTGTGTTTTATGCAAAAACCATACTTCCATTTAAATATAGTAGTTCTTATAGTTATAGCAAAACTCCTCATATCCTTATAGAAGCTACTTTTTAACCACGCAAGCGAAGCCGCAAGCGAAAGCTAGTTCTATATACGTTATCAAAAGAATACTAAGGAAAAAAATAGTATGCGAGGTTCCTTAAAAGTATAATTATATATACAGAACACGTTATCATTTTTTTTCAAATATACGTAACATATTAAAAAATTATATGGTATCATTTAAACTTATTTGTGTATTGACGTACAATACACTTATTAAACTAAAATAAAATGTAAGATTTAATTTTAAATGATCAAGTAACAAATTAAGTAGGATAAATATTATTTAAAACAGAAACTATTAAAGAAAGTAAATGAAACAATTTAAAATTAAGAAAAAATATAAAACTTTATTCACGCATATCACAAATGTAGGTATATTTAAAAAAATATCAGTCTTGAATGGCACTGCTTATTTGGAACAATTTTCTATTGCTTATTATCACTGGTTCCCTCGTTTTGATCCTTAATTTCTTTACGTACTGGACCAGTTTGCGTAATGGGAACCTTTCTTTCCCCTTTCACAGCTTCTGGAACATTCTTGGGTGCGATAATTGTTAGCACACCATCAGAAGATAATCTGGATTCCACAGTTTCTGGTAACGTACCCTCAGGTAAAGCATATCTTCTTACAAATTGCCGGGAGATATAACCATGTTGATCTTGTTTTTCTTCATGCTTTCCCTCAACCACGACAAAACCATCAACGGTTTTTACAGATATCTCCTCAGGGGAGAAGTGCTGGACATCCAAGTTGATTTGGAATTTATCTGAATCAGATTTGATGTTGGAGCCTAGATCTTGCGCTGCAGCTGCCATGTTACGCCAGAGTCTGTTATATTCTCTTGCAACGAGAGGCCTTGTTGCAGCCGTGAGGATATCATCTGGTGTCAATCCCAGGCCAAAATGCTGGTCCATGATGCGACGAGGACATCTAAATGGATGTTCATCGAACAAATAAGGTAGCAGAGACATTTCTAATTTTATTTTTTCTCGCAAAATAAACTTTATAAGTAAAGTGGGGTAATTGTACACTTGTAACTGGTAAGCGCTTCTATGTTCAATTCAATAATGACGCTGGTTTCAAGCGCGTCGCCTTTTATACACGCAGCGCCATCTCGTATGGAGTAGATTATTCTAGTACCTTAGTCTGGATAATGTTACCGCCAGTTGCGCGTCACATTTGATAAAACGTTTATTGCAAAGGTATTTTATTTATTGTATTAGATATTTAGTAAAGGTATTGTAGATTATTTAAAATATTTATCAGTTTGTATTTATACTAATGTACTCGACGATGATTAATGTTTCTATTACTAATTCCTTGATGTAGTTACAAATATGTGAGAAAGAAAAAATGTCCAGACCCTTTTTTTAAATATATAAATATTTTAGAATCATGACAATAAAAAAAATATATTTGACAAAACGCCTTTTAAAGCCTGCCGTGGCGCAGAGGCACAAGCGTGCGACTGAAAACGCGACAGGTTATGGGTTCGATTCCCACTCCAGGAAATGTAAAATTTAGTATTTTCATTTCTTGGGTTTGGTATCAAGGCAAAGCGTGGCGTTGAGTTCCGCCACTCAACACGCAATGCCTCAATTCGGCGGAAAGTGGGGAACGGAATTGTTGAAGAAAATGGAGTGTCTTAACACTAGGTTCTCTGGTTCCCTTTGCCTACCCTTTTTTATTTACATTTGAAACATCTGATATGTTGTATAATTTTAATAACTACAAAAGATTTTTTCTTTAACCATTACATTATAAGAATGATAGCAATATCTAAAACTTTATATATTTAACCATAGCAAAATTCTATGATAATTGTATACAAAATTTGAAAATGATAAATTATAAGAAACGAAACCAAATGTTTTGTACCCCTGCACACCGTACGAAGTACGTTGACCGCGCGAGTATATTCGAGCGTATTCTCGAACCTTCCCACATTTCCCCTTGAGGTAGGTCAGCTCTGCGTTGAGATACAAAGTGATGTATCATTTGACACTATATTTTAAACTAAAAAAATCTTTTTTATTATATTTAAATAAATATAGTTAACTTTACTAAGTTAACTTATAAATTCAACTTATTGCTTTAAAATAATTTTGATTACTGGAAAGTTAGCATGTTTTAGGTAATAATCTCATGTTTATATATTTTTAAACGTACAATGTTACTATTATTGTTATTTATTCATATGTTATATAAACATTATGTTTTGCTTGTTTTGTAATATACCAATTTGGTTTAATAAGGATTCATTATTTAATTATCAATATAAATCTAAAAATACCTTGTGGTAATACTTTATATAGTTGTGTTAAAACACAAACAAATAATTACAAATATTATTAACAAACACATATTTGTACAACAAACCAAAAAATGTAAATATAAGATACTTCAATATTTGGGTAAATTTTAAAATATACTGTTTTCCGCAGAAAATACTCCGAAATTCTACAGATAACCCTAGACTTTTTATAATAAACTACTACTAAAGAATAAAAATATTTTAAATTATACAAATTTAGATATATCTTTATATTATTCTATGGGAAAGATTTAATACATACAATCAGTAACAATCATTTACAAATATTTATTAATTAATTAATAGAATATTAATATTTTATTATGTTATTTATAATAACAATGTAGAAATAATATTTTAAGTCTATTGCCTCAATCCTCATAAATTAAATGTTCTATCTGTTAAAAGTGATAGAAATATATTATCATAACAAATCAAAAACTCAGCATTCAATAAAAGGTAAATAATAAAAAAAAAGTACTCAGTATGACGTAAGTAATTAAAGGAGGTAGATTAAAAACAGGTAGAACAGCCTTATAACAATAAAACAATACCAATTAATTGAATCAATCAAAGTTTTGTCTCCATTATTATCTATCAATATCGAAAATTCCATGAGCATCATTGTATTCACAAAACGGTGAATAAAATCAATGAATAATGTTGACAAACAATCGCGCCGGCCGGCGAAATTCAAGAAATTTCGAGAGACGACAACATTGTTATCGAAACACTGTACGAACGAGTTTCTAGAAATTTCTACTCATCGCTAGATGGCGTTGCGAGTATAAATACGGCGGGAAGCGAGCGACCGGCAACGAATTTGAATCAAGCGATCGAAGCTAAAACAACTCGGTGCAAACCAAGTTATTAACTTACGTTACTAATCAGTGTTTTTTAGTATTTTACTGCGAAAATGTCTCTTCTTCCATTCGTCATTGGCTACGAGCATCCTCGCTACCGCCCCAGCAGGCTTTTGGATCAAGATTTCGGTTTAGCTCTCACCCCTGACGACATGTTGACCGCTGCAGTGGCTCCACTGCTGTCCAGAGACTATTACAGACCCTGGCGTCAATTAGCCAACGCTGCTCGTGATGTAGGATCCAACATCAAAAGTGATAAAGATAAATTCCAAGTAAATCTCGATGTACAACATTTTTCTCCCGACGAAGTTGTTGTAAAAACTGCAGATGGGTATATAATCGTTGAAGGCAAGCACGAAGAGAAGAAAGACGAACATGGCTATATTTCTAGACAGTTTGTGCGAAGATATGCTTTGCCCGAAGGCTGTAACCCTGATACTGTGGAGTCCCGGCTTTCTTCTGATGGCGTCCTCACTGTAACTGCCCCACGGGTGCCATCCATTGTCAACAATGAAAGAAGTGTGCCTATCCAGCAAACCGGCCCAGTTCGTAAGGAAATCAAAGATGCCAATGAGGTGAAAAATGAAGAGAAATGAAGAAAAATAGTTTTTTTGCATGTATTAATCTGCATCTTTTAAGACTGAATTTGTATTATTTTTTGTTTTATAAATAAATTTTCAGTAACCATAATTATTGTTTTACTTATTAGTTATGCCATAAATTAAATATATTTGTGTAAAGTATACTTAATAATAAAAAATAAGATTTATAAATGAGCTTTACTTAATATTCACAGCAATATAAAGGTTTTTTTTTTATAAATAATCAATAATTCGACACCTGATAACCTGCTGTTTATATTTTTTAATTTACACAGGCATGTAAGTAGTATGAAATAAAAAGTTCCTAATGTGCTTAAACTCAAAAAATATGTGAATATTTTTTTTTTTTATTTGGAAATATTTTTAAAAATGGAAATAAAATTATTGTATCTGAGAAAAGGAATTGGAAATTTATAATAGAAAATTCAGAAATTTGCGACTCATAATAAGCTCACAGCAAAAAAGGAAATATATAAGATTTTTTTATACACACAGATATACTTCACATAAGTAATCTAAATATAAATACGTGAAGCAAAAACTTTGGATCCATTTTTACGAAAATTACGCGGACGGAGGAGCATGAAACTTGGCACACTTATAGTTCATAAAGAGAAGGAGTGCAGAATGCTAATATATTTTTTAAATAATACATAAAAAGTATATTAAATTAATAAAATAAATTTTACACACACAATCATGGTTTGACATCCATGTTTATAGAAAGTGACATATACGTCACTATGCAATGTGTATTAACGCATTTACGGGGACACTAGTAGTTATTACTATATATACGTAGTTCTTACAATTTTGCTATTTACTAAGTGTGCATATAAAAAAGATATGTTTAATGTGTTGCTGCATACTTTTTACTAGATGAACAAATTTTGATGGTATCTTAATGTAATAGGATAGCTAATCCTTGTAATGTAATGTGGTCTCATTTAGTTTTATTTAAGATCTGATGAGAAGGTTTTGAGTTATTCACAATAATTGTACTTTTTAGTGCATTTCATTTAAGTCGATTTTCTATTTTTGTACTCTGTATCCTCTGTATGCACATAGCAGAGTATACAGAGGGAACCAGAGAACCTAGTTTTAAGACATTCCGTTCTCTTTTAACATTTCCGTTCTCCACTTTCCGACGAATTAAGGTATTGCATGCTGAGTGGCGGAACTCAACGCCGCGCTTTGCTTTTATTAAAACCTTTATTATGATTTTTTAAATCAAAAAATAATTTCCTTTCATAACACTTCAACCGAGTTCATTAACTCATATATAAACAGCTATATATAAACCGTACGTTAACTGAGTTTGCGCTTGTATTGATTTTCACTGTATCACCCAGCAACCAGACACTAGATATCTAGATATTCAGGACACGTTTATATTATGAGACCTATACGTTACCTGGGTTTGATAATTTTATTACTTGTTATAACTTATAATAAAAATAGCAAAGAAAACGAATACTTCTATTTGTTTTTAAAATTCATAAGGGATTAAGATTTTGATTTTGATTGTTGAAAGAGAATGGAGTGCCTTAACACTAGGTTCTCTGGTTTCCTCTGCCTACACTGCTATATGCGGGATACAGCGTGAAATTAAAAAAGAAAAGATTTTAACAAAAAAAAAACGACTTATGAGTACTACTCGTCAGTTCTTAGCTAAATTCAAATGGGATCACATCAGAAGTATTAGCTATCATATTAAAAATCATTCAAATTTTAATTAATAAATCGAAGAAAGTAATAATTTTATTTTATTGCTATCTAACATTAAAAAAACAAATTAAATGCAAGTTTTGTCGAACGTCAGTTTATTTCCCATACATTGATTACGTGGATTAAGAGAAAATACAAAACATAATATTTAAAACTCTTTATATAGATGCTACTATTCAATATTTCTTGTTTTTATTTTTTTTTCTGTTTAATAATTTATAGGCTAATATAATTTACAGAAGTTTTATTTTATTTTATCATAATAATTACTTACAGCGTAGACACTAAGACATTATTTTTCTTATAGCTATCTTCTATTTCCTGTAATGTTTTTCCATTAGTTTCCGGTAAAAGAAAGGACAATATAATTGAATTAACACCAAGCACTATGCCATAACACATAAACATAGCCGCTTCACCGTATGCGGCTATAAAACCTGGGGTAACTTTGACTATGACAAAAAGTGAAAAGAAAGATATCGAACCTGCTACTCCTGACGATACACCTCTTAAATTTGCTGGAAATAATTCCGGTACAAATGACCATGCTAAGCCTACGACTCCTCCTCCGAAGCTTATATACAGAATCACTAAAAGTATAGAGAGCCACGCATACTTTGTAATATTTACGTACATTAAAAACGCACTTAAGGAGAATAAAACTACGCAACAACCTAGGCTATTAATTTGAAAGAATATTCTTCTTGGCACAAATTTATTTAAGACGAAAATAACTATAAGGGTTGCTAATCTAATATTGTCTAGTATAATCATAGCGATAAATGAATTAATTTGACCTTTAAAAGTTGTCTCGATGATATCCTGTGCGTAAAAATTAAATAAATTTGTACCGTTGAACTGTATTGTGATACATATGAATAACATAGTAAGGAAGGGCTTAACAAGATCTAAGTTTAAAGCATCTTTTAAGATGAATTGCCCAGATTTTTCATTTTGCCTTTCCAAGACTAGCCTAAGTTCTCTTTCTGCTTCTGAGCCCTTACCTCTAAACCATTCAAAAGCTGCAATACCTTCTGTAACTTTACCTCTGGATATCAACCAAAGAGGACTTTCCTTTAAAAACATCAAGAGGAAAAGACAACCTAAATTTGTAGCTGCAAATATATAGCAGCTTGTTCTCCAAAAAACGTATCCACCTAATATATGAGTAATTAAAATTCCAAGAGTAAGTGAGAACGACGGACATATTAAAGTCAAAGGTCTATATTTTGGGTTAGTTATCTCTCCCACGTAAACTAGTGTAATAGGTCTATTAGAGCCAACTGAGATTCCAGCAATAAATCTACCAATTAACAAGACAGTACTATTAGTGGCTAGTGCTTGTGTGAACCAGCTCACTGTGCTTATAATTGCAATTACAATATGCCCAACTTTTCTTCCATATGCGTCGATGAGAGTTCCTGCGCAGAGGCAACCGATTACCATAGAGAGTGGGGCGATCGCAGCTAAAACAAATAAACGACGACGTATTACCAAAGATTACTACATTGTTCAAAAATTATTAGTTGCTTTGTAGCATCCAAAACGAAGGAAGCAGTTTCCTGACACTTAGATCATTTCTCATGACCTGGAGAAATATATAAGAAATGAACAAAGATAAGAATACTAAAGCAAATCAGTTCTATTAGGTGATAGGTTAAGTAATACAAAACAAATAAAACTCATACCTATCCAAGAGTCAAGATTTTCATCATAAGGGAAAGTCTCGTCCTCTCTAAGCTCTGGTAATAGAACAGCACTAAAACCAAAAGCGAAGCCTGCTGCCACTGTAAGCAGCCCCGACACAAATGTTGCTGTAAACTGAAACGTAATTAAACCTTATTAAAATGCGTTAAACAAGAGAAATGAATTGAGCTTATAAGTCGATATTAATTTTCATTCAATTTAATTGATTGACCATTCAAAAGTGACAGCTTCTCAAAATATTTTAATTATATATAAAGATAATAAACGTAGCCATTTTTTAAACATTTTTTCTAATTTCAAAATCAAAATCAGAAAATTACACGATTTCACAGGAAAATAATATTCCAGTGGCCTTCCCACTTTTCATTTTATACTTTTATAACTTATCACTTTATCGCTAGCGGCGTAATCAGAAAGTAAGGAATGCTAAAATTACGTTCCATGCATAACTATTTCGCCTCCTCGTTTAAAGATGCACCCGGGGGAATCTTATGATTTTTACTTGACCTTCCAGTATTGGTGGAATCGCCTACTTTATTACCACTCACTATCTACGTTTTATTTCATTATTACTATATCAGCTTACACCTGCCATTCTGTGATTTCTTCATAGTGAATTTACTTGGCCTAACTGCTGTAAAACAGCGTTAATACTAACACCTTTTTTTATTATTATGCCACGCCACTATACATAGCTATACTGACGTTTTGCCGTCCTATGAATACAGATGGCTAATCATGTTACCGGCCACAATACGCTTTTTAACATTCCATACTAAACATAATTAATTCGGTGAGTGCAGAAACAACGTAAGTTACAAAAAATGCAAAAATTCGTAATTGATTTAAATTAGCTTAGAAAGGCAAGATGCGTGTTGCTTTTCCCCCTCGTGCATAATTTGAAAATCCGGACTTACGTTGTTTCTGTACTCACCGATTCAATTTTCATGCGGAGCACTTCCTTCACTTGTTTTATTGTATATTTTCGATAAACTCGCATAGCGTTCTTTCACCATCTCTTTCTATTACCAAAATTTATTTCGCATATATTGTATATTATTGAAAAATATAGTTACCTGCTTTAAAATGTAGTGATTTTGAAAGTCAAACATTATCTACACTTTGGAAACGTGTCTCACGTCACTCAGTTGTTATAAAACTGATACTTATAAGATTTATTATAGTTTTAATTACTAACATTGTATTTAGTACAGAAATCGCAGTCGTTTATGTAAATTGGTTTAAAATTAATAGTAAATTATATTTTATTACACTTGTACAAATATGTATAGTTCATATTGTAATATTTACATATCATTGATAGTTATTTCAATTTTTTCTTTTTCATAACGTGGTATTTTTTTGGATAAGTAAAGGGCGCCGGACAGGTTGTGGGTTCGATTTCCACTCCAGGAAATGAAAATTGTAAATGATATTTAAATTGGAAGTGACATTTAGTAACAATGCAAAACGGGGCGTTGAGTTCCGCCACTCAGTACACAATGCCTCAATCCGGCGGAAAGTGGAAGACGAAATTGTTGAAAGAGAACGGAGTGTCTTAACTAGGTTCTCAGATTCCCTTTGCCTACTCTGCTATATGGGGGATACAGCGTGAACCTAAAAAAAAGTAAAATTCTTATAAAGTGCTTACATTCCATACGCTGTTTTAAAGTAAGTCAAGGTGAATAACCTTCCGAATAATCCATATCTTCGATTGATATATATTTTATTAAGAAGTATTAAAAAGTACTAATTCAGGTTTTACAAAAATAAAATGACAATGCCAATTTCTAAACCGTCTTCAAAAAAAACAGTACTTTTGTTGTGTTACCGCATAAGTTTTTACCCTGTGCCCTAGTTTAGACGATTCTTTTTTTAAATAATATCTAGAGCTTCTGATATGGTCTTATTTATTATATATAAGAAGTTTTTGAGTTATACGTAATAATGTTACATTTAAGTGCATTTTATTTGATGTCGGTATTCCTTTTAAAATCTTAATTATTTATTGACAATCGAAGCTTGTTTGAAATATCAAGTTAAAAAACTCTTTCTTGCACAAAAAAAGCTTCGAAAAGTTTTACAACTTGACAAGGTGGTCTTATATGTGTAACTTGTAAGGGATCTCAATCACAAGAAACCTTTCATTTATTAAAAAAATATAATTGGATACCTTGAATGACAAGAAATGATATATAAAGTATTTTTATTTATTATTGGTACATCATATTATATTATAGGAATAGACATACATATATACATAAATAATTATATTTATTCCTAAACGCATATAAACACAGACATACTTTCATACTTTTAACTTCAAAAACAAAACATAATAAGACTAAAGTTGTATAGTACTTTTCGAGACAGTCTTAACAGTGATTCACTATATATAATAAACGTGGCAGTTTCAATATATTGTCAATTTGCCATATTTTAAACAGATATTGAAAAACCAAGAATGAGAAAATTAGATAACCAAATTTTTAAGCCATTAAAGAGTTGAAGAAAAGATAAAAGTACATCATATTTTGCTATTGAATCAATAATTTTCAAAATAACCATGCAGAACAGTCGTAAAAATATTTTTTTTTGTTATTAATTTAAAATAAAATATTTTATTGTGCTTCTATTTAGCCAGCGATCATCTGGGATCCAATTACCATATTTTAGAATGAATTTTTTTACCGTGTTATAGGCTATTTGGAAGCATCTGTCACATATTCGTCAACATTAATACGTACGTTTCTTGTAAGAAACTTATTAAAACAAAAGCATTTACAGACACGCAGTGTAAGTGGATTGAAGATATTTCATATATAGTTACCTGTTGAGTAGTTCTTAATAAACGAATTCAACTTTTAATATTTGCTTCTTATTTACTAAATAAAAATATATAGTATACTTTATAGGGTGTGGCAAAAGGAAAATTTATTTTTCTCAGTAACGTCCGCTTGCAAAAATTAAATTAAATCATATCCACTTAGTATGATTTTTTTTCGATAATTATGAGTTACCGGCTAACACAAAATGAATTGTCTACATGAATTACATTTTTATATGATAGAAGACGAGAATATGTAACTTAAAACAAATCATAAACTTCTAAGAATATATTTTTTATTAAATCATTTTGCCTTTAATATACTAGTTATTTCAATACATTAGCAAATCTCTGGATAAAATAAGTAGTTATTTTGAGAATAAATAAAATGTGCTAGTATTTTGTTCAATAATAAATATATAGAATAAACTGATTTTATAAATTGTAAAGGGAAATATTGAATAAGAATAGACAAATGAAACTACAAATTTTAAATAAAAAGAAATTAGTTTATTAAACTAAATAGTAATCAGTCTTAAAACAAAAAACGGAATGACTTATCGGTGAGTGGTTGTTTACTGGGCATTGTCCCCATTCGCCTGGTCCTTCACTTCCTTGCGAACCGGTCCAGTCTGGGTAATGGGTACAGCACGCTCACCCTGGACAGCTGCGGGGACCTTGCGAGGGGCAGTCACAGTCAGCACACCATCAGATGACAGGCGAGATTCCACTGTATCTGGAGTACAACCCTCAGGCAAAGCGTAGCGTCGGGTGAACTGACGGGAAATGAAACCATGTTGATCTTTTCTTTCTTCATGCTTTCCCTCGACGATGATATATCCATCGGCAGTTTTAACCGATATTTCTTCAGGATTGAAGTGCTGCACATCAAGGTTTACTTGGAACTTTTCTTTATCGTTTTTGATGCTGGAGCCGAAGTCCCGTGCTGCCGCAGCCATGTGACGCCATGGTCTATAGTACTCCCGGCTTACCATTCGGTTGGGGCCGGCGACGACGCTGAGCAAATCATCGGGGGTCAAGCCTAGTCCGAAATGTTGGTCGATCAAACGACGAGGAGATTCAAATTCATAATCCAATAGGAACGGTAGAAGAGCCATTGTTTAGTATAGTTCTTCAATACTAGAACAAGAAATCTCTCACAAATGTAGGACTATTTAAAGCGCCTTGCGTTAAAATCTCGCAATGTATCACGTACGAATGCGTTTCTTCAACTGATGCAAAATGGCGCTCGCCGTACGTATTTGAGCGTACATACGACTTTCTAGTTGTGGCTAGAATATTCCAGCGCAGATGTTTCTAGACGCGCTACTCAACGTCAGGTGCTCTCAACTTAGGGTCGCTTTCGTTTAATTAATTTTGAACCTTTTATAATTATAATTTGTACATTAATATAAATGTAGACTATTCTTGTTTAGTAGTCACAAGTTTATTGCACATCGTTTTTCGTTCTGTTTAAAATAAGTATTGTCCTATACATTGATGTATTTTAATTTTTCTAGTCACAGTAAATAAGTAAATAAATAAACTTATTTTTAATTATCAGTTGAATGACCTTTGTTTTGTGATTCGTATAGTTTTTTAAAGTAAAACCTTTTAAATAATTTGTATTTAAATACACATAATTCTATTTACACACATTTAATTAAAATTAATAATTAATTTTTTAGCTTTTTTTTTCCATAAAAAAAGGTAAATACATACATATAATAAATAATAAGTTTTATTATTTATATTATAAATTAACACATATATAAAAATCTGCATATACTAGTCGGCTTTTAAATGCTTTTATACTGACAAAGATATGTACATATTTATGAAAATTGAAAATGTAATAATTTGTATATATGACCAGACTGGATGACGTAATCATATTAAACTGTTCATTCAACTATATTAAAATATTTCGTGAGATAAAATTTGTCACATAAAATTTACACGATCAACCCCAACTTTAAGCGCAACTGACTTTTGAAACATTTACAAGAAAATTCTAGAAATGTCTTGTGACATCTATGAGGGAGTAGCGGTACTAAATCTTAAATAACCTCAATAGAAAACTTATGACAGATGGCGCTTTATATATATGTGCTGCCATCTTTGAAAGTATTTGATAAATATAATTAAAGTTGCAAGAAATAAAAATTAAATGTACAATTTTATAAAAATAATATAAATAACTTATAGTTTTAGAAATAAATAAAATATTCATTTATATTTTAATATAAATATATAACACATGAAATGTTAGAAAACTTTAATTAATTATTTTTATAAAATAGCAATATTCCGCAGGTTTTATCGAAAAAGCGAATGACTCAGGGTAGTGGTGGTTCACCATTGGTTGATCGTCGTTTTCAAGTTCTACGTTGACTTAGTTTTTGTAATTCGTAGTAAAGTAAATGCGTTACCGCAGTACACTACACATTTTAAAATTGTGATAAATTTGTGCGTATTTTTTAAAATAATAGGTGTATAGTGTTTTTATATTTCCTTTTATAATTAGTGTAAGAAGACAGTGCGTTACAACTTAACACCTGAACATATTTAGTAGATGTTAGTGAATTTTGTGATATAAATTGTGCGACAATGGCAGACAATTCAAAATTGACCGACGAAGAATTATCAGAAATCCGGGAGCAATTTTCACAGGTATGTGGATTTAATTTACAATTATTTACCGGCGTGATAAACGCGCATGTTTCTTCAACACAGTGTAGAGGACATGCCGCATTTTGCAATAATTTTTGGGTTTTGTTCGCCGTTTAAGGGGCTCCGGCGTATTTGAGTGTGCTTAGCCTTGAGTTCGCGTGTGGTCGGAAAGTACAACTGTTGTTGTCTTAGGTATTAAGTCATGCAAATGATATTCAAGAAAAAAATCTTGAAAAGTTCGGGAATTATTTAAATAAGGAAAATATTGCTTATTTCAATATTTACTAAAATATCAAAAAAACTACTATTAGATTTCGGACGGAGTGTCTCGACACTAGTCTCTGTCTATCCACTAAGCGAGAAAAGGCTCATAAAAAATTAAAAACTAACTTAACTATTTTTTTTTACTATATTACATAAAAAATTGAATGTGACTCATATTGAGATATTTTTGGTCAATTAAAATATTAAGATAAACAGCTAAATGTTATCTTTAGATTACACAAAATTATTTCCAAGTAATTTGATTTTATATAAAAATAATCTAATCTTATTCAATTATATTCATATTATCTTTTGAATTTTTTTACATTGAAGTATTATTTTATTTTGTGTTTTCGATAACCCCATTAAATTTGTAATAAAATAGAGATTCTTAGAAAAAGAATTAAAGAAACATTTTGTAAATACTCTTCTCCTACAAGACAATAAGTCGGTAGCCTAAGAGATAGTATATTATTGATAAGCTCTTATCTTAACAATATTGATATTAGATTGAAAGTGACAGATCTATAGAATTTGCTATCTGTGTAAATTTACTTATTTTATTTATTTTAGATACTACATATAATTGATAATTCTAAACTTTCACAATAAATATGTATTTTTTCATAACAAATAACTTTGAGACTAACAACAATTATTTATTTTATTTATCATCAATTAAATAAATAAAATAAATAAGTGCAGTGTAGAGTTCTGCCGCTCAGCATGTAATGCCTCAATTCAGGGGTACAGAAATGTTAAAAGGAAACCGAGTGTCTTAACGCTAGGTTCTTTGGTTCCCTGTGCCTACCTAGTAAGGTAATTGGATAAATATTACAATCAATAAAGTGGGATATAGTGTAAAGTTTAAAAAAAATAAAAGTGCTACTTAAAACAAAGCCAACTTTATGCCATACTCGTCACATATTTTCCCTTTGTGTCATACATAATCCATTAGCAATGAGTAGATTTTGTCATAAACAATTTGATATTCCCAATGTGTCCACTCCTCGCCTTGACACTATATTACCCAACTCAATAACCAAATTGCTTTCAATGCCTACAATTGAATTTAAATATATTAAATTATTTATATAATCTTATTTGACCCGGATTTGTAAGGATATACTCGTTGAAGGATAGTAGTTTAGTGTGATCACTTTCATAATGAAAGTTGTTTTCATTTTAATGATCTCACTGTGTAACGTCATTTTAGTTTTATATTAGTGATTTTATTTTATGTGCATATAACTTTTAACTTTTGTGACCAACTTTCATTCATACTTGGTGAATGTTTAACATCCTTAAAACTAATTCTATTTGTTATTTAACCATAGATCCTAAGAAAAGAAAAGATTTAAAATGTTTTTTTTTTTTTACAAAATTATTAACTCTTTCCATAGTCATTAAACATACAAACATTACAACTTGTAATTTACAAGTATTTTATAAAGTATGCAAGTATGCAATATAATATTTATACTGCCTTTTCAGGTTACCAATGAATAAGAACAATTTTGATATTATTAGTAACAAAGGCATGTATTGTTAGTCTATATTTGGAAGCTTTTTTATTATATATACAGGTTCATTAAGTTGTTACTGATATACATTAAGTATAAATGAATATGGCCATAAAGGCCTATTGTAAACATTACTTCATAGAATATTAATTAAAAGTCTTATCAGTTCATTCTCTACATTCCTCTACAGTATGAAAACTAAAAGAAATTAACGAAAAAAAGAAATTACATTGTTTACTCACTAATTAAAAAATATATATATTTGCCATAAAATATTATGATTCCTTAATTTGAATACTCTTTCAAAAATACTTTTATAATAACCGCGCTACATAAAATAATATAAATATACAATACATTTATAATTTTAAAGATATTACTTATTCATTTAATAAAATTTTAGTTAAAATTCACAAGAATGCGGTCATTTCGACGGGAGTGTGACCCGTGCGCTAAAAGGTTTCCGGTATCTGACTCATACCTTGGTTGTACCGTATACGATTTACGACGTAAAACAATACCATTTTAGGTAATATAGTGATACAAAGAAAATATTTAATATTTCCTTTTTTACATTCATACTATAAATGCAAAAGTTTAATGTTCAAGAAACTAGGGTTTAATTTATTTCGCATTCTGGTTATAAACAAAGATTGTATGAGGATTAAAAAAAGATGTATCCTATAGGAATCCCGTGGGATAGAAAACTGTAACGGGATATTCTAGTTGCGATCGTTCGATATCCAGTTTTATGTCAGTACTAAATACCTATAACAAAGGCTTTCGGAATGTTTCAATCGATGATAGACATTATCTCTCACCTAAATTCACCATTGCAATAAAGCTTCACGCTGTATCCCTCACATAGCAGGGTAGGGAGAAGGAACCAGAGAACCTAGTGCTAAGACACTCCGTTCTCTTTTAACGTTTCCGTTCCACAGTTATGATGAACACATATAAAAATGTTCGCATGTATATTTTCATATTATATTCCATACTGATCTCTTTTTAAACGATATTATTTGGCCTTAATAACTCTTAGAGTGCGCTTTAGTACTATACGGGTTTATATAAGATGTGCATTAACCTTGGACCGGAATGCGGTCCCTCATGCCTTTGTCCCACCTTGTGACGCAACGGTGGCTACAATCTATTAAACTAGTCCCGAGCTTATAAGATAGTATATACAAACAATTAAAGTATTCATCAAATGATTACTGAAGTATTGTAGACCCAATCTGATGAATCAATCATTTGAGGATATTTATGTTTAAATATATGGAAAATGTAGGCGATATCGCAGTTACCTAAGTTTTTATAAGTATAAGCTAATTTCAAATTGTTATCCTGAGGGTAGCAAGTTCAAATCTTATTGAAGGGAATGTTTATGATTAAAATACATATAGTGTTTATGGACTTCTTCAGCCAGTAAGACAATTAGATATATCGCGGCGTTGAGTTTCACCACTTCAGTAACATTTTTTTCTAAATAACTAGAAAAGGGAGCATAGAATTGTGTGATTTAGGCTTTGTGTTTATTCCTATGATCCATATACATGATAAAAAAATGTAGTAATATAAAGTTACTACATTTTATACCATACGTAACTTTGAAAAGTATTATGATAGAACGCTATACCTGCTTAGGACTCTATAGTCTGTATAATCTTGTTTTAATCAAGCTATTTATATTCTATCAGCGCTGTTTGTTATTCAAATCGTATTTTGCAATTGTCACTATGTAGGTATTACCTACTAACATTGTAAGTGAAACGATGCTCATGTTATCTTTGAAATAAATAACTTATTTTTATAGCCACGATTTTATTTTTATTTTTTTTAAGTATAACTTCTTTAGAAACGTGTCGATTTGAAACTATGAAACGACAAAACGACACTGGAAAGTAACAGATACAAATGTCAAGGATTTTGCCTATGAGAGATAGAGATAGTATTTATACATACTGATTATCCCATTACGTATAATTTAATAGATTATATATGTGGAACGTAATTTAAAGATATTTGTTAACTTATTAACATCATTATTAATTATAACGATGATGCCATAAACCATTGTAGCACAGTGAATACTCTATAGACGATGGTTCAGGGTTAAATCCCCAATCGGGGGAAGGCTTAAGCTGTTTTGGTAAAACTATGTACGGCGTTGCGCCTCTCAACAAACAATTTCGCAAATTGGGCATCGATGATCATCGGGAGAATGCGTCAGCATAAAAACACAACATTATGATAAATTCTTCAATTATCGAAGAAACTTTAATCGAATTACTCATAGTTTAACGTTTACATCGTGAAAACTACACAAATATATTTATTTACAATCTGTACATTGTAAAGTACTTTAACTTTATTTTGTTTGTTTTTTTTTACACTTGCAATCTTAAACTTAAATGCAAACATAGATAAAAATATGAGGAGCTAAGTTCAATATACTAGCAGGGGTCGAAGCATTATATTTAAAGCGATTCCCCTTCGTTATTGTGATAAGATCGGACTACGCCCACAAGTAACACGTCAATTTTTATTTCATAAATCGACAATAAGTTACAGTTAAACGAATCTCGGATCCCGTTATGATTAATGAAATTAATATGTTCGTATGTGTGTGACCTTCATATATTCGTATTAATCAATTACTAAAAACAATGAATTAGTCATACGGAAAATGTGGTAATTAAATCTTTTTTAGAATGATTAGTAAAAGGAATGTTTAGTGAATCATGATATTTTTTTAAGGTTGGTTTTTTGTTTTTGAATTACGTATGATTTTGAACTGTCTATCAATCTACTTATATAAGAAATTTTTTACAAATTGTTTTAACAATTTTTTGCCATCCGATTTGCTTGCAAATTCGCACGTGCCCAAATCCGATGAAAATACAATATTTTCGTTGCATGACTTTGATGTCCTTTCTAGTAGAACCAGGATAACGAAAAAATAGTATTGAGCTTTTTGAGATTCTTTTTTAATGATTTTTTAACTCCCTTAACGGGGTATTCAAATGTTAACTAATTTGTCACTTAATGGTAAGTTATATTATTAACGCCTGTCGTGGCGTAAAGCCACAAGCATGCGACTGTAAACGCGACAGATTGTAGGTTCGATTCCCACTCCAGGAAATGTAAAATTTTGTATTTTCGTTTCTTGGGTTTGGTAACAAGGCAAAGCGCGGCGTTGAGTTTCGCCACTCAACACGCAATGCCTCAATTCGACGGAAAGTGGGGAACGGAATTGCTGAAAGAGAATGGAGTGTCTTAAAACTAGGTTCTCTGGTTCCCTCTGCCTACCCCACTCTACATGCGGGATACAGCGTGAAGTTAAAAAAAATATATATTATCTTAATATTAATAAAAGACAGAACAAAACAATATTAAATTTAAATCTTATTTTGCAACTACGTATGTATTGTACATACAGTAGTCACAAAACAGCGTTGACATCGGATATGTCACGAATATCTAACCTCTCGCCGTTTGAATGCCACTGACCGAGTGGTTTAAAGTTACATGACAGCAATAACGTTCTGCCTTGATATTTACATGTTAAACAGACTAAAACAAGTAGTTATATTTTTTAAATACACACATCCAAGCTTTAACTTCATGTAGGCAGAATCCCATGAAAAGTATCACACCTTTTTATGGGATTCTGCCATTCATTTAAGACTAACCATTTGAAAAATGTGAATGCCTGCTAAGTACTTTATATTAAAAGTAATACAATCGTATTTTTAGAAAAAAAAAAAAAACATTGGATTGGTTTTAAATAAGATACTTATTAGACAATTTTTTTTTATTATGACATAAAAGTCCTTGTTCTGATAGATCTGATAATTTTAATGCTGTAACTAAAACGCAATCTTTATATATAACTACTATATGTAGCTTATCTCTATTAATAATAGTACATATTTGCCTAAATTGTTATTCTCAGCGAATCTTGAGATGTAAGCAAGCCTAATCTCGATACAGTTTTGAATGCCATTGACCGATCGAACGCTATATGAGGATGTTGCCTTTATGGCTTTCTTGTTTGTCCCTTAACCGGTACTTTGTTACATATAGTAATATCTTCTGCTAAAAATAAATATCAGTTTTCAACATTAATAAAGCGATATGTTACCGTTTTAAGTATTTTGAAACAGAATTAATATAATGTCTATATTATTATTATACTTATATTCACGCTGTAACCCGCAGTTATAGGCAGTTTCTACGCAGGATAGGCAGAGGGAACCAGAGAATCTAATGCTAAGACACTGTTCTCTTTTAATACTTCTGTTCCCCACTTTCTGCCGAATTGAGGCATAGCGTGCTGAATGGCGGAGCTCAACGTCGCACTTTGCCTTGTTACCAGAACTAGGAAATGAAAATACTAAATATTATTATATATTTTCAATTCGTGGAGTGGAATTCGAACCCACAACCTGTCGCATTTACAGTCACACGCTTGTGCCTCTGCGCCACGACACGTTTCTTATTTCTATATTACTCTTACATACATACATGCATAGCTTCGAGCTGTATCCCGCATATAGCAGGGTAGTCAGAGGGAACCTAGTGTGAAGACACTCCGTTCCCCACTTTTCGCCGAATTGATTGCGTGCTGAGAGACGAAACTCAACGCCGCGCTTTGCCTTGTTACTAAACCCAGGAAATGAAAAATTCCTTTTCCTGGAATGGGAATCGAACCCACAACCCCTATTATACTTAATTTTTATATAAAAGATGAATTATTGTCTTATATATTATAACGATAAATGGACGATTACTTGCGCGAAACTTGTTTGGTTTAATTTACAGCGTAAATAACGTAATAATTGGTTACCAAATGAATCGTCTGGTGACGAATCTAACGATTTGTTAAGCTAAAACAATTAAATAACTGATGAAGATGTTATTCATTTGATTTATTTTTTTAATATAGTAGTTGAGGCAAGAGAAACAATTGTTAGGAGACTCTGATTTCCATTTTACTTGTAACAATTTATGTATGGTAAACATATAATGATTACCATATATCCTTCATCGATTCAGAAAGTTACATTCTATGAGTAACTTAAACATAAACAGCATTTTACTATGAGTGAAATACCGCAAACTTTCGCTAAACCAAATACAATATTACACCTCGATTGCGGTTTACGAGTAATGAATCATTCGATTATATTCAATTTGCCAGAAAGTTGACCACAGGGTACGTTTAGTTTGACTTATAAAACAATAGCTTTTTATATATAGGTACATGTATGAGAATAACGTATTGATAGTACATGATTCAGTAATTTAAATTCTTATTTATATTGTGATTGAATCGATCAAAAATTTAACGGTTTATTGCTAGTAGGTGTATTGAAAGAATACGTGAAATTCAAATGCACATACACTCTATACGAAAGTATATGTCAAGTACATGATAGTGTATGTGGTGTGTAATATTTATTTTATTAATTTTATGCTTTAGACTTTTTACTTTTGCATTACTATGAAAAAGTAAAAAGTCTAAAGTTTTTTCTTTAAACATATCGATAATGTTGTTGTTTTATGATAATGACCCGCGATGTGATAGTCAATCTTGAACGTCATTACACCAAATGACGACATCAAGAATATTTATGATCGTAGATGAAGATCTCAGAATAATAAACTAACTAATAAATATTACTTTACTATTTAATCTTTAAATAAAAAATGCAATAAAGCCGCAACTTTTAAACTTTTTGGTGGTGTTTTTCAAGAGTATTTTTGTTCGATAATTATTCAGCTTCTATAGGAAGTAGCTTTCAACCTAACGAGTATATTTTAGGTTCTATACCGTTAGCGATAATGCCAAGCTTACGAATTATGGTACAGTATGATATTAGTATTATTGGAAAGTTATATGCCCTCGCCTCATGCTATTCATCTATTCATCAAATCCTCCTTATTTTTTGTAGTTATAAGATTACTGTAGTATATCAAAAATATAGTCTTTTTTGACAGTAATGTTTAAAGGGTAAAAAAAAGCTTGATCACGTATTTCATTTTACAAATATAGGTGAGTGGGTTTGTCATTTAACACGTAACATGCGGGTTGGGTGTCAGATTATATCTATTCAAATGGGGGTAAAAATTTTATATTTTAGTATAAAGTTCCCCTCGGATTTAAAACGACAAAAAAATAAAATTTAATTTAAGTAAAATGACGAATCATATCTGGTGACGCAGTGGGACATCTAACTGTAAGCATGATTGGTGGTGGATTCGATTTTCACTCAAGGGAATCATGATATTTAAATTATTTTCAGTTCTCCTCTCTTGGATGTTGCGATTTAACACGCAAATATTTGGATTTCGGGCGTTAAATAGATAACGGAGTGTCTTAACATTAGGTTCTCTGACTACCTAGTCTTGAAAGTGAAGCTGAAACAAAAAATGTACTGGCGATATTATCGAAAGTTCTAATTATCAAAAATGACGCAACCCATGTTTTTGGAAATTAAAACTGCGATATAGGTTACTAGTTTGTTATGTATACAACAAGTGTATTGCACGTAACCGATGACTCACCCGCGTTCTGATTTCCTAATAACATTCAATTGGTGACAACTGTAATTAAGTAGGTTCATGCATATTCTTAGAACAATTGCCCGATATTAGTAATAAAGGATGACAATATTGTTTGCGGTTATATTCACGTCTTTTATTTGTATGGAGCTATTGTTGTGACAAGTAGTTACTTGACTACTTTTATTTTATTATGTATGAGTTTCTTATTAGCGATTTTATTTCATTACAAAAATTATAATATGAATTAATATTACAACAATTTTTCTTACATTGAAATATTTTTTTTTTTAGATTATTCCATATTTTCAATATCCTATCAACTTGGTATATAATATGATACCGAACTCCGATATATTTCTGATAAGATTAAAAACATATTATCGTCTATTGTCGAAGTAGTCTACTTTTATATAGATATACGTTACTTAATATATTATTATTGTAGTAAGAGATTAAAATATAGAAAATAATGCAATAATGAAATAACAGAGCAATTGGCGCAAAATTTTGAAAAGGGTCTCATATTTTATATAGCCTTATTCTTGCATGTATTCCATAATCTTATATGAACATTAATGTTTTAAAATCATGCATTTGATATCTTGGGCATATTTAGCACATAGTCACAGTACGTGAGTCATCACTTCATAGACCCTTTCCTACTCTAACTAGTTTCAACGCGCATTTGTTATTCCATTCGGACCGGTCCCACTGTCCATTTAAATGAAAAAAGGGTTAAAAATCAATATTTCTGCAAAAGGGTGCTACCCTTTGATGAAATGAACATCGTTAGTTCTATTTGTTAAGATAAACCTTTTTTGTTCAATCAAAATGTCAACGACAACAAAAGTTAATATTTTTAACACAAGCGGATAAAAAAAACTGTTTATAATATAACTTTGCTTTTGTCCTGGTATCTCGAATTTTCGGGATCTTGAGTGGAAGGCAGAGGTGGTCAGTCTCTGCCTTCCACTCTACGTAGTAACAAGTAACATTTATGCTATGTATGCAAAATTAATATGGCACTGCTACTATCCAGGCCGATGAAACATATCCTTAGGTGTATATAATAAATATTACCCCAATATGGGGTTTTAGCTCGACACGTGTCGACGGCGCCACGACGACGTCACTTTTTTATATTACTTTATCAAAGATTTTATATCTTAATTTCGTAACAGACATGAATTTGTTTTATAGTAGGTATGTTGTAAAATTACAAATGATAGTTTTTCTAACACTAATTTTAATCAAGCACACGGGAGATGTTTTGCATTTTAATTGATTTGATTACATAGAGAAATCATTATTAATTCCAACAGCGCAGTAACGAGTTATGAGCTCGCTCCGACAAAGGCATGCCTTCATGAGCGTTCCAACATTTTTCTTGTCTAGACAGTAATTGAAATCAGTGAATTTATCCAGCTAATTATTAAATCCTTTTATCTAAAGCACCAGGCTCGTAACTCGAAGGCTGCCACAATGAAGCACTGTCCGATACTTATACAGTTATGTAGTGTTCATGCTTAGGTCAACAGACGCTGACTCACCACTGAAAGGTGAGCTAAAGATACATAAAGTCACTACGATGCCCTCTAAATGTCATGCAAGTGATTGTTCATTCAAAATCCTTTTCTATAAATAGGATCCTATAAGTTATGAATATTATTAGATACTTATAATTATGTTACGTCCCAATAACATAAAAACATCCTTTTAAATTGTAGCCTGTATGGTTTTCTAATATGTAAACTATACTGGTGTAAAGTTTTTTGTACATCAGTTCGGTAGTTTTTGCGAGAAAAAGTAACAAACATCCATCGATTTATTCTCACTTACTTTCGCATTTATAATATTAGCTATATGCATGTTATATTATTAACGGTATCAGGTAACATGTTTCAATGCACACAATGTTTGCCGGTTTAAATCGATCTGGGTGTGTTGATATCAAAAATATAGACATTTCTTCATTAAACAAAGTGTGTGGGATCCCCTCCCTAAAGATATAATGTGTTTGGTTGAACGATATATTAGTAACATGGAAACCTGTGAAAGTAATGGTTAAATAATAAAAATATGCTTCTTATATTAATAATTTCTATGTGGTTTTAATAGTGTGTTGTTTATGCACTAAGCTTATCTTTATGTGGTGCAGTAGAGAAGCGTCATAGTATTCACGGGATAACAGCTATTATAAAGAATGTTTATATATTAAATTGTTTCTTCGATTTTGTTAATTAGGTGCAGTGTTGGGTTCCGCCACCACCGTCACAGAATAAGAGAAAGAAGAGAAACGGTTTGACCACTAGGTGTTTTTTATATACTTGATCGTCAAATATATGTGTAGAGCTTAAAAGCATATCTTTATTGTTATATTCTAAATGTACTAGAGAATATCAACTCTATTAGCATAATTCTAATAATATCAACAAAGCTCGCGGCTAGAAAGTTTGTTAACAAGAAATTAAACGCGTGATTCATAGGAAAACAATGTGTTTGGTTTACTTATTTGAACAGTTATGAAATGAGCGTAACATAACAGATTGTATAGTAGTTATAAGTAGTAAACTAAGTTAAACATTGTAAATTAATAAATGTAATTAAACATTGAAAAATTACCTTTTTTTCGAAATGTGTTTTCTTTCACAATCATGTAGCTACTCCAAATACAATACCCCCAATAAAGATAGCTTAGGGACCTTAAGAGCACAGTAGGGTAGTGCTTGACAATAAATGCAAGTGGTTCTGGGTTAGATTTCCATTCATTTTTTCATTACTTTCGATCTGGAAATACGGTTGATTCTTGAACTTAGGCGGGAAGCAAAGAACAGAGTATCTTGACACTAGGTGCTCTCTGACACCCTGCTATGCGGGAAAAGTGTGAAGCAGCCTAAAGAAAGTACTTATTGGATTTCACAAAGAGCAAAGTGCACAGGAAGCTTTGTCCATTATCCGCTTATTTCCTCTTTCATTAGTACGTCATGAATGCGTCATGTCTTTTTTCATGCCATTCCTATACCTGGTAAATTCAGTGAGTATGGCCGAAAAGATGCGGAGGTAATGTCAGAAGATAATCATAGCTTATCTCACATCATTCGAAAAAGTTAACGACATTGCTGTAATTATTAGCGTAAATAAAAGCTTTTATTATAAAATTTTGCTGAATAATAAATAATCAACGTAATTCATTGTATTGTATTTCTTAACAAAATTAAACAATATATAGAGCGCATTTAATAGCTACTTTAATGGCATGAGAAATAATAAAGTAAATAATTATTTTACGCAAGTGAATAAATTTTATGTATGTACTATATTTAGGTTTTAACTAAAAGTACCGCAATATTGTACATTTGTGGTTTTTGCTAAATGTAGGTTTCTTGGTATTGTTCTCTTTGATTGCAATTTTTCCAGGGAATTAGGCTTTGCGTAATTTATATGGGAAATCCCTTTTCTGTAATATATTTGTCATCATATTTTGCTATAGCTTGTTTAAAATAATGCAGAATATTAAAAAGAAGTGAAAGAATCTTTAATCGATTTCCAAAAAAAGAGGAGGTTTTCAATTTGGCTGTTTTTTTATGTATGTTATTGCATAGTTTTTTACTGACCAATTTTTATGATTCTCTTTTTATATGATAAAAAAGAGCTTTTGAGTTGGGCCCATTCAAATTTAGTTAAGATCTGACTTGTAGATTTTGAGTTATACTCGTACGTCGTATTTGTACTTTTTAGTGCACGTTCTTTTAAGGTGGTTACCTTTTTTGTTAAAATATATTATTATTAAATAAATTACTAAAACCTCTATAGAAAGAAGCCTGTCGTGGCGTAGAGATAGAAGCGTGGCAGATTATTGGTTCGGTTCCCACTTAAGGAAATTAAAATATTAAATAGTATTTAGTATTTTCATTTCCTCCTCTGGTGGCGCGCGAAAGCGCGGCGTTGTATTCCGCCACCAAGTGGAGACCGGAAATTATAAAAGAGAACGGAATGTCTTATCGCTAGGTTCTCTGGTTCCCTCTGCCTAACCTTTGTGCGGTATACAGCGTGAAGTTAAAAAAAACTATATAATCCTTTGTACCAAATAACTTACGTTAGTAAATGTTGCACGTGCACGCAGCCTCCTCCACAAATAGCGGCCGGTGCAGGTTTGTTTATCGCAACTAAGCGTGTAACGGAACTGTTTCTTATGTGTACAAGCTAATTCTAGCTTTGTTATTGTAGCGATCTAAGTGTTTTTTTGTTCCTTTTAATTAATAATATATTTGGAACATGCTAAATGTATTTTATACTATAATAACTGTATATGCTGAATGGTTGAATTAGTAGAGTATAAGGAAGGAAATGTAGTGCTTAGTTATATTTGATAGTTGATGATTGAGTAACGTGTGAGAACTAAGTAGGTAACTACGAACAAATTCAATAATTTAAAGCTTTTAGTAGACAATAACTTTAAAATTATATTAGAACCAACAGAATATAAAACAATATGCCTAAAAAATCAAATATGTGTAGTTGACTGATTCGTGTACAAATCTAGATATTTATCATGCCGAATCCAACACTTTTCTTTTACATTATTATTTAATTATAGTTGCGTGTGTTATCAAGCTCATGAATTATGTTATGACTTCTAAAAAAATACACGTTCGCTCTTATGGCCATACGCATAGATAATATCATTGTTTCGTATTGTTCGGCATATCGAAAATGAAAAGAAATCTGCTCGTGATACGTCAAAATTTAATATTAAATTTATGATTTTATGATTAAAGAGTAGAAAATGCAAGAAATATGTTTAGCATTGTTTTCATTACGTGTCATGATAATTATATTGACAGATGCTGATATTGGAATAAGGAATCTACGTATAAAAAAGTGAAGCAAAAACTTGGGATCCCTTTTTACGAAAATTACGCGGACGGAGGAGCATGAAATTTGGCACACTTATAGTTTATATGGAGAAGGAGTGCAGAATCCTAATATTTTTTTAAAATAATGCCTAAAAGTATATTAAGTGTTACGTAATTCCGTGTTTATATAAAGTGACATATACGTCACTACGCAATGCGTTATTAACACAATACATTTACGGGGACAATAGTAGTTTTAATTATACATATGATTTCTATGTAAGGAATAAATTGTACCAATTACTCATAATCACAGTATTTCCCTCATATGGACATAATTGTATTATCAGCCGATAAAGCTATATTTAGAACAAAACAAATTAAGTCCTGTACACTCATCATTATTTATTCTTTGTTTGTTATATTGTTATCATCGTAGTTTCCGTTAAAATACTATACAAGCAGACTACAGTTAACTTTATACTTTGTAGTGTCATAAAACTCATTTTGTTTTCGGAAGAGGATGTAAAATATTGCATTGCATTTGCGTCGTAATGTATTATTATCCGGCAATCGAATATTTATAAGTGTAATAACTATAAAGGAAGTAATAATTTAGTATAAAAGCTTTACATGGTTATGTATCTGACAGAATTTTCATACTCTGAGAAAAGATTTATCTTAACATAAACTTTTAATTAGAGGCAGAATATAATGTAGTAACTTAAATAATATTGTACATAATAACAATTCTTTCATTTTTTTCCTGTTTCTTTTGGAAGGAAAGGGGAAAGGTCATATTTTCAATAAATTATTATAAAGGACGTATTAGTCAGATATACTTGTTAATACTGTAATAACATTTAAAAAAGAATCCTTTATATATAAAAAAAGGTACATTCATGAATAAACTTAACTGTCTCAATTGCTTTTTATTATGGTACTATAATATAACAGTTTTAAATTTCACATTCATAGTAACATATTCAAACAATAAGATATTAAATATCACAAGTTACTTTGTTATGCAAATCATTTGTGGCAATCGCTAGATCGCAATGCGGTTCCCGCGTGCTTTTTGTTTTACTTACGTATTCATAAACACTGTTAAAGGTTTGGCATTTGGCAGTTTTATGCAGACTTCTGTATTGGAAGTTAATATTGTGTTGAAAAGCTTCTTATACTGCTTTTGCTTAAGTCTCACCTGTTTTGTATGTTTCATTTATTACGAACGAGTGTATAATTATGTGTAATTGTTTATGGCTCAAATGTTTATTATATTCACTTATTGACAATTAAAAATATCCAGCATACCACACAATTTAATTAAAAGGAAGCTACTTTTTAATGGACTACCTTTTCAGATATCTTTTGAGTATTGTATCATTATATGTAGCAATGGTGAGGCGTCCATACAACATTCAAGGTTCCCGCCGGCTTGCCTAACTTTTTAAAGTCCTAGTATGAGACCTAAAGGAAATGAAACGTCGCCAGGAATATGTGGAGTTTGAATTGTAACGAAGTTTGCAGAAAAATAAAGTCAAGCTAGGCGTGAGATCTAACCTAACTAAAATTTTCACCTCCCGCCACTGTTATGTAAAATATATGTTACATATGAAAGTTAATACAATAAGCTTATATTAGTATATTAAAGTCAAGAATGTTTCCGAGTACATCCGTAGCAACCGTCAGATTCCACATTAATTTAAATACCGTGCGAACTTTCCATGCGCCGGCGCAGCGCGCTCATGCACCATACATAGGTGTACCGCTTGCTTCCCATGCTCTGTTTCTCAGCACATATTATTGTACGTTAATTGTTGTGACCTGACCTTTGATAGATATGCAGAACTTGGGTACCAAATGACTGAATAATTAATTTATCCCAAAAAATAAATACTTTTAAAACCCTTTTTTTAAATATATTTTTACTCTACAGTCTACCGAATAATCGAGGTTAGAACCTCGATTATTTCGGGGTTCGATTGTCCCGGGGTTTCAAGGGGCAAATTGTGTTTTTTATAAGGGTTTTTTTAACATTTTTACACGATTTCTTTTATATTTATAGTTCATAATATTTATTTTATAATAAAAGTATTACATGAGATATTTTTTTTAACAATTACAATGTAATTGTTAATCATTTATGTAATTGTTCTTAAAAATGATGAAATAAAAACGGCGTACGGTATCATAAGTTTCCCGTAACTGTTAGGCCTATTAATTTTCTAGAAATAATTAAGTCAATATTTTGTTATTCGATTATTCGTGAACCCCCATACCGATCATTACTCCGGATAATAGAGGTTCTACTGTATATAATAAATATTTTTATGTGTAATATATGTAAAGAATTAGAAACCTTAGTAAGCTCATTATCATCTACGACGTACACACGACTAAGACTCATTAGGAAATAATGTAAACTTGAACAAAGAATAGAAGTTAATTATGAAAACATGTTAATAGTTGTGTAGAACAAGCAACAGTCTGCTCGCCGTACTGCGTATCTGCGGCAAAATCGACTTACTTATGTCACTTCAGGTGCACTTAATAATTATCACCATCCTTCAACCTCGAGTGTATGACGTTGGTAGTCTTTTAACATCTTTCATATATTTTAGTTTTTAGAAGCAAAACATAATTTTGAAAATGATCAGTTTTGAATAATTGTTAGATGATTAGTAGTTTTGAAGTAAATGTTCTGTTTTTAAGCTTTATTTTATCTCGACCTATAAAACATGCCACTTTTATGAACTCAACAGTAAAATGATACCTATTATTAAAAATTGTTGCCTACTGCCTAGATATATTCAAAATCAATTTCAATTAAATATTAATTTTTGATGGGTTCAAAAATTCTAAGATACTTTTTTACTTCGTCTTAGATCTTTCTAACATTTTTTTTAAATCTCCAGTAAGTGCGAATGATATAAAAATAAAAATATTCAAAAAAAGACATCCTTACAAAAGTGATATATTTTTACTTCCCTACAAAATACTAGAGTAATGGTAACCCT
This sequence comes from Philaethria dido, assembly GCA_033558755.1. Classification (NCBI taxonomy): domain Eukaryota; kingdom Metazoa; phylum Arthropoda; class Insecta; order Lepidoptera; family Nymphalidae; genus Philaethria; species Philaethria dido. The sequence goes on from JAKGSA010000649.1 coordinate 1,067,412, forward strand.
GCAAGTATGATACATACTCAATCAAAGGAAGCAGTGTGGTTCATTAATTATTGCAGCAGGGTAAAGGTCATATCTAATGAGCCATCTCATTAGAGGATAACTTATCACGTCATTTAGATGACAAGTTTACTCCTTTCCAGACAAATAGACGTCAATACAACGTTTTCGTTTTTGTTCCAATTTGTTGATATTTCGTGTTTTAGGAAAAGAAAATAGTAGTACACATATATATATATATATATATAACCGTGTCAGGCGTGAATAGTTTGACAAGTAGACTTACATATATATTTTTATAAATGTGATTAAAATTACATTATATATATAGTGATTAGATGATTAAATAAATCAGGAACAATCTCACTTAAAAAAGTATTTAAGTAACAAAAAATAAAAAAAAATTACAGACAAATACATTGAAATAATCTCTGCTCTAAACTTTTCAAGACACATATGTACTATTAAAAATATCGAAAAATATTGCCTCCTGAATAGGCATTTGCGATTTACCAAGTTATTCAAGTCTGGTACAGATATATAAAAAGACAATAATAATATGACTTGTGTGTCATACAAAAAAAAAATACTTCATTTTTTTGCGTTCGGTCTCTCATTGTTTTTTTTCTTTGTATTTTATTGAATAGAGGATGCCAAATGAGTTACTTGCAAATCAAATTCCGTTAGTTCGCCATCCGTCCGTTTTTGTAACATTTAATTCATGGTATTGCGAATTTTAAGTACATATTTCTTAGTTTTAATTGGCGATATAATAACATTATTAAACTATTTTCTCACGTACAATTGAGTATTCTTCTGCTTAATCACTCTAGGAAATTACGCAGTCCCCAAGTTATTTCTGATTAGACCTTCAATTTTTTTTCCATAATATGATTCTTAAGTAAACATAAATAATAAATTATAATAATACATTTTGTTAGCAAACCTTATTCCTTCCGATTACTATGAATTAAAGTTACCGTTAAACCGATGACGTACAATACTAGTAAAAGGAAATGAATATTGATAGTCGCGTGGACCACTTAAGAGCGTCCGGTGTCGCAGGTACTATGTAGATGCCCCATATTATGTACGTCATCTAGTGCTTGAAATTATTCTGATCTGAACATAAAAAAAAACCTAGTTTTACATTCCATTCTATTAAGAATTTCGTTATCCAGTTTCCGTCGAATTGAGGCATTGCTGAATGGCGGAACTCAAAGCCGCGCTTTGCCTTATTACCAGAGCGAGGAAATGAGAGAATACTAAAGGTTACTTATTACAAATATGAAATATGTTCATTCCTATGGAGTTGGAATCGAACCCACAACCTGTCGCGTTTACAGTCGCACGCTTATATCTGCGCTACAACTGGCCTTTATTTTAGTAAATAAATCTATTTAAAAATTTGAATGCGACAATTTTTGTTTGTAAACAGGACGTACGATTAACTACAGTAACAAATTGGTCAAGCCTCATTGTAGATGAGTGTAATTAGATGTTTTTTTGTTTAAAGTTCGCTATTTTGAAAAAAAAACAGTTAATACATAATTGATAGTATGTATCGTTCAAAAATTCGACCTATATTCAGCTCTCTGTCATATAGTCTCAAGATACTCTGTTTTCGTCTTCCCGCCTGGACTGGCGGCGTGTTGAGTGGCGGAAATCGACGTCGCGCTTTGTCTTACCAGAGTGGGGAACTGAAAATAATTTAAATATTATTCTCCCCAATGAGAATCGAATCTCCAAGCATTTATGTTTACAGTCAGACGCTGTCTCACTGCGCCACGATGATCTCAATCTGTATATATATTTTAAAACTTAAACAATATATGTATGTATGTATGTCGAACTATATTACAAGTGTATTAACCAAAGTAATCCGGCGGTAAAGGGCGGCTGGGTATTGCGTGATTCGCTTACAATCGTCGCCTTTGACCTGACAGCTGCTTGCTTATCTCTTAAGACTATAATAATGTATTAAGAATGTCTTTCTATATGATTTGACATAGATCATTACATAAATGTATGCCTATTGCTTATATTTTGTTACTATCTTCTATATTTCTTGCTTTATTTATTTTAGAAAATCGCGGCGTAGAGTTCCTCTCAACTCGCAATGCCTCAAAATTGGATGAAAAATGGCGAACGGAGTGTCTAGGTTCTCTTTGACTACCCTGCTAATGCCTGAAGCTGGCGAAGAAAATAGCTTGGTGGTAGCGTATTGGCATATTTCCGAATATTTTAAAACGTTGCCATCTTTGAGCATTAGATGTTTTTCTCTGTAATAGTGTATTTATATAGAATACAAATGTGTGGTAGTTTCGTGGAATTCATGATATATCAGTTCTTTGAAAGATTTAAGTGATGAGTCTGTTGCGCATAACTTAACTATTTTCCTTTGGGTACGTTTCTGGCGTCTTTCTATTTATATGTAAAGAATGTATGTAGATTTTAGTGTTATGTACATTTTAGTGTGATTTTAGTGGTATTTTTACAGAAAATATTTGAATAATGCAAACTCCAAAATAATATTACCTTATTAATATTCGAAACACATTTTTTTGTTCAAAACATTGACTTTATGTATATGAACGTAATATTAGGATTAAATTTTTATACTTGACTTACATAAAATGCCGAGCAATCATGTACGAGGTATATCTATAAACCTGAGGAGGAGGAACAAGAATGAGAAAATTGAAATTCTCTGAAATTCTCACTAAAAATGACACCGCTCGGTTTCCGTGAAAATATGTATGAATCTAATATGTCAGATTTTGAGAAAAGCGTTTCCTTTAGTTCCTTTTTAAACGAAGTTGTTATATAATATTATAAAATATGTCATCTCCTTAATCGAATGATTGAAATTCCCTTAATAGAACTCAGAAGACGTATTTATTTCTCGGCATGAGACGTGACTGTATGCGCATTCCATGTTAACTCGTAAACCGCAAATGTTATTAGTTGGAACCTTATAGCCTATAGGGCTTCCTTAGATCCTTGCTTCCTCTATGATATTCAATACCGTTTATATGAATCATGATTCATTATGTAAATATTAATATTCTTCTATTAATTAAGGCCAGTCACACAGAGGCACAAGCGTGTGACTAAACGCGACGGGTTGTGGGTTCGATTCTCACTACAGGAAAAGAAAATATTTAATATTTATAATAACGAACATTCATTACTTTTATTTACTTGCTCTGTAGACAGGCAAAGGCAAAGCGTGGCGTTGAGGTCTGGCACGCAGGTCGCAATGCCTCAATTCGGCGGAAAGCGTTGAACGGAAATGTTATGAGACCGGAGTGTCTCAACACTACGTTCTCAGGTTCCCTCTGCCTACTTTGCTATGTAGTGTCCATTTGATGTATTATTACATTTTATTCATGACTTTTTTATTATATTGTTAACAAGTAATACTTGTAAAGGTGCAAAAGTAAAGTCAGCTTTTCAATATCACCTTATGTTTTGCATAATAATTTATTTCGAAATGTTTATAAAGCGGTATTTCATGACATGATACAACACAGGCACACAGTTTCTGACTTTTGTTTATTCAGCCGTTTTATTAAGTTAACCTACTTCAAAATGTCTTAAATATATAAAAATAGAATGTAATTTTGGGCAACTTTATAGAAAACTTTATGTATATGAATAGAGGAAAATCAATTGTACATTTTCAGAAAAATAATGAAAGAGGTAAACGGAAATGTTAAAGAGAACGGAGTGTCTTAACACTAGGTTCTCGGGTTCCCTCTGCCTACCCTGTTATATGCGGGATATAGCGTTAAGCTAAAAAAAAAAATATACATTCATCTTAAATTACAACTTGTGTTTAATTTAAATAAATTATAATTATGTCAGTAAAACAAAGAATATAAGGTTTTGTGTATATCTAAAGTAAATAACATATAAACCCCTAGCACTTTAGCACTCTTACTTATAGGATTCCTAAGTCAATTTCCCATCCACCGTCCTGTCTAGACGTCTGTCTTGTGCTCAGAACAACCCCTACTGCCTGGCGGCTGTTATAATTGAATTCCAATACCATTGGGTTATTCGCAATATAGTTTCTTTAAAAATAATTTTAAATGTTATTACAAAAATATAAGATTTCAAGTGTTTTTCACTTGAATTAAATAGGTTATAAAAGATTTATTGATATATATTAAATTAATAAAATAAATGTTGCACACACCACCATGGTTTGACATCCATGTTTATATAAAGTGACATATACATTACTAAAGACAACGCGTTGTTAACACGTCAACGGGGACACTAGTGTCTATAAATTTGAAAGCTGTAACACGTATAGCTGTCTTAGTATATTGCTTTATTAAAGTCTTACTTATTGATTTTATGTATAAATCATAGTCGTGCGTGGCGACTGGGTCAACGGTCCCCTAATCGAATCATCGGAGAGGGTCCTTGACCTCGCACATTGATAGGGTGTCCACGATACAGTCGTAAAAATTTTGCCAAGAAATTGAAGGGGAGTTGCTCGTTTAATTTAAACCTTTATATATGTCGATTACTTTTTTATTTATTTTTGTTATTGATGTGAAATTCAAAAAAACAGTACTGAAAATAATTAACTGTATATTTTAGTAATATCTAAAATCTACATTATTTTCTTTTCCCTTTTGTAATACTTTTTTTTAATATTTACCTTAACTAATTTTTTGAGACAATCAAAAAATTGTCTAAATTTTTAAAAATAATTCTGATTAGAACAAAACGCCTGGCAAGCCTACTCGCAATACCTTACACTGTCTTGTCTTATACACTATTCTACCAGAATGGAATGCTAAGATTCGCAAATACATTCGTACTGACTTTAGCAAATACTGACCAAATATAGACTAGTTGTTTGACCACTTTGTTATTTTGCGGATAAAAAAGGAAGGCTCGTTCATAATTAATTCTTTCATAATGTAAAGTATGGATTCTTTTCTTGTGATTATTTATTATGAGACTTTTGTCATGTTTCTATATGTAAGTATATTATTGTATCTTCATTTGTCGTCTTGTGTCAAAATCGCAAATGGAAATACTTTTAAGCATTAGTTATTCAATACATTTTCAAACATTACAGTGAGATAAAAAGAAAAAAGAACAAAACAATTTCTACATAAGTATAAAGGAGACTGTCAATGCAAACGGTTAACATATAATTTATATGCTATGAACAATAAATGACATTCATGTGCAGAACGATATTTAAGGAAATATTATAATAATATACTATAACAGTATGAACGTCATAACTTGAATTAGAAGGTGTTACGCTATAGAAAAAAATGTCGAAGAATTCTATCGCCTTTTATATATACTAAACGTATCGCCTGTCGTGCCGTAGAGGCACTAGCGTGCGGCTGTTAGCGCGACAGGCTGTGAGTTCGATTCCCACTCCAGGAAATGTAAAAGTTTAGTATTTTCATTTCCTAAGTTTGATAACAAGGCAAAACGCGGCGTTGTCCGTCGCTCCGCAAGCAAATCGAAGTGTCTTTACACTAGGTTATCAGGTTGCCTTTGCCTATCCTGCCATTTGCGGGATACAGCGTGAAGCTAAAAAATATTAAAAAAAATAGCTAGTAAATGATAAATATCATTGCAAATAAAATGAAAATTGACTATAATAATAATTTTATTTTATTGATAAGTCATAAGTAATGTTGTTTTCATGTAATGATTATCATTCAGGTATTATAGATATGTTTCATGCTTACGTAACTTAAGAAGTGTCTTATCGGCTTTGAAGCTTATAATGTGATTGTATTCTGTGTAGGAGTAGTCTAGACGTTTACCATCAATTATGTTCATAAAAAATAACATAATAGTTAATGCATATATTCGTTATACTTTAATATTTTCCTATACCTAACATATACCAGATTAAATATATTTACAAATAAGTATCAAACATTGCAGGTAATAATCGACTTTTAAAAAATCGAAAACTATACATTGTCTTTGGTCAATAAAAGTAAAGTAGAGTCAACTAAGTCGAACCTAAAGGTTCAAAATATAAGATATTTCATGGTTATTATATATCATATCATTTGAAACAGCCATAAGGCATAAACACATACGACGTTGTTATGTAAACACGATTTGTCCTCGAATGAATCATAAGTGAGTCATTCAAGCTACATACAGTACAGTGTGTATAGAGAATGAGGAATAACCGCATAGTTGACGAATTCGTAAGTAATCATGCTTAAAGTAATAACACCTCCTTAAAAGGACCTGTTTATATGTGCTTAGATTGTATTTAATTCAAGTTTTAGTTCCTAGTGCGTTATTATGGTTATTGATTGAATTATTAAGTAGTATTTTTTTTTTTTATAATTTTTTTTTTTTTTACTATTATCATTATTAACTTCATAATGTATCACGCACATAGCATGGTAGGCAGAGGAAATCTCAGAACCTAGTGATAAGACACTCCGTTCTCTTAATATTTTTATATTTTGGGCGGAGAACGGAGGGTTCTCTTTGACTGAAAGCGCAGAGCTGAAAAGAGAATTACCAGTGACGAATTTGCAAACTGCACTTTACACTATTGTAGTGCTAAAGTTAGTTAAGTTTAGTTTTCTCGTTACCTCACGCTTTGTGAAAAGAAGTACTTTAAAAATATACTGAATGTATAAAAAATATACTGAACTATAATATATCCAGAAGTCCAAAATACATGTGCATGTTTTTATAATGTAGACGAAATATATATTTATGATCTAAACAAAAAAAGAAGATAGACTTTAAAATACTACAAAAGTTCAATAATTACGAATAACTCGAAAACTAATCGTCAGATCCTAACTAAATTTAAATGGCACATCAAAAACACTAACTATCATATAAAAAAATCATCAAAATTGATCTCAGTAAAAAGTTATGCGGTACCACAAAAAAAAAACTGAATTGATAATCTCATTCTTGTTTAAATTCGGTTAAAAGTATGTACGTAGCTAACAGCTAGGATGCTTAGATCCTGCAAACGAAATAAAAGGAATCGATTTGTCGGGAACTTAGGGTGGGCTGTTGGTACTGCATTAAGAAGATAGAATCTGCATAACATTATCTGGCTTGAATTATGTTACATACTTATTATGAAGAGGTCTTTTAATTATTTTCAGTTTAATATAGAAAAAGCTCATTGTTTAAATTATTAAATGTAGTGTATATTTATAGATATTAAACGATATGTGTAACTAGTTGAAATAAGTACTATTTGTAAGGCAATTACTATACTTCCTTCTAACAGTACCGCTATTATAAATATTAATTATTACTAAATGGTCCGTGGTGACAGGTAAAATAATGTATATCCAGACTCCCTGTGATCACGAACTACTGTAAAGTGTTCCAATCATCGGGTTTCCTAAAAAAATATTTCCAAATACTAAAATATACGCGATTAAACCGGTTAAAATAGTTTCTTTTAATATGTGTAAGTATCGCCAAAGTCAAAGATCACTTGATTATTATTTTCTAACAATTTATTTTAGTAACTTTTCTCAGAACGTTAAATTCCATTTCAAGGGTCCATTTAGGTGTCAAAGTATTAAACTATGTTGTTATATTTAGCAATTGTAAACACTTTATCACTTCTCTGAATTAGTTTAGAGTGCGGTGATATGACGGGATGTGGCAGACATATGGACGGCTCATTATCTTTAGCGTTTGTTCTTAATATTCTACTTAGTATTAGACTATTGGTCCTGTTACTAAGACAAGATAATAACATGTCTAACAAATAAATAATTTAAATATGATAAATAAGCTATAAGTTACGTATCATGAGTTTTTAGTACATCTATTAATAGGTTTTGTATATTATCATACATGTGATAATATACAAGATATAAAGAAATGTTTAAAAATATAATTCCATAATTTCTGGTTTTTCATACAGTAATAGAATCTATGCTTAAATCATAATATAACATTTTAGCTCTTAACTATGCTTTTTCCAATATAGCAGGGTCAGTAGATAAAACTTAGTGTAAAGACACTCAGTTCTCTACTTTCTGAGACTCCAAATCATGACATTGCGTGTTAAATGGCGGAGCTCAACGCTGTGCTTTTTCTTATCAGCATGGAGAAGCCAGAACAATTTAGATACGCTTACTCCTCCGAGTAGCAATCGAACCCAAAACCATTCCAACTTATAGTCACACACTGTTTCACTACGCCATGCATTTAATATTATAATTTTTCAAAACTATTAAACAAATTAACAAATAAAATAGCAGCTATTCACTTTGACCTATTACATTTCACTATTTGATATTGACCTTCTAATTAAAAATTAGAGCTACATAACATACGTCCGGCCACTTTAATAGGTCAGCGCTCTTTTCAATTACACTTATATTGCTCGAAGGTTTTCATGTCTCCAATTACTTTTATATGCCGATAGAATAAATCGTGCGATTTGAATTGAATGTAATTTCAACGTAGATATTTTAATATTAAATATATGAAAAAAGATAATGGTTTGAAATATATTTTATTTTAATAAAAAAAAAAGAAGCTATACTTAGCGAAGAGTTTTTGTTTTCGTAGATATTTTTACTAAAGAAGGTAGAGTGGATATAATTTTATTTTTCATTTGCCACACTTTGATAATGATAACATATTTTTTGCCATTAGTTACTACAATACATATAATTATATAAAATCCCAATACTCGGTGTAATAGTTCAAATTTCAAAGTAATTAACATTAAACTCGTGATACAAAAAAACAGTGCTTGCAACGGGTCTCTGTTATATAATTCGCTGTAGAAATAATCGCAGTAGGTAATAAATTAATTGTGAATCTATGTTTGATATTGTAAAATCGCACACGATATTTTAGTTCGTGTCATAATCTTATTGCAATTACTATAGCTACATATGATTTCTGTGTAAAATATTTTTTTCTCAATCTTATTGAGGCATTATAAACAAATAAATCAAATATTCAATTTGTCATTGTCGCCTGTCGTGGCACAGAGGTACAAGCGTGCGACTGTAAACGCGACAGGTTGTGAGTTCGATTCCCACTCCAGGAAATTGAATTTTTCATTTCCTGGGCTTGGTAACAAGGCAAAGCGTGGCGTTGAGTTCCGCCACTCTCAGCACGCAATGCCTCAATTCGGTGGAAAGTGAAGAACGGAGTGTCTTAACACTAGGTTCCCTTTGCCTACCCTGTTATATGCAGAATAGAGCGTGAAGCTATGTATGTATGTATGCAATTTGTCATTCTTTCTCATACCTGATCTTTATTCAATAATTTAATTTTCAATACAAGTTCAAGCTTTTTTATAAAATGGCAGATATTAGTGTAAAATTGCTTTTTTCATTATCTTCACCTAAATCTTGCAGATTTATTGTTATTGTAAAACTTTCACAATAATTAATTTTCATCACAAACAGCTTTAAATGCACCATGCGAGGCAACAGTCGATGTTGAAATGTGATTACAATTATTAACAATTATTGTATCAATATTGTGACATACTTTGGTAGTCTCAATCAATTTACTAAATTTACGTTTTTTCACGGGTTGTGTATCCACACAATCATCGGAGAATTTCGTTATATATTACTCTGTCTTCCACTGTAATTTTGTGCCCGTTGATAAATCGATAAATACCATAATAACGCTTGTCGTGGCGCAGAGGCACAAGCATGCGACTGAAAACGCGGCGCGTTGTGGGTTCGTTTCCCACTCCACGAAATGCTTCATTTCCTGGGTTTGGTAAAGGCCTAAGCAAAGCGCGGCGATGAGTTCCGCAACTCAGCACGTAATACCTCAACTAGCACACTAGGTTCTCAAGTTCCTACTCTGTTATATGCGGGATACAGCGTGAAGCTAATAAAATACCATAACAACACAAACAAATTAAAAAAAAAAATTAAACTACAAAAATAGATTGGAAAAAATATTTAAATATTTGCATAGAGCTAATATACCATTAAAATTATAGTTATTTTTTTGTTCAGTAAACAACATGTACACACTATGACTTAAATTTTTTTCTCCTATTCAAAATCTTTAACGAAGTTGCACTAATTATGCAACGATTTTCACGGTAATACTCGTATAACGAGTGTTTCGCTTGTGTATGTTTAACTAGATAGGTACAAATGGACGACCTTGTTACCACATTTTGATGGAAGCGAACCGTGGCTTCGTTAAAATATTATATTTTATGTTTCACTTTCATGCAAATAACGGATCACGCTCATCTCTGCATAATTTTTGCATTTTAAGTCTTTATAGACCGGTTGTAGATGTTAGAACTATTAAATTATTTTTTTATCATTTGGAATCATTGGAAATATTAGATAATGTTTAGTATTTTCATTACCTCGCACTGGTAACAAAGCAAAGCGCGGCGTTCAGTTCCGCTACTCAGTACACAATGCCTCACTTCGGCGGAAAGTGAGGTTAAAAGAGAATGGAGTGTCTACATGCTATATGCGGGATACTTACTAGCAAAAAAAAAAAAAAACAATGAGAAGTACGACATTCGGGACGTTGTCTAACTTTATGACAACTATATACCGATTACATCATCATTGAAGACTAATACGTACGTTGATATAAAAATAATATAAACATGTTATTGTGCAAGTGTTCTTACAACTGAAAGTTTAACTTTGTTATACATTTCTGATAGAAAAATTATTTTTATACCTATATTTATAATTATTTAAGTTATTCTTTCATTTTGCTAAGTTATGTAAGAATTCAGTTTAGCTCATATAGTTTGATTGAAAGAAGAGAGCAAAGTTCAAAATGATAACTTGTATTTTTATCCCTAAAGCAGAAATATATTTATTTTTTAATAATTTAAGGTACTCCCTAAATATTCCCGCAATACTTATTATAAAAAAACGTCGTTCAACCATAGCTAATAATAAAAAAAATAATACATAGTTGAAAATATTATAAGGTAATATTTTAATATAAGTTTAGTTACTTCTTCTTTTCAATTTTATCTACAAAACCTATAAAAATGAAATCATAAAATTATTATCCATGTACTATCTATATATTTTAGATAAACATACATATATAATATTTAAATATTTTTATTGTGCCTAACTAATATTTGATATTATATATACATATGTGAATCCCTAAAATCCCTAAGCGCGAAAAAGCAAAAGCGCGGCGTTGAGTTCCGCCACTCAACACGCAATGCCTCAATTTGGCGGAAAGTGGGGAACGGAATTGTTAAAAGAGAATTGAGTGCCTTAGCTCTAGATTCTCTGGTTCCCTCTGCCTAACCTGCTGTATGCGGGATACAGCGTGAAGTTAAAAAAAAAAAAAAGAAAAGAATAATCCCTTTAATATCATTTTAACATATACAATAGATAAATTGTATGTTTGAAAATTTTGACTCAATATGGTAAAGTTATGATCACCTTCAAACCAACAAAACACATCTCCCTGTGCCTTACCATAAATATTTTGTGCAATCTTGAACTGCAGAACAAGAATGGCTTAGCAAGGTCCCTAAAATAAATCCTTTCTACATTGTCCTACTAATATTATATGCGAAAGCTTGTGAAGATGGATGTTTCTTAGTTTCAGCTAAAAACTACTGAACAGTAAAGCAACTTTAACATTTGAATAACGTATACGCTACAATCTATAAGAATTTAGTGTAATTTGGTCATAAAATGAAGATTTACATCTAGTATTCTACAATTAAGGTATTATGTCAATGCCAGGTTAATTTTTGTCACTAAGCACAGTATTTTCAGTGCTAATTATCAACAATTACTATTCTTTATACTATATATTAAAATTATTTAAATTATTTTTATTTAAAAACCTATGTAATTGCGTATAAAAATTAATGAAAACAGTGTAAAGGAATATGTTTCTTATATTTATTTCTATAAACTGTACATGGACCAATTTAACATAAATAAATAATATATGATATGTTATAATAGAGATTTATGTTCTACTACTGCTTATTTAATTAGTCGCATGAAATAATCATTGCCCTACTTCGTATTCTGTGGCCTCAGCATAATGAAAAACTTGCACGTATTGGAATATATTGAGATGTCATACTATGACAATGTTTTTTCATTTCATATGTGTTATAATAATATTGAGCTTGTAAAATTGATTTAATAAATAAATATTACTTATTATGGTTATTTCGATTTTAGATTAAGATATATGCTACTTAACTTTAAGGTTTGCAAGAAAAATTTTGTAGTAATATGTTCAATAGAAAGAAGTCGGAGTATCTATAGAAATATGCGTAAATATTCTAGAAATACGACGCCACTTGTGATAATGTCGTCGTTAACGTTAATTGATAGATAACTTATTTATTTAAGGTCAAGTGTTAATATCCAATTTATGTTGTTGCAGCTGGACACAAGCGGTAATGGATACATTGACTTGAAGGAGTTAAAAGACGCCCTCGACAGCGTCGGCTACAAAATTCCACAATGGAAGGTAATTTCTTTTGTTTTTGCAATTACACTATATATAAACTATAAGTGCTTTCATATTATTAATAATAATTAATGTATAATGCTAGTTATAATATACCTATATAATTTTTAATTTGTAAGACAAGTCCTAAAAAGGCAATGGTGCTTAAATTTCCCGTGGGCGAATATTTACATATGAAAATAAGTTTTCATGTTTTGACACAAGTTTAAAGTTATCATTTCTTCTTCTTCTTCTTCTTCTTCTTCTAGCCCTTATCCCATTATTTGAGGTCGGGTCTCCTTACTTTTCTGCGCCAAGACGTGCGATCTTGGGTTGTCGGTTCAGGCAATTGGGCTTGATCATCCGCTTCATCATATTCGCATTCGCGTCGCATGAGGGGTACGCCCTAGTATTTTTACCCGGTTTCATAGTCTTGTGCTTTCATGTAAGGAGAAAATGTTTTGGCTCTTATTTTACGGCCGGTTGCCACCTGACGCCAATGCAGTAACTCTTTTAAAGAGGCTGCAGCATTTACTATGGGAACTAAGTTAAGTTTGGAACCAATTAATCATGTTTTTAAAATATCTATCCATAAAGTTAAAGTAAAGTTATCACTAAATTTTAAATTATTAATAACGGTGACGGAAATAAAAAATAAAGACAGTAATATACGATTAACATAATATGTGACTTTAACGACAATTGTAGTTGGTTTTAACCAGCTGAAACTTAATTTTAGTTTTGCGTAACAATCATATTTGTGATTTTATTTTCTTAAGTCCCCACAATAGCAACATCCGCTCTACAAGCAGCGCATACAATGGGAAGATTAAACTGTATCCTCGTATTATACTTGACATACTTTGGTATAACTGCACAGAGCCTTTAACAAAGTAAAGGAAATTTTATAACATATTCATTATTTTTTTAAGTTTAGTACGTATCTGTTTTGCTATGAGAAAATGAGTTAAATTTAAGTTATCTAACAATGGTGAGTGATTAAAACTCAGTTTCTGCATTCAATGTTGTCCCAAAGGTTTCGTTTATCATTACCATTTAAGCTTTAAAGGGGTTCTTTTTTTGATTCTTTAGCTTAAACGGAGAGGTATTGTTTTTTTTTTAATAACATATGATTCCCCTCAGGTACGATGCATGATCGAAGAATATTACGACAATGGTGGCAAGAGTGGGCGCGGCGTCAACGGGAGTATGAACGGTGACGCCAGGAAGAATGGCATCTCACTGACAGAGTTTGAGGAACTCTGCGGCAATCTTAAAGCACAACAGGTAATTATTATTAAATTATACCCTTTTTTCTCCCACTTTTCACACTTTTTTTAATATAATAGGTGTAGTGTCAAGACACTGAGTCTCATAAATTGCTTTATAATCATGATATTACTATTTCCTAGAAGATAAAGTTTATGATTGCATACTTTATGACATAGCTATCAATGTCTTCAACTTATAAATTTGACATACATATGACTCATTTTCATTTTTCTACGTATTTTAACACTATCTTTAATGCTGACGTACAATATTAAAGTTTAAAAAATAAGTAATATTTCATAATGTTCAGGTATATTTAAAACAGCAGTTTCTTACGTAACTTCGACAAAATTGGTAAAAATTGGATGGACGCCAGCTCACCGTAGACAACTGACAAGTAAAGGCTTGCGTTAAATGTCGGAACATATTTAGGTTATGTTAATATCGATCATAGCTGATATCGAAGCGTGTAATTGTAGTGTTACAATAACCGCACGTTGCATAATATTTATCGACGCAAGTCAATGCCATTTTAAAAGATCACCTGATACTGTCATTGCACTTATCGTTCGCTTATTAATAAAAAGACTAACTGCAAATATATGTTTTGAACGTTTGAAAGATGTTAATTTGAAATATAATATTTATTTGTATGTAATTAGCATCTTAGTATGACTTTTTAAAATATTTTTTTGCTTATACGAGTACATTTATTTATTTATTTATTTGTACAGATGTACAAAGATTGTACACATTCTTAGTGTTAAAAGAGCATGCTTTATTTATACCTAATATTATGTACTAGTACTATAAGAAAATTATTTCTACCGAACTACAAAAAAGGAGGGGGTTAAACTTTTTTTTATGTCTGTTACCGCAAAACTTTTTACTGGGGAATAAATTTTGATGATTCTTTAGTTGTACAGATTTATATAGATTAGTTGTCTAGTTGATTATATGGATGAAATATGAGAAATATAAAATTATCTTATTTTATAATAAATAAAATATAAAGTAAAAATAGAATTTACTAGAAAGTGTTTTTGTTTAGTGTATAAATATCCTAATAGTAATTATAGCTTTGATAATACTATATCGAGTTTATCCAGTAAACAAAAGTAATCGTCTTAATACTATACTATCAGTACGAAGCCAAGCCAATAAACGTACAGCGACAAAGGTTGCAGGGGTTAAATACATACATGTCACTGCTCATTGAATGCTACTTACATGCATATGCAATTTATATTGCAGTTCAACGGTATTTAATTTAGACGATGAAGTTATACATAGCAATTATCGTTTATATAGGAATATACAGAAGAAATCCTATGAATAAAAAGTTACATTAGTGTCATCCTGAACTCATAAGAAGTGTGTTCGAATCCAATAATTATAGTTTTTAGTGTTGACAAAATACGTTTCATGATTTTTTGTTAGTAATGTACGACCTAAATAAATATTTACCAGGTTTTAAATATACCATTGTTATTTATTGAATAGTCATAAAATAGCTTAACCACATTTTACACTTTAATATACTAATATATTTATAAATATGTTATATTTAATTTGAAATTTAGTATGTATTTTTTTTTGTCAAAAAAAAACATAAGTACACAACACCTAGGAACATTGCAAAAGTTTGTTTTCATTCATTTTGCCTAAGAAGTATCAATAAAATGTTATAAATTAAAATTGTCTAGTACATTCAGTACTATTCTACACAGTTAACAATTCAACTGTTTTTTGTAATAAAAAGTGTTTGTTTTTTCAGGTGTCGAGTACGTTCAAACAGGCCGTCAGTAAAAAGGAGAACCTTGAGCATTTGGGCGGCATGAGCGAGGCTTCCAGTGACGGTACTTTCACTTTATAAACAAGTTTACACAAAAACACATTAAAACAAAGTAAAAACACCGTTTTCTTCAAGTTTTTGTGGTATTGATTTTTAATAACACGATTGAAATTTTATTTTTAGCAATGTAAAAGTAAATGTTTGTTTTATTTAACTGGAAAGAAAGGATTACAACGGATTGTCGATCCTAACTAACTTTTTAAACTTAATCAAAATCAGTTGTTGTCATTTAAAATGCACGCTTTTATAGGTCAGGCTTATATCTAATTCACAATAAGGAGAATTTCAAGGAGAAAGGAGAGTTTTCAAAATTTAAGGAAAATTTCCTTCCTCGTGCAAAAATGTGGTCATATTTACTCATAATATAAAATTTAACACCGCGTATAATTTCAGTTATTATTTAAGTATATACATATAATATAATATCTAAAATGTTTTTTTTTATAATATTATCAGAAAAGTCTTTTGGTAATATAACTCATTTCAAAGAGACATCAATGCTAACATACGTCTAATAAATTAATTTACAGCTGCATTAATAAACGATTTCGAATGATAGCCATTAAGCGGATCGTGAATGGACTCGTTGTACTTGTTACAGCGTTATTACTGTTTTGATTTCAATATATACTCGTAGATCGTAAAACTAATAATTTGGTTTCGAGAGATAACTTTAATATCTATTTTTATTTTAATTGTAATAATAGGACATATAATAATGAACTGAATTGTTGTGGTAAATAGATGGTAAATTGTTAGTGTGATTGTGGGTTTAATTTTTTTCTTTTAGAATTCTCTTGCGTCTTGTAGACAGGCAGAGCACAGAATAATACATTACTTCTATATTTGTATTCATTAACAGATAAATAAATATTGCCATGCTCTGAATTGAATTAGTACCCTAAACGCATAGTCATGTCCTGACTGTCATTTCATTCTACCATATATACCTAAAAGTCATATAAATATGCGTATTGCATATGACAATTGAATCGGTGAGTGCAGAAACAACGTAAGTCCGGATTTTCAAATTTTGTAGGAGGGAGAAAAAAGTGTATAAATTTCCTTTCTAAGCTAGTTAAAATCGATTACGATTATTTGCATTTTTGTGACTTACTTTGTTTCTGCACTCACCGATTCAATTCCTATGTACACCGATACAAGTGCCAAAACACTTTACACTATTTAAAAGTTTTCAAGCTTGAAATGTTGTCACTATAGGTACTTCGTATACGAGTGAGTTCTTAAAATAATGAATCCCTTGAATAATGACAAAATAACAATAATAAATTTAAAAAAATGTAAAATTAGCTTAGGAACATTCATATGGCTCTCTTGTAAAGCTTTTACACTTTTACCAGTGCATATAGGACCCGTCGATAAGAATTATAAAAAATAAAGTACTTTCGTAGTACGCTATTTATTAATTTATAAATTGTTGTCTAGGTACAACACATTCAGTGCGTCTAGAAGAACAAATGGCGTTCTCTGGATGGATTAATAGTAATCTAGAACACGATCCCGATCTCAAACACCTGCTGCCCATCGACCCCGAGGGCAAACAGTTGTACGAGAAACTAAAAGATGGTTTAATTTTGTGGTAAGTTACTTATTCATATATATTTCACTAAAGGTGTAAATGTGAAAGTTTGTGAGGATGGATTTTTATTACTTTATCTCACAAAAAATACTGAACGGATTTAGATGCGACTTTTTATGATGTTTACAGCTTATATATCAGTTCTCTTTCAACATTTCCGTACCCCACTTTCCGTTGAATTGTGTCTTTGCATACTAAGTGGCAGAACTCAACTTAACACTTTGCCTTAATACCAAAACGAGGATATGAAAATACTAAATATTATTAAATATTTTCATTTTCTGGAGTGGGAACCCACAACCCACAACCTGTCGCATTTACAGTCGTACGCGTGTGTCTCGGCGCCATGACAGGCCTTTTTGTGTAATTTGGCCAAAATATAACGATACGTATCTAGTGGTATTCTAGATATATAAATTTTTTGTTAATATTTTATTTGTTGAAATTTAGTATGCATTGAAAGAGTAAGCGATGCGATTAATACTATTATATCGAGAAAAGATTATACGTAAGGTTTAAAAAGGAAAATTTATTTGTATGTCTTCATATATTATAATAAGTGGCTTTTATAATTTTAATGCTTAACACCTTTAACTTATACGTTATGTAAGTGGATATCATTATTTTATAAAGCTATATGCAATTTTCAATATATCTTTACCAAAATTATAATAGAATTCGTTTAACTCATGTACTAAAAAATTCATAAATATCTTATGTCATAAATTCATTATGTCATAAATTTTTTATTTTAATGATACTTAAATATGTGTTATAACTATTTGTACTACTAGTTGTTGTAGTTGTGTCGCTCGGGAGACAGTTTTACTATTATGAGAAACAAGGCACAGCGTTCTTGAAAGAGCAAGTTTACGTGACGGTACTAAACGTCGTTGTAAGAAAAAAAATATACATCTATATACTAATACGTGAAGGAAAAACTTTGGATCCCTTTTTACGAAAATTAAGCGGACGGAGGAGCATGAAACTTGGCACACTTATAGTTTATATAACGAAAGAGTGCAGAATTCTAATTTTTTTTTTCAATAATACATAAAAAGTATATTAAATTAATAAAATAAATGTTACACACACTACATGTTTATATAAAGTGACGTTTTGACGAAGTGGTCCTTAGCAATGTATATACTAAAGAATTATATTGCTTAAGACCACGCGTTATTAACGCGTCAACGGGGACATTAGTATCAATAATTAAATCTTCTACATATTTCCAGTAAAGTAATAAACCATTCGTGTCCGGACACAATCGACGAGCGTGCCATCAACAAGAAGAACTTAACGTTATACACCAAGCACGAGAACCTCACGCTGGCCCTCGTCTCCTCACAGTCTATTGGCTGTAATATTGTCAATATTGACGCACATGATTTGGCTAAAGGTAAGAAATTTTTCTATTTTATTGGAATTTTAGAAATGTTTTGTTTTTTTTTTTTATATATAATAGCTTCACGCGGAACTCAACGCCGCGCTTTGACTTGTTACCAGAACGAGTGAAAATACTAAATATTATTTAATATTTTCATACCCTGGAGTGGGAATCCAAGCTTTTCTCTCTAATAATCAAATAATATTTTACCTAATGGAGGTGCGACGTACAAAATGTTCGCTTTAAACTCTTCTAAGGCTTTCAAGTAAGCCTCAGGCTGAAATTTGCTTAAGGTCACTAGTTTGGTTCCTACCGACATCTTGTGGAACATCAAAACAGCTGCTCCATATATATGAAAGAATGGAAGTATTGCCATTAATACGTCTTGGTAATTTGCTGAAAACAATGAACTAATATTATAATAATAGTTAAAAACATACGGTTTATCGAATTTATGAAGTTACTTTGTGACGTAGTTGGAACGTGTATTTTAAGATTAAACTATATAGGGGAAGGGGAGGTAGCCCGGGCACTTAAATGAAACAAACAGAATATTTCTGTGTTATTTCATATTTAATATTAATCTAGGAATTTCTTTATTTATATTAATCAAACTTTCAACTAGTATATCACACACAATGACACAGGAAGGACAGAATGTTGTATTAGCACAAAGGCATACTATTTTGGGGCAATGAAAGGAAATGTTTTAATAATTTTGTAATTTTTTTAACATTCTTTGTTTGGAATTGATTTTTGAATATCTATTTTTTTTTTTCGTTTTTTTTATTTTTATTCAATTATATCGAAAAGAATAATATTTTCTTTTATTTATTTATGAAATATCAAATATTCAGTAAGGCTTTTGTAAGGGGGATTTTGTAAAACAAATAAAATAATTTAAAATAATTCAAATACTTTATATATTTAATAATATTGCTTGTTAGTAAATTTTGAACTATTTTTTAATGTTTTTCTTAATTTCACAGGTAAACCTCACTTGGTGCTCGGTCTTCTGTGGCAGATCATTCGCATTGGTCTTTTCAACCAAATTACACTGGAACACTGTCCTGGACTAACAGAACTGCTTAATGACCAGGTACAAATCTTTTGTCAGCTAAAATATATGAATATTGTTTTTTTTTTTTAATTTAAATTTGAACCTTTTTACTTCTTCCTAACTTTTTTTATATACTTCAATCTTTATTTATTTAAATTCTAGGAAAGAATAGAGGATCTTCTCGCTCTATCACCAGAAGCAATCCTCCTCCGTTGGGTTAACCATCAACTACAAAGTGCTGGTATCACACGCCGCTGTACCAACTTCCAGCAAGATGTCGCTGATTCCGAAATATATTCTTATTTGTTGAAACAAATTGCGCCTGATGATGCTGGTGTCACTATGGACGCTTTGAGAGTAAGTTGATTGTAATGTTAAAGGTTTATGTGTAATTGTGTGTGTATGTATAAATATATACATACACTAATTTACGTACATACGCAATTATACAACACTAATTGTATGGATGCAACCAATATATTTTTTTTAACTTCACGCTGAATCCCGCATATAGCGAGGTAGGCAGAGGGAACCAGAGAATCTAGTGTTAAGACACTCCATTCTCTTTCAACATTTCCGTTCCCCACTTTCCGCCAAATTAAGGCAATGTGTGTTGAGTGGCGGAAGTCAACGCCGCGCTTTGCCTTGTTACCAAATCCAAAAAATGAAAATACTAAATTTTACGTTTCCTGGAGTGGGAATCGAATCCACAACCTGTCGCATTTACAGTCGCACGCTTGTGCCTCTGCGCTATACATACACTAATATACGTACATACCCAATTATACAACACTAATTGTATAGACACAGTGGAAATTTATGTGGATTTGGATTCAAATATTTTATAAAATGCTAAGAAAAAACTATTTTTTGTTAGGTCTTTCTATTTTGAAATAATGAGATATGTGTTTCTGAAAATTGATTTCCCATACATAATATTTGTTCAAAAATAATTATGTGGGTAATATTATAAATGATAAAATTTAGAGTATAACAGATAACTACACAGCGGATGCGGATCTAGAATTATCTAGATTAACTTTTCAGTAAAATAACTTAAACATTTTGCTTTTAGGTTTTCTAGGAAAGTTAATTTATCTTCTAAAATATAAAGTTCTTGTATATTTAAACATTATTGTTATTATTATAATAATAGAAACCTGTCGTGGCGCCGAGGCACAAGTATGCGACTGTAAACGCGAAAAGATGTGGGTTCGATTCCCACTCCAAGAAATTAAAAATAAATATTAAATAATATTTAGTATTTTAATTTCTTCGCTTTAGAAAGGCAAAGCGCAGCGTTGAGTTCTGCCATTCAGCACGCAATGCCTCAATTCGTCGGGAAGTCGGAAACTGAATTCTTATAAAAGAACGGAGTATCTTAATACTAGGTTCTCTGGTTCCCTGACCTGCAACGTAGCGTGAAATTAAAAAAAATATATTAAAATATATTTTATTGTTTTCAGGAAACGGATCTCCTTCGTCGTGCAGAAGTAATGTTACAACAAGCGGCCAAGCTCCGTTGTCGCGCGTTCGTAACGCCGGCCGATGTTGTAGGCGGTGTTTATAAATTGAACTTGGCGTTCGTAGCCAATCTGTTCAACCAGCACCCTGGATTACAACGCACTGATGTGGATAATGAGGCATACCACCAGCTGGATGAGACTAGGGAAGAGAAGAGTGAGTTAACTTACCTTTTTTTGAAGTAAAGCTTCCATAGCCTGACTAAACGCCCAGATATATGTAGCGGGGTATCACCAGCTAGACGAGTCTAGGGAGAAGAAAAATAATGCAAAATACCTCGTTAACCGAAGCCCAAACGAAATTGTTCACTGTTTGCTAATATATATATATATATATATATTTATTAAATTTAATAAATGTATTATTTTCAATACAGTGATTTAAAAGACGTATTAATAATTATACATTTTACAATTTCAATTTTTTTTGTAGAATAAAGGAATTATATATTTAATAACTTTAATACAACAGCGTACCGCAACTGGATGAACTCGATGGGCGTGGCGCCGCACGTCAACTGGCTGTACTCCGACCTCACCGACGGACTCGTCATCTTCCAGCTCTACGATATCATCAAACCCGGCATCGTCAATTGGAAAAAGGTACTTATATATATTTATTTATTATTTACTATAAAAACCATAAATCGCATTTATTCGGAATGTCGAGAAATCTTCTCTTAGTGCTTCTCTAGATTCATTAAGGAACTTTCGTGCCAAATTTCAGTCTTTCTATGGGCAGTAGTTTCGTCTATACGTTGTCTGTCAGTCAATCAATAGATAAATATTTTATATTATATATAGATTAATGAATATATGTAAAGTTAGGTATTTGATGTTTTATTTAATTATAAAAAAATATCAAAAATTTTGTGTTCAGCATTTTAAAATTTTGTATTTTGTTATAAAATAAAGCGCTAGTATAAGCAATACTATTTTTCATGTTTCGAAAAAGAAATACTTGCAGTAATATTCCATAATACTTCCACGAAATATTATTGAAACTCTTTATAAAATGATTTTATTAACTTTTTCTTATATTTTTTTTTAACTTCACGCTGTATCCCGCATATAGCAGGGTAGGCAGAGGGAACCAGAGATCCTAGTGTTAAGACACTCCATTCTCTTTCAACAATTCTGTTCCCCATTTTCCGCCGAATTGAGGCATTGCGTGTTGAGTGGCGGAACTCAACGCCGCGCTTTGCCTTGTTACAAAACCCAAGAAATGAAAATACTAAATTTTACATTTCCTGGAGTGCATTCTTTTTCTTATATATTAGTAACAATTATATATTTTTATTAGGTACATCGTCAATTTTCCAAGTTACGTAAGTTCATGGAGAGGCTGGAAAACTGTAACTATGCGGTGGACCTCGGGAAGCAACTCGGCTTCTCCCTCGTGGGCATCGCCGGCGCTGATATCAATGAGGGGAATGCTACACTTACGTTAGGTAACAATTATATAGTAATTGTATTATTAATATATTATACTCGTATTTTAAAGATGTTAGAATTTTGTGACAATATTTTGTAATGTACAGGAGTTCACCTCGCATTATTTAACACGTTGAGCGCCACGTCAGCCATCGGTGGCTGACACTGGACTTTCCGTTCAGACCACGTCAACCATCGATGGCTGACAGCGTGTAACATGAGAACTCTAAAATTTTACACTATTTTACGGAATTACAGAAATTATATTTAAAATTTACTTAATTTGGTATCATTTTAGGATTAATGGGATTCATTGTAACATGGCAAACATAAAAATGGTTTTCCTTTACAAGTATTACAAAATATTACAACACGCTTGGTCTTTCTCCTTGCCTGATGGCAAGGAGAAAGACCAAGTAGAGTGATCTCTACCATCTTTTCTTACATTTTTGTCATAACACAATTTACAGTACTTTCAAACTTCAGAGACTTTTCCCGATTTTCTTTCGAATTTGTGTTTTTTCCTGCATCTTTTTGCAATTCTGCTCGGTGGAATGTTTTCTTTGTCGCGCGTTAACGTGTTAAGCAACTCATTTGTTATTAGTTTTATGATCTTATACGTTTATATTGTTTCAAAATATTGTGTAGTTCAGATTCAAATACTTGCTATTTGTATGGATCCTATTTATTTGAAATAGTCCCGCTCTCGAAAAATTATTTCGTATAAAGGCTGCTTTATGGGACTGTATATAAGTCACTTTACCATGTAGCAGGCAGATATTTCAATTTTCTTTCCGCCCCCATTCCGTGATATTACCTTTAGAGCGATAGAACTCAACGCTGCGTTTTCTCTATCCAAATTAAGGAAATGAAAATAATTTAAATACAATCAGAAGCCAATATTTTTAAATTATATGTCTAAATATTATTTTAAATATATTAATTAAAATGTTACAGCTCTTATTTGGCAACTAATGCGTGCATACACGCTGTCAGTGCTCACACGACTCGCTAACACTGGGAATCCCATTATTGAAAAGGAAATTGTACAATGGGTCAACAACAAACTACAAGCTGCCGGGAAATCATCCAGTATTAAGAGTTTCCAGGTAAATACAATATTTATGTTATTAAATAGGTCAGTAATCTTATTAAAAATGTTGATGTACAAAGTATATGTATGTTTAGATAATGTTATAAACTTATGTATGATGGTTAATTTGAGGCTAAATTTTTTTTTGTTTCTTTTTTATTTATTTTATAATTATTTCTTTTTTTATCAATTATGAGGAATAACTATATTGGAAATATGAATGTCTTCATGGTCTGTAAAAACTTTTACGAAAACAATGATAATGGTTTAATATGGGTATGAAATGAAAGGGATTAATACAATTTCCATGTCTTTTAATATTAGGGATTATTAAATAAATACTCTCATATGGTATGTTGTATTTTCATTTAAAATCATTTTTAATTTGTTTCTTTTTATTTTAATTTAAGGATGAAGTTCTGGCAGATGCTATTGTTGTGTTGGACCTCATTGACGCTATCAAACCTGGCGCTATCAATTACGACCTTGTTTTACATGGAGGCACTGAGGAGGTATGTCTTGAGTTATTCACTAATTCAATCAGGGTTTTCAAAACGAAATTAATTAAATTAGTTAATAATTAAAGATTAATGTGTAAGAAATTATACTTATTATAAATTTTTCCCGCATACAGCGGGGTAGGCTGAGGGAACCAGAGAATCTAGTGTTAAGACACTCCATTCTCTTTCAACATTTCCGTTCCCCACTTTCCGCCAAATTGAGGCATTACGTGTTGAGTGGCGGAACTCAACGCCGCGCTTTGCCTTGTCATTATTAATTGTTATATAAAAATTAATATATTACATATTTTTTATCTAAAGTAAATATAT
The DNA here is from genome assembly GCA_033558755.1 of Philaethria dido. Taxonomy (NCBI): domain Eukaryota; kingdom Metazoa; phylum Arthropoda; class Insecta; order Lepidoptera; family Nymphalidae; genus Philaethria; species Philaethria dido. Next base: position 1,091,937 of record JAKGSA010000649.1, read on the forward strand.
GGTTGAACACTATTGACCAATTTTATGTAACATTTAGTGTGTCAATTTGAACTTAATTGTGAGGCTTGTCAATTACCTTATTATAATTTGATATGATTATTTGAATTTAAAAATTTATTATTAATTTAAATATTAATTATGAACTTCAACAGGACAAGCACGCCAACGCAAAATACGCGATATCGATGGCGCGGCGGTGCGGCGCGCGCGTGTACGCGCTGCCGGAGGACATCACCGAGAGGAAACCCAAGATGATCATGACGGTGTTCGCCTGCCTCATGGCGCTCGACTACATACCGCTGTCGCCCGCGCAGCCCCAACAACCCGCCGCGTAAGACACCACCAACACCACCACCACATGACACCCCCCGATCACCCTCATAACACCACCCCACGGCGCGATCATACCGTTTGCTTGGGGTAGATACACTTCCCTAAACATGGGGATAAACCACCCCTGGAACTCGAAACACCTTCCCACTATATCCCCACAGTCATGGCTGTAACCTCCAGTACCACCAGTACCCCCTAATACTACGTTTGGGATAGGCACAATATCCTCCGTAACCTTTTCTTCCTTGTCATTTGTATCACACGACACCCCCCAAACATTCCCCAGGAGACCCCCCGGTATGGTTATAATATAAACCTCAGTATATGATACCCATATTTGGGGTAATTTTGAGATAGACTCACTATGATTAATGTCCCTTCATTACTTCTTGGTACTTATCATATTGACTGTATAAGTATTTCATGGGAATTTCATGTGTGAATTGGAAACGGAATTGGATTTATTGTTTTCAAATAGCTACTGTGGTATTACTATGGTGTACTCTATTTGTTCAATTTACACAAACCCTTAAACGAAATTATAATTTAAATTTTTTATATATCTTTCATAATAGCTTGTACTATTCTTTTTACGTAACAATCAGGAAACAGTTTTAATTCATTTCATACAATTGTTATTGCTGGTTTTTATTTTAAAAAGATTATTTTAATCACCATATTGTTATAGATTTTTATTTTTTTATTAATCAACTTAATTTTTTAAGCTTTAAGTTAAAAATAATTTTGCCAATAATAAAAAACAATATTTAATTTGTGGCAAAATTTATGAAAGCAGAATATAACAACAGATTCAAACATTAAGTTATAACATTATAAAATGAATATCATTTTAACAATTCATATTTAGTTTTCTAAGTTTTAATAATTAATTAATATACATAAAGAACGTAAACACGAAAAAATATATTTACATTTTTTTTTTTAAGTAATTTTACTTAAATATTATATTATGAAGCATTTTGTTTTATCATAAATCATGCTTTAATTTATTTGATGTCGCCATTTTTTGTAATTGTGCAAATGAGTTTCGGAATGTTTTTTTTAAAGGGTTAAGAATAAAAAATTAAGACTTTTAAACTTTAATTATTAAAAAAAACAAATTTATACATTTTTTTCAACAGACTGTCATACATTCCGATACTTAGTACCTTTTTTTTATATATATAACTAATATAAGGCGGGTGTCGGCCGGTGTATATAAAGCGGACCCGAAAGGCTTCTCACACGCTTTTATTATTGCACCTATATATAAATATAAAAATTGTGTTTAATTATGTGTCATATTTGTGTAATAACAAAAAATAAATAATAATTTATGTACAATTGTCAATTATTTATGACAAAATTGTAAATAATTTCGTTTCGGATGTCTCTGTGCTTTGTCTACTCTGTGGTGACGGCAGTTCATGTTTTGTGATCGACTTTTATGATGATACGTCATAATTATTATTATATTATATATTATTATGTAGATAGATATATCTAATATCTTGTATTGTGGAAAGTGAAAAAACATCTAAGTTTTTTTTTTTAAATAATTTTCTTAAAAACTTCAAATGAAGATCTAAAATTGATGAAACTTTTGTTATTTATTTTAAGTGCCAATTTCTATATTTTTTACTTTCCATAATATTTGATGACATTCATGTAACTATAGGTTATTGTACGAGTAAGTCCCGTATTTCAAAATCGATTTAATCATTAAAATTTAGTACTTATCGAGGTTTTGTACGTTTTTACAACGAATCGTTTTGGCTAGTTCTTCGTATAATAATGAATATCCTAATATTTGTAAGTTTTCGTACTTAATGTCGATTGAGATTTTAAAGTTGAATTGAATTAGGCCTATGACACTTATCATATTGACTGTATAAGTATTTCATGGGGATTTCATGTGTGAATTGGAATGATTTTTTTTCAAGAAATCACTATTCCTTATTTATTCAATTTACTCAAATCATATTTTGCCTTAAACTTTTATAAATGAGTGAAATAAAAGGCAATAACTTAAATTTTTATAATATTTTGAAAATTTGCATTATTTTATTGACATAAACATCAAAAATTATTGTCGAATAAGATGTTAGTTGAATTGAATTAGGCCTATGACGTTCATTAAGGATTTGTAAACAAGCAATGGTATGTTTAACCATTATTATTATTCATATTTTTAATATTTTTAAAGTGTTCACTCAAGGTAAGATAAATATTTGTAGAAAACGTATGAATGAAACTTTGAACGTATGGCGTAGTAGTAAAAGCGCTTGGACGGTTTCTAAGTGGTGCGGGTTCGATTACAGTCTGTATTTTTTCTATATGTTTTCTAGAAATGTTTTTCTTTATTCGTGTTTAACTGCTTTGTCATATTAATTGTATTGATAAGAATATGATTAGGGACTTTGAGGCTGAGAGCAACAAAAGACAACCACTTTTTTACTTTTAATATTATAATTTAACGATTATTCGTGATTAACATTATGATAGTGGCTGACCCCAGCCCCACTCGGCAGCATTAATAATAATATTGAATATATAGTTTTTTTTTAATTATTTCATTTCTCTGCTCTAGTAAGATAAAACACGGTATTTATATACAATGTCTCGTTCTTCGGTAGAAAGTGGAGAAAAAAGTGTTTGGACACTATGTTCTCTGTCTACTTTGCTATGTAGAAGAAACCGTGAAATTATTTGTAATAAAAACAAAGATTTCAACAAAATCTTTTGGCTTAGGCTTATTTTAAGTCAAGGCTCGGTCTTATCTTACAGTCATGTATATCAAAGTTCTCATAATTTTTAATCTAAGAAATACTTCATTTTAACATTTATATAAAAAATCATTGAATATTGTGTAAGTGACGATACATTCCGCGACAACTGTAGGACAAGCACGAAAACGTGCGACAAAGTATTTGTATCGTATCGAAAGCATTTAGTATGGGAAACCTTTAGTTCCTCTTACGCACGGTAGGGGCGCTTTACAATTCCCATACAAATTCTTTCGATGACGATGTCGCAAGTTTTCATGCTTGCCCTACTGCTCTCACATTCCCGATCGGCATTTCTTTTTAATACAAACACGAAATCATGTATTTTGTATATTATTATTATTTTAGTACTTTAGGGATTCCTTTTTAATACAACGAGTTATTTTATATACCATATTTTTTTATTTTTAATGTACATTTATAATTTGTTAAGAACTTATGTTTGTTTAGATTTTTCTATATTGATCTTCAATTGGGACATTTTAGACTCGAATAACTATTTTACCCATTTAAAGCGTATGCTAGTGAACTAATGTAATGTAAGCATATGAATAAATAAATCGGAATTGAATATCTTCTTTCATTTCATCTCGCCTCGAACACGCCTGTTTCAAATGCACTTCTTCAATGTCATTACAATATATTTATGTGACTTTTGTGGCCTTGGGTGCTTGTTCTTTGTGTCTGTTTGTTTTTTGCTTTTATTGTGGAATCTTTATGAAGGTATGTTATATATATAAATATATGTTCTTTATGCTAAAATTTGATCTTTTTGTGAAATTTATATGAGGGCATGGACGGTAGTGACATGTCGTATAAATAACTTAAATGAAAATAAAATGTTAAATGTTTGTATTATTGAAGCGGATCTCTCAGATCTCTTATATTTTATTATAGAAAAATCAAGCTTTTTTTGCAACGAAAATCCGTTTTTTTATTGGAAAAAATAATAAAAAAATCAGAAAAAAAGCAAATAATGCCAGTTTTATAGTTCTTTATAATATACACTTAAAGTTTTCATTTATGCCTAAAACTGAGAAAATTTTACAAAACACTTTCGCCCATTTTTCTATGACTATCTTCAAATTATATACTGGGAATATTATTTTTAATAATTATTATTAACTACATTTTATTCAATATTAAATCATTACAAAATATGAAAATAATTAAATTTCAAAAATATAAATAGCAATATATCTATTAAAGGTCTGAAGTACAAGTGATCAACAACGCAGGGTTTGAACATCCAGATATAATCGACACCGTGGATGGTTCCATACAAATAGTAGATGAAGAAGAACCAGGTCTAAGGTTACATATACAAGAGAAACCGGCTTTACCTCCTAAACCTGAACACTTGTCGCCGTTACCGCGATCGACATCTGTATCCTCAGCTCAAGATGAATAATATATATATATTTTTATATTTAAAAAAAACATTCCAATTGTATTTAAATTAATTTAGTAAATGTATTTGTTGCCTATCTGTTGTAATGAACGACTGTTAAAAATAATTTAAGGTTGAGTAATAACTTTTTATTAATATTTTTTAAAAGTTTAATCAATTATTTAATATGTAAAAATATCTTAGTTTTCGTATAAGAATGACTTGTAAACATTGTGGGAGCAATTTTTATGTGCTTTAAATTATATATAACGGAAGAGTCACGCGTACAACAAACAAAAGGCATCGAAGAGTGTAAATTTATATTTTTATATATTTATTTTTAATGGGATATAATAAAATTATACCAAAAATTTACTTTTTTATTTCTCTCAAATTGGCTCAAACCCTTAACAGAATTTTCGTTTTTAACAAAAAAAATGTGTAATTAGGCTCTATAAGTTCAACTAAATGCGATGATTGTGGCTCTTCCCCTCGGACCTCGTTAGAGATCGGACGTGTGCATATACAAGTATTTATTTTTAAAAATAATGTATTTTTTATTCAAAATTTAATAAATTAATTCAGTGAAGTACCAGGAGCGCATAAGCATTACGAACGTACAATAGATTGTTAAGAAAGGATAGCAACAGTGAAGATGAAGCTAGTGTACGAAGCTACGTCAATTTAACGCACGTCATCATTACTTCATATGTCACTGTCGTGTCACAGTCAATAAAGAACTCATCGTTGTGTCAACTGTCACCATCAAAGTCACTGTTTTGTCACCTGCCATTATCAAAATCATCGTAGCGTCAGCTGTCATCGAACTTCAACTTCACATCAATTATCTCTGGTACGTTAATACCATAGTTTTAGTAAAGTTGCTATAACTAATACTACTAAGTCAACATCTATTATAAAATGCCAAAACTAAAGCGTACTCCACCCTCTACACCACAAATTGAGGTACAGCGGTGCCACTCCAACCCCAATATCCCTGAAACCACAAGTGAACCTGAATTTGTAAATATAACAAAAAGAACAAATCGTCCTCGACCCGAGTCTTCCCCTACGAATGAATTAAGTGATTTTAAGGAGCCTAGAAAATAGAAGGTGTATATAATAAAATATAAATACAAAATTGAATAAAATTGTGATGATTTATTTCAATCAGTAGCCGGCAACAAATAATGAAATGTTTTACATAATATCGCACTACACATCGACAGGAGAGCTTCAACATAACGCGGGAGGCACGAATCATTCACAAAATCTCTGTGCAAATCATGTATACATTATTGCTTATTTATAGGACAGTTCTTACAGCACACTTTAGAATTATACTATATAAATAAATCGATATTTTGAAAGCGCATTATCTTCTACATGTTATACTCGACGATCTTCGTTAAATAAACAATAAAATATAAAAACTTTATTCATTTATTTTTAATATAATTTGTAATTTTATTGAAAAATAATAAGTAATAATATGCATGCGAAAATTATTAAGGAGCGACCGTCAACTATAACCTGTGGTAGTACAAACAAAATGGATACAGCACAGAGTAAAAAATATATGTACACAATATAGAAAGTAACTTAATATCAGAGCGTTTATACATTATAACAACGTGGATGGTAGAAACTGGGCGTTATCTCTAGAACTAGAATAATTTAGGATATAATCAATCATATATATGTATACTATTCGATCAGTGAGAAATTTTGGAATGTTACAAATATCAATATTAAAAAAGTTTTTCCTTAAATCGTAATTTAGTTGAAAGTATTCGTCTCATATGATTTTAAATATGTTTGCATATATTAAATTATATTATAAATACTTTTGTACCCATTTATTTTCAATCAATTATGAAAAAACTAAAGTATTTGAGACGATTACTTCACTTGACAACGCAGTAACATAACTATAATATTATAGAATTTTTATTTTCAATTTAACACGAATAAAGCCAATTTAAATAACATAAATATAGGAGACTACAACAAAATAAATGTAATTTAGCTAGAAAGAGCCCAATATTGTCTATCAATATTCTCTAATACAAATCAATATTGCCTATAAAAGATAGCTATCAAATGCATCCTATTCCCTCACTCACTAAAGTCACATTTTAGTATAAAAATAATATCGACAGTCGCTAAAAAGCTACTCGGGATGAAAAACAAAATTCACAAAATAATATATTTACAAATTTAAGCAAAAATTGCAATTTAAAGGGAATCCATCACCAGAACCGCACACACGCTCCGTCGATTCGAGATTATGAATTGTCAATCAGCCTTTAATCAAAATATATTCAATCCATAATAGACTATACACACATTTACGGGATTACTTTACTCAATTGTGTAGAAGTTATAGAATTTTGTATTAAAACCATAAATGTGACGATAGCCGATATTTTTCCAAGAAAATATGTCATTAATTAACTGAGTATCCACATTAAAATAATCAACATTATTTAGGGGACCCAGCCCGTTTTTTATACATTATCATATCAAATATTGAAATTTCATACAAAAATTTCGAAAGCAGCGGGATTTGAACCTGCGCCTACGCGCCGTAATATGCACTAAACACGTTATAATTGCACTACTACGAAATTTTTATAGGAATATTTCATACATATCTAAGGCCAACTGTGATGAAACAGTTTCTTTTAATATTTTTAAAATAATAATCACCAATATTCACATCGATTAGGGAATAAATTGTAAGATAAATAAACATAACCACGACAATTCCATATAAATTTATTTGTTCTCGCTATACAACTCAAAAGATTATTCAAATTTCAATAATTCACTATAAACAAAATAAAATCACAGAGTTTAATAATAATTACTTCGCATTTAATTAAAGATTCCTTAAATCATTCACATTTACAACAAATAACGATGAACTTTGCCAATATACATAAAAAAAAAATTTGAAGATCAATGAGTAAATTACACTTATCTATCTTACCGCCTGTCACCAAACATTACTAAAAAATAAAAATCGCTGGGACTCAAAAGTCAGGACAAAATTGCAATACCACCATATCTCCGAAACGCCAGATATCAACCACACAATGACTTGCATTCATACCTGAATTGAAAAAAAAAAGAAAAGACAAAATTAAGAAAGAAAAAAAATAAAACGCCAATTGTTAAAAGAAAAAAATTATTAAAAAAAAATCAACGGGTTGCACTCCGGGAGTGACGTCAGAAGTAAAAACATGAATATTCGTTGTGCATTTTTGATGTTTTGGAAAGGTTAGGGAATAATTTTGCACGAATTACTTTAATTATCAATATAAAAGTAACACCTGTCGTGGCGCAGAGGCACAATCGTGCGACTGTAAACGCGACAGGTTGTGGGTTCGATTCCCACTCCAGGAAATGTAAAATTTAGTATTTTCATTTCTTAGGTTTGGTAACAAGGCAAAGCGCGGCGTTGAGTTCCGCCACTCAACACGCTTTTTTTTTTTGAGTTCCGCCACTCAACACGCAATGCCTCAATTCGGCGGAAAGTGGGGAACGGAATTGTTGAAAGAGAATGGAGTGTCTTAGCACTAGGTTCTCGGGTTCCCTCTGCCTACCCTGCTATATGCGGGTTACAGCGTGAAGTTAAGAAGAAGAAGACGAATCAATATAAAAGTACTATCATTTATGTGGATAAATATAATATTCATTTATTGCACTATCGTACATACATGACAATTTGTATTACATTAAAAAGTTAATTTTTCAAAAAAATCTTACGAATTTCCTATCAGTAGAACAAGCTCGAAAACTTGCGACAAAGCATTCGTATCGTCATCGAAAGAATTTGTATGGGAATTGAAAAGCGCCCCTACCGTGCGTAAGAGGAACTAAAGTTTTCCCATACTAAATGCTTTCGATAACGATACGAACACTTTGTCGCAAGTTTTCGTGCTTGCCTTACAGGTTACATGTCTTGACGCGAGTTTAATTTTTTTTAACAATCACAAAAAATGCACAACGACTCTAAAGAAGTTTTAACTTCAGAAAAATAAAAAAATATATAATTTGTTATAATAATATTATTGCAATTACGTCCGAAATACAATAGAGAATATTTGCATACAATATAATATTTATTTAATAATAATAAATAATATAATTACATATATTAAACACCCGCCATACACGCACTGATATGGTTCAGCTATAATACTTAGTGTACACTATATTGTACATAACAAAGCGTTATACATATTTATAGTTAAAAAACAATAATTTTATATTATTTTTGGATGATATTCAAAATGTAGTACTGACACATAAAATGTTAACAAAAAAAAATTAAATGACTTTCAACAGAGAGAACCTCGTGTTAAAAGACTCTATTCTCCACTTTCCGTTAGTTAAAGAGATATTGCAAGTTGTGTATTTGTCTTATTAGACTGGGCCAGTAAAAATATTTTAGTCTGTTAATATTACAACAATATTAGTGAAATTAATTATATTTCAGATGAGAATCAATTTAAATTTAAATAATATTTAGAATTATTTAAATAATAAATTCATTTTGAAAAAAGATATATATCTTTTTCATATATACTCAATTACAATGAATAATTGAATTATTCATAATTTTAAATAATATACAAAATAAACATCCTGTATTATTAAAACGTTAAAATAAATTTAAATTAAAAAATATATGCTCAAAATGTATATGAGAAAGCTTTTCTATACAAATTAATAGACATTTGAAATACATACATTTTGAATACCATCCAAATTATTAATAATATATAATAGTTAGTATATTTAGTTACATTTGATTAATAAATGGAGGTGAGTTAGAGTGAAATGAATTTAAATATTTAAACAAACCACTAAAAAGTTAGTATCTAATGAAAAAAAAGCTAATAATTATTAATATTAGTATTATTAAACCAATAGTATCGCCGCCTGCGGCATTTTGTAAAAGCTAATATACTTTTGATAGAAAATTTTAAACAATTTCAAAGTTCATCCAAATGTAATGATAAATTAAAAATTGACTTAGGAATATAAAGTGCTATAAATAGTCATATATTTTATAAATCATTGTAAAACTAAATTTAATAGATTTTGCTAGTTTTGAATTCAATCAATCATTTTTGGTTTTTGTGTGACTGTCTGTCAGTTTTTATTGTTTCATATAATATAAATAAATAAATTGGAAAAATAAATTCTAATTTATTCAAAGAAACAGAATTTATCAATATGAAATCAAAAATGTGTGTTAAATTTTTATTTTATGATAATTAATATAATGAATATTTAAATAAATATGACAACTGTTTTGGTGCAAAATGGTTACTTTTTATTTATAATTTATTAGTACGTAATACAAATTTTCTTTCATAAATAATTCACAGTATCTTTTACTAAATTAAAAAAAAACTTAAAGAGGAGAATTAATTTAATAAATTAATATCTTAGAAAATATAAATCATTCATTTCTCCCACTCACCGACAAGCTTCATAAGTAAGCCATTTACCACAATATTCAACATACATTCTTTAATAAACAATAAATGATAACTTCACATAGAAGCGCATGTATCAAATATGTCAAAGACAAGCTATTTTGTATCAAAAAACGAATCATACATAAAATGTATGAAAACAACGAATTACATATAAAAATCTGTTACAATTATAACAAATGAGTACTACATTTGGTCACATAATAAAAATATAAGTAAAAAAATGTTAAACACAGGCTCGCATACACAATTTAATATGTATGTATATATATATATATATATATATATAAATGGTTATTACCTGTCGTGGTGTTTATCTAGTAGGTACTCCTTGAATCGCCGGAGTAGGTGTTCGGAGAGTTGGGTCACTTCAGGCCACTGTTTGAGGACCATCACTCCGACCATTACTGCTAAACTAGTTGTTAGTACTCGTACTCTGAAATTAATTGTATGTTAATTACTTATTATATTTTCTTAAATGTTCTTACATTAGAGCGCAATGGGAAGGTGGCTGACTGTAAACCGTGTTGAATTCAATTACCGCTTGAGGAATTATATGTGGGGAACGGAATTGTTGTAAGAGAATGGAGTGTTTTACACTAGGTTCTCAGGTTCCCTCTATCTACCCTGCTATATGCGGGATACAGCGTGAAGTTAAAAGAATTATATTTAAATTATTTATTACTTCTCTCTAGTAAGACAAAGCGTAGCATTGATTATCGTCAGTCAAAACGCAAGCACTCGATTTCTGATGAAAAGTGTTGAAAAACACTCTGTGGTTTTATTTATCTCTGATTATTACTAAAATGCTGTTATTAATCTTTATTAACTCTTTGCGGTCGACGACTTTTTCCAACCTTTAATAAATTTAATCTTATCCCCGTAAAGATGTGTCATTTGGTACTTTATGTGAGCACCTAAAGCAGCTTTTCAAAAATCAATACTGCGTTCCTACGGTTTGAAGTTTAAGTAATTATAAATATCGACGATCGTGAGTGCAACCGATATGTAGTGCAAAACGCCTCGGCGAGTGAGACTTATCATCCGACCGCAAAGGGTTAATTATCTAGAGCGGAGGCAGGTGTAAATGCGTTAGTGACGAAGGGTGAAAAAATTAATAAAGATGAGCCGGCGGTATATGTACGGTATACCGTACATATACCGTATATATATATATATATATATACTATAGTATATAAAGGTAAGTGAGTATATATAGGTCTGACATGGACGACAGTATAGGATGTAAAGATTTTGTTGAGCTTGTTTTTGTCAGTCTATTTATCAATTTTTAGTGAACTTTCTAATCTGCTGATAAATTCGCTAGTAATTTATTGCAATTAACAAAAGGTAAGCCGGTGGGGACGCCTAGCAGTAGGCGCGCAGGCGGGCGCGTACCGGGTGCGCAGGAAGGGCATGGCGACGCCGGCGACGGTGGCGACGAGCAGCAGCGCGAGCTGCAGCAGCGTGATGGCGACGTTGAGCAGCTTGACGAGCAGCAGGCGCGGGGGGAGCGCCGCCGCGCCGCCCGCCTCGCCGCCGCCGCCGCCCCCCGCGCCGCCCGCGCCGCCGCCCGCCATCCACTGCTCCAGCTTGCCGATCTGTGTACAGAGCGAATATTATATTTAGTACATCACAAAACAAAATTGAAATAAAAACCTAAATATTCAAAGTAGTACAAACTTTTTAATATAAAAAATACAACATTTCTTAATAGCAAGCTCTCTCTTTGAGTCTTATAGAGAATATATTACGTAATTTCATTTGTCACTAAAATTAGGGATTCTGATATTCATAGTACTTTTTGTTATGACTTTATACATTGCCTACAAATACTTACATACTTTTTTAATATTCTACCAATTTATTACACACATACATACAAAGCTTCACGCTGTATCCCGCATATATCAGGGTAGGCAGAGAAACCTAGTTTTAAGACACTCCATCCCCCACTTTCCGCCAAGTTGAGGCATTGCATGCTGAGTAGCGGAACTCGACGCCGCGCTTTGCTTTGCTACCAAGCCCAGGAAATGAAAAAATCCATTTCCTGGAGTGAGAATCGAATCCACAATCTGTCGCGCTTACAGTCACTCGCTTGTGCCTCTGCGCCACGACAAACGCTATCAATTTATTAAAATCTTTTTTTATTTTCATATTTATGTCAATCTCTGATTTACTTATATTTAATTCTTAACACAATTATGGTATTTAAATCATCAATTCACAGTAATACTAAAATTATCGAACATAACATTTTTCATTTTCTCATTTCAAAAACTCTATAAAATAAATATTTATAATATACATTAAAAAATAACTTACTTTAGTTTGACACAGATCGAGAGCTTCGTGTATATCTCGTATTCTTTCTTCACTTTGATATTGTACTTTTTCTTCTACATCTGTTAGTGCTTGTTTTAAGTTTTCTACCTGAAATTACATAATTGATGGTAATTTTGACTTAAACATTTACAAATGTCATTTTTTAAAAAAATATATCACCTCTTTTTAATATAGACTTCAAACCCATATATAAAAACGAATTGTTTCATCCACAATTTAATTTGCATGGACTATAAAACATAAAATATAGTACTTTCCATTCAAATATATATCTTTTTTATTTGTCTGTCAGTCACTCAGTGAGTAAGAGAAAAGTTTTATATATGTAAATAACAGGCCTAATAAATGTTATATACCTCGTTTTGATGTAATTCAGTGAGATCATTGATTTGTTCCTCCAAACGTTCCGTCTTGAAGCGTTCCTCTTGCAACGCCGCGGATAGGAACGATACTTCTTGAGATAAATTCTGTAAATAAATTTATTTTATAGTGATATTAATAATAAGCAATGTAATAAACAAAACATGGCGTCGAGATCCACCACTTATTACGTAGCTAGTATCTAAAATACGGGCGGAAAGCAGAGAACGGAGTGATATAGTACTAAGTTTTCTCTGCCTAATATAATCATTAAACTGTTGAGTTTGTTTTTGTCAGTCTATTTATCAATTTATCGTACAAATACGAACTTTTAAATTATATTAATTTATTAACAAGAAGTAGGCAACTAAAATATTTTGAAACTTTTTGGAACATCATTTTATTTTATTTGCTAACCTTAGTTAAGTAATATGAAAATGTAGAGAAAGCTGAAAAAAGGTGCAGACCACGTGTCCGTAGTAATCAGAATAAATACAAAAAAAAGCAACTGTACGTAGTAATTGATCACCAAAGTAATTTTTTTCAATTAAAAATCTTAAGAGAATGTTTCATAGAGTTTCCACGATTTATGAAACTTAATTAAAAAAAGCAGTATATTGAGTGATAATTGTATGTATATTAGTATAAAATAATATGTTACCTTAATAGAGTCAAATTTTTCCGCTAACCGTTCGTAGTCCTCTCGCCGCTCGCGTAGCTCGTTCAGTATGGGTTTGATGCTGAAGTTCGGATCTGACATGTTGTTTGTAGCGCCTTGTGTTGGGTACCTGCAAGTTCAAAATTTTATAATTGTATATAATTAATAAAGGTAACACAGTGGCGAGGGGTGAAAATATTAGGCCAGCCGGTAAATTTAGAAAAGCCGGTATATATTTACGGAAGTCGGTACATATATTTAGGGAAGCCCGTATAGAATGTAAAGGTATTTAAGGTGTAAGTAATTTCACAATCGTATATTGGTGATGATTTTTTTTAGGTGGTTTTAGGTGCCTGAGCTTGTTTTTTTGCAATTTTATAGCAAATTTCTTTTCGCGACCTTTTTTTAGCTCTTCACCTCTCTTGACCTCTTTTTTTGCAAATGTTTATTATAATTTGAGCTCTACATTTTCTTGGCGATCTTTTTTTTTAAGTCTCATACTTGTATTTTAAAAATGAAGGCAAGCAAAGTATCTAATCACTATTTCAACGTTTTTATGGTTAATAAGTACAATTAAATGTTTGCAAGCTTTAATAAGATAAGACAGTAAAGGTAGATCATAAACGGAGGCTTAGAGGAGCAATAAACATGTAAAATTATATTCAGGAGAAGTTATTATTGTGTATTCGCGCCAACTTTCATTTGTTAAGTAACGCCATCTTGGCGTAGTGGGATATCATCTCACTGTAAACACGACAGGTTGTGGGGTCAATTCCCACCTGCGGTAATAATTATATTTAAATCATTTTCTTATTTTGATTGATTTTCTATTTACACGCCACATTAGTATGGAGAACGGAATATTTTCTATTTTATACTTAATAGAAACGTGAAACCAAAACAAACGCCTGTCGTAGCGCAGAGGCACAAGCGTGCGACTGTAAACACGACAGGTTGTGGGTTCGATTCCCACTCCTAATGTTTGGGTTTGGTAAAACAAGGGAAAACGCGGCGTTGAGTTCCACCACTCAACACGCAATGCCCCAATTTGGCGGAAAGTGGCGAACGGAATTGTTGTAAGAGAACGGAGTGTCTTAACACTAGGTTCTCAGGTTCCCTCTGCCTACCCTGCTATACTCGTATGTAGGATACAGGATGAAGTTAAAAAACAAATATATCATAAAATAACTCACGGTGCCCCCTCACTGGTGACAGAGGACGACGGTGACGCATCCGGAGAGTATTTATTCGCAGCGGGCGCAGCGGGCGAGGCGGCCGTGCCCGCGCGCGGCAGCGTGGAGCCGCGCCCCTCGCCCGCCTCCGACGCGCGCGACCCTTCAGACGACGCGTTCGCTGTGTTGTAGTTAAACTCAATACACGTGGGACATAGCACGGTGGTTATATTACCACGTCATACGTGTTAGATTACTTGGTAATAAACTGTACAAAACATAGATAAGTATATGTAAATAATAATTGGTTAACGAATGTAATCAGTTACATAACACATATAGTAAACTAAATTATTCATAATTAAAATAAATTTGAACTACATGGATAAAGAGAAATTATTTTAATGATTAACTGGGTATAAACTTTAATAAAAAGATATGTATCATTAAATTTATTTTGTATGTACATAATTGCAATTGGTAATTAGTAATTACTTGAAATAAATTGCTAAATATTAGCTAATTTAAAATGGTTTTCTGCTATATATTTATGTTTAATCCGCATTTTTCTAATACTTTATGTTTATATAATATATATGTATTCTTAAAACTTTAATATTTTTATGTGAATTGAATAAAATATTTTGCAATATGCAAGCTACTTACATGACTATATAGTGTACATGCTATATATTGTATTATAATTTATATTGTAATAACATACTTTTTATGTAAAAAAACAAGGTTTTGATACAAAAGTCATGCTTGTCTCCATGCTATTTAATTTCATAGAAAATAAAAAAACGACTACTGTTATAAAAAATCGTAAATTCCTTCAAAAAAAAAATATATATATTTTGTAACAAAATAAACATAACGCTTGAAGTAACATAATATGCCATGATATATAAAAAATAATGCTAATAACTAATTCGCAGTGAACTTATGTACACATAATGAGAACGACCTTACAATACAATGGATGTGAACGTTTCCAATGATGTCATGCCAAGGCTCTGTGCAGTTCAAAAACAATAAAATAACATACATACATCTACTTGTATATAATTTTTGCATTTATAATTACATGCTCAGAAAGGAACAGGTAAAATCTTTAAACAATTTTAACGAGCACTATAGAGTCCATAATTTTAATATATATTAAATAAATATTTATAAGAAAGTAAGGTAATATGAAGTAGTGACATAAAATGATATGTTTGCGAAATCAATATTCGGATTAAATAACAAATGTAATAAACATTGTACGTATAAGAAATGTCGTTTTTTATACAATTATGTATAGATTTAAAACGACACGAATGCGTAATTTTTTTAATTAAAATTTATATATAGTAGGCGCAGAGGCACAAGCGTGCGACTGTAAACGCGACAGGTTGTGGGTTCGATTCCCACTCCAGGAAATGGAATTTTTCATTTCCTGTGTTTGGTAACAAGGCAAAGCGCGGCGTTGAGTTTCACCACTCAGCACGCAATGCCTCAATTCGGTGGAAAGCGGGGAACGGAGTGTGTTAAGACTAGGTTTCCTCTGCCTACCCTACTATATGCGGGATACAGCGTGAAGCTATGTATGTATGTAATATTACATAAGGTATAAATATATAAGAAAATTAATTAATTTTGGTTTCTAAAGAAATCAACATATTATTTAAGGGCCTCATACCACAACATATAATACTATATGTGCCACAAATATTTCATTTTATACTATAAACATTGATTACTACATCATGTCACTACCTCTAAGACAAAAATAAAGAATACCACCAATTCTATAAACATAAATAATATATTTATAATAAATAAATAAAAATATATAATAATAAATAAAAAAGATACATATTTACCTCTCAGTTCCGTGTGTTGTGGGGCTGGCGTGCAAGAATGAGATGATAAGCTAACATTAATTGCTATACGAATTTTTGTGTGATTTTTTGTGAATTTAATGCCAAAAGGTGAAAAATATCCAACAATTGAATAATATAACATTTTTAATATTTTTTTTATATTACTAACAAATATTTTGAAAATATAATTGAAGTAGTAAAAAATCTAAACATATATTTAGGAACTTAGTCACATTTTGGCATAATCATGAAAATATTAGTATGAAATGTATATATATAAAGACTTCTCTAAGTAATAATTAATAAATAGGAAAAGTTATTCTTTAATTAATGATGTTATATATAAATTAAATATGAATAACGTATAATGATTTATTTTACAGAAATGACATAATACAATGAATTAAAAAAAAATAATTGCCACTTGAAACTAAGTGTCTAAAACCCAAAAAGCTACACTAAATCTAACACAGTATTTATCAATATTTAACCTAGGTTTTGCATTAACACGCGAAGTACTTGTAGAGATTCTAAGTCAAACGCCTTGAACTTATTATATCATATTTACAACGACTAGAGATATGTTTGGCAAAAATAATATAACACCAATTAAAATATATCTCACATATATAAGCACACAGAATTCAATCAACACAGATAACAAAAAAACAGACAATTAAAAAAATAAACAAAAAAAGAATATTTACATTTCTTCCGGCATTTCCGGCACTTTTTGAATAACATTTCACTTAACTGTACACCGATACATATTATTACGCAACACTCGCACTTAACTCCATACTATTAAAGCTTATAATCGTATAAACAATATATATTGAATATACATACTAAGCACTGTAATTAGTAGGAACGTTAGAAAACAACTGAAACGAAGTCACAAGTTGTAAAGGCTTGTCTATGAACTTGCGCTATTGTGTTATCTACTATGACCTTGAGATAAGTAAATATGAATGACAGTTGGAGAGATTAAAGATGATACATAACTACTGAAATGAGTCAAGTATTAGATGAATCTATTTTCACTTTGTTTTTTAAGTAAATGTATTTGATTTTTACTTTATTTTTTTTTTTAATAATATATTATTTATACATGGTGATTCGTAAACACAAAAGAATCTAAATATATATGAATATCTTATTATTTGACTGAATATATGTTATTCATAATATATCCTTTAATAAAATTTCATTTGAATTGCAATATATATAAGTATATAAAAACTACTTTGCCTATGTGTGTATTGAGAAAAAAACTAAAAATGCTTTAATAATTAATGAACTTACAATAACTATTTTTTTCTATTTCTTTTAAACTAATGATATAAATGCAAATACAAAATAATCATAATATTATCATTATAATGAAAATCGTTAAGAATGAGTGTGATGGTTAACACAAATGTTTCTACGCGACATACTTACAGGGACCCGTGTTTTCTGCGAGACAAAACGTACAATTAACTTAGTATATGGTATATGACACTAGCGTATATGTAAATGGATGTATGTATTTAAAATCTTAATTATTTAAATTTTTAGAACTATTTCAACAAAATATTGTTGTACATTCTTAAAAACTTTATCAAAATTTGTTAACTAATAAAACTAGATTTAGTGATAAGTAAGTTATCATGTGTTAAGGACAGAAAGCAAAAAAACTATACAAGTTAAAAATTATAAGCAAAGGCAGCTCTCGGTGTAAGCATAGGTTAGTAGACAGTTGATTTGTGGATTAGTAATATACGCGTTGCCTTAGCAACGTGTACGTCAAACAAACGGTAGTATTTACTTTATTTATTTGATATAGTTCTAATATTATATTATAATATTAGTCTCTTGCAATTTATAATTATTTGAATTTTAACTATACCTAATTTCATTCTCTTCCATCTGCATAATTTTCGTAGAGAGAGAGGAAGTTTTACTAAACGATATCGATTTGTAATAAAGAATTTTATATCTATATTATTTTATTTATTATAAGTAATTTGCTCTTACTTAGCAATAACTATTCTAATACATATACGATGCTACAATTTCAACAGTGAGTAAAATTCAGTTTCTTCAGAAGCAAAACAAATATTTAGAAAACATTTATTTATTAATTTTATCATAAATAAATACGTAAAATATTCATTCAAGTTAAGTTTTTTAGCTTCACGTTTTATTCTTAGCGTCAAATGAATGCTAGTAGCATTTGTTTGTTTTAAAAAATAAAGCAAAAGTCTAGTAGATTAAGATTGTAGTTAAAAAAATGCGTGTAAAGTAGCTTGCAAGCCGCCATTGAAGCAATATTAAAAGCTATAGAGATTAAGACGACAAATAAGTGGGAAGAAAAAATATAAATAGAAATACTGGTAAAAATATTTATATATAGCATTTTGAGCATACTACGGTTTGGTACGGTTACGGTAAATTACTTCTTGTTAAGTTAATAATTAGTAAAATTATTTTGGCACAATAAAAGCTTTTTGTGGTAAGTAAACAAATAGGAACTTAATAATAGTCTTAGAATAACACATATATGAAAAACGTCAAAATTTTAAAACAAACAAAAAAATGTTATCATTCTCAATTTTATAAACAAAATTATATAGTTGAAACAAATCAGTCAAACAATCTAACAGCGACGATTGTGGGCTCAAATCACACTTATAAAAAAATATAGGATGCATGTAACTCTGAAAATCGGTAATTCTAATATTTACCATTTCGAGCAAAACCCGGAAACATGTCGTGCTTTGGTCACGTTCAATTAACTCCTACCTTAATACCCTTTCCCCTGTCAGTTGCATGGAACTGCTACAAAACAATACTCCGAGCGATAAATATTAAAATTACCAGATTATCAGCGTTGACAAACACCCAATAGAAAAATATTCGTAGAGGCATAAATTAAATATATATTACCAAATAAAAATATAGCCGGGTAGTCAGAGGGAACTTGTAAACCTAGTGTTAAGACTTCATTCTCTTATAATCCGTTCCCCACTTTCCACAAAATTGAGGCATTGCGTGCTGAGTGGAAAACTCAACGTCGCGCTTTTAACACTAGGTTCTCAGGTTTCCTCTGCCTACCCTGCTATATGCGGGATACAGAATGGAGTTAAAATAAATAAAAATATACGTATTAGTATCAATACAGACCGGCCAACTGTGCGATGTTGTCGGCAGAACCAAACCGATTGGACCTCGAGAAGAGATGCGCGAACTCTCTCGGCGCCGACATCACACTACCACCCAGACCCGTGATACCATCACGAATGTTGCCACCTACATTTCTAAAAAAAGTGAAATAATAAACGTAAATGCGACAGGTTGTGGGTTCGATTCCCACTCCAGGAAATGTAAAAGATTAGTATTTTATTTCCTGGGTTTGGTAACAAGGCAAAGCGCGGCGTTGAGTTCCGCCACTCAGCACGCAATATCTCAATTCGGTGGAAAGTGGAGAACGGAGTGTCTTAACACTAGGAACCTGAGAAAGGTTCCTTCTGCCTACCCTGCTATATGCGGGATATAGCGTGAAGCTAAAATAATTTAAAAAAAACAAGTGAAATATATAAAAAAGCTTTACGCTTAGCAAGATAATTTGAAGGAACCTAGTGACAAGACACTCCGTTCACCGTTCCTCGAGACTTTGCGAGTTAAGTGGCGAAATTCAGCGCCGCGTTTTACTTTACCAGATGGAAGAAATAAAAATAATAATTCTCTGTAGTGTTATAATTAATTATATTAATTTATTGGTAGTGGAGTTATAATATTAATTTATTGGTTACATACTTTAGCCCTTGTCCCATATCTCGCAACACTTCACGAGGCTGTCTGTGCGTTTGTCCACTGGTGCCATGTTGCTGAAAATATAATAATACAAATAAATAATAATCTAAATATTTCATGCCGTTACTTTATTTTAAAAGAAAAAATGTGTGAAAATGTAGGAATAGCCGTCATATGATTTCAAGTAGATTTCTTTTACTAAAATTTTACTAAATAGTTGTTAAATCCATACTCTATGTTTCTGTGATAGAACAAACATTGAAAACAAAAATTGAAACTATTGAAAGGACGAAGGATAGAATAGAGCGAATTTGAAAATCAAAAGAATCAATTTGAAGTTCAAAATCTATATGTTGTATAACTTAGTGATTTCATTATTTTATTTATGAGATTTTTGATTTTCGCACATTTTACACATATTAAATTAAACTATTTTAACCGGTTTAATCGCGTATATTTTAGTATTAATTAGTATTTGGAAATATAGTTTTGGAAAGCCGATGTTTCGAACACTTTAAAGTATTCTGTGGTTAATGTACAACTAGTGTGAGTCTACCTCTGACCACGAACGGACGGTTAAAATAGTTACATTTAATATATAAATATGTTATAATTATACTATTATTATATTATTTTTTTCATTCAATTATTAATATTTTACATCATTACCTCCCAACTCTTAATCCTTTTATTATAACCGTCTAATTTCTTCTGCAACTGAACAATACATAGCGCGCTTTTCTGGTTTTTCTTCTCAAACACCGCCTTTATACGTTGTAGCTGTTGCTTGTCCGCGTTCGCTGCTAACTTTAGGTATTCATTTACATTATCTGGAAATGTTATTATGTTTTCTTTAATAAACGTTATACTCTAAAAACTAGACAAAATAAAATATAATATGAGTATAGTATATTATATTTTATTATTTGCATTTCGGTGTAGATGCAATCTTTTTCATTAAGGATCAAAAAATCCTGTGTAAATGATAAAATTCCTGTGTAATTTTTTGTTTCTGAGTTATTTAAATACGATTTTTATTATTGTATTAATTATTTATTCACTATACAAAAAAAGCATTTCTAAACATAATTAATTTAAAATAATGTTATAGAAATAGCCTCATCAATCTAACATTATCACGCCTGGTACAATTATTATACTTTAAATTGAGAAATATTCCACTAACCATTAGTTTAATATAATATATAGTTACTTAAACAAATATCTAACCGTCGCGTATAGTTTGTTCCAGTCGTATGAGGTCCTTTGTACGTTCTATTTTGCTAACGAGGTGCGCGATGGCGGCCTGCGCCTTCGCCGATGTTACATTCGAACTGCCGTCTGATTCATCTGTAAATACATAGAAATCAATATAAATATATCAAATAATGTTTTAACACATAATGTTTAATTAATATAATTATATTTTTAATAGAGGCTACCGTCTGACTGTAAACGCGAGTATTTTTGGGTTGGACTTCCACTAGGGACAATTATAATATTTAAATTATTTGCATTCCCTCTCTAATAAAATGAAGCACGGCCTTGTGTTCCGCCAATCAACACGCGAAGCATGAAAAAGGAGAATAAAGTCTCTTTATATTCTATCGGTCTACCCTGCTATGCGGGATAAAAGCGTTTAGCTTAAGCGAAAAAATTGTTTTTGATTATACTTAATGGTTGGTATAAACGAATTAACTTAAAATAAATGAAACGCAAGGTGAATAGGCTTTTTACTATATAGGTAGGTACCCTAAACCGAACCCCCGATCTGGGACTTACCGGTCACTACTAAGTAAAGCCAAACATAATTTATTTTCAGACAAAATTATCATCACATATTGCAATACAAATCAATTATCTATAAAGAATATTATTATCAATTATTGAGTTTTATAAGTTTTAGTTATATTATCAATCTATATATGAAAAAAAAAGCTTTAGAAGGCAAACTGAAAACTAGAAATTTGACTTGGAAAGTATAAAGAGAGGAATTTCCGAACCTTCCGTTAGAATGGGAAAAAATTGGATTTTACGTGTAATAGTCGAAACTACGAAAGATAAAAATAATATGGCAGTCATAAAATCCAACCAAGCGCAGTTGCGGGCAATCACTATAACAGTCATAATACTTGATATTTTTTTTTATATTAGCTAACATATTTAATGTTAATGAACATTGAACATAAATCTGTGTGTTAACCGTTATACACCGTTACAATTAACATATTTGATTTTTAAATTATTTATTCTATCATTTTTTTTTAGAATACACATTTATAATTGAGGCACACTTACTTTGGTCAATTTCACGGATTTTGCGCATTATAGAATGTAATTTAAGGATCTCTATACATCCTAAATTAATTTATAACAAAATAAATCGTTTTACTATAGCATTTTATTATTAAATATGGGAGTCGAGACAATCACATAGTAATTCACTAAGTACATCATAACTGTACCATTTTAGCGATAAGTTCGCCATTTTTTTCCACAAGTTATCAATGTATTATGTATAACGCAGTTATTTCACTGTTATTATATTTATATATAGATTTTTTTTATATATTATAATACATGGTACTACTATTTGTTGATAAAGCCGATAATGACTATAAATACTTTTATTATAACATATAACATATAAATACTTTTAGTATAACATATTTAGTTTTAGCAACGTCACGCTTTCTTCCGCATAGCAGAATAGTTAGAGACAACCTAGCGTCAAGACACCACGTTCTCCACTTTCCTTATCAAATCGAGACATCGAGCATTCAAAGGCGAAAGTCAACGCCATGATTTGTCTTCATAAAACAGAGAAAAAAAAGTAATATAAATATAATCATTCCCGCGAGTTATCGAACCCACTACCAATCATGTTTACAGTTAGACGCCGTCCCACTGCGCCGTGATAACTTCAAATCGATTTTAGGATTTACATTATCTTTTAAATTACTAATACATACAAGCGATATGAGCGTTAATGAACTGCGATAAAATATATGTACCTATATATTTATATTTTTCGAGAACACGTCTATAATGATTCCATAGTAATTAAAAATGGTTACATGTTGAAATAACGGACCCTGATTTTTAAATTGATTATTTTTAAGTTGCTTATATTTTTATATTTAATTGAATTATGTACAGATTCGCAAATTTTGTTTCGTAAGTTTTAGTATGTTAATATTGACTTAAATAAGACTGCTAATAGTCATGTAATATCATAACAATAAAATTTATACAAAATGTACTCACACATAGTATATATTTTTTTATTTTAAAAAATATAGCACGATATTGGACTGCAGTTGAATAGCTTCTGACTATACTACAGTGTTAATAAATTCAATTCCTTCATATTGATTAATTTGTCATTCCTAACGTGTAATGTTGTTAAGTCACGCCGTAAGTTATAAAAGTAGTTACCAGCTTTACGCTTTTACCCGCATAGCAGGGTAGTCAAAGAGAACATAGTGTAAAGACACTCCGTTTTCCATCTATCTACTTAAAATCACGACACTGCCTGTCATTCAATAAAAACAAATGTAAGACCAGACTTCTTTATCAACTATTTTTTTCTACTTTTCATAGACTTTCTTATTTTCACTAATTCAAAATAATTTAATATTTATAAGTAAATATTTACCTTGATTTATGTAATCTCCATCTTGCCCTGTAAACAATGAAGCAACTTTGTCAAAGGCATTCATCACACAATTGCTAAAATATAAAAGTAAACACCACTATTTATTTAGGTTCACCATAACTTATTTGTTAAGATTTATCATACAATAGCATTGCTTTTTTTAATTTATATTTATTTAGTTTACTACTTACACATGGTCCGTACCTTTTTTTATCAATAAATAATATTATTATTGTTGCTGCCTTTTTAGAATTAGTTACATAAATACAACAGTCTTGTTATATATGTAGGTTCCTTTTTAAATTTAACCTTAACTCTAACAGGTAACGTACTTAGGCAATTCAGTATGTAAAATAATTTATCATACGATAATATACTTGCTTCCATACTTTTATTTCATTAACTGTAAAAAAAAATTCCATACTACTTTCTTTTATTTACTTTAACATGCTAATATAAATGTTATTTAATTTTAAAAACTATAATATTCAAAATACTTTAAAATGAACCCAGTAATACCTCTATAAGCGGGTGAGCCGTATTCATCAGCTGACGACAACGCGTACGAGACGTTGGGACTGCACACCGCGTACGCGTAGTCGCCCGGCGCCAGCATATTCGACATGTTCTTCTTTTGAGGCGAATCTTCCAAGCTGTAAGTGAATATTATTAAGTATTACAGAATTTTATATATTAATAAGGCACAATAAAATTGCCAATTAAAGCACGGCGTTGAGTTCCGTCACTTAACACGCAATGCCTCAATTTGGCGGAAAGTGGGGAACGGAAATGTTGAAAGAGAATGGAGTGTCTTAACACTAGGTTCTCTGGTTCCCTCTGCCTATCCCGCTATATGCGGGATACAGCGTGAAGTTAAAAAAAAAAAAATAAGGCATTCAAATATGCTGAAGTCATTAAAAGAATGGGAGATTTTTTTATAAAAAGGACGTAAAAACATATGTTAACTTCCTATCTATTAAAAAATATTGAAATTAAAAAAACCTAACACTCAACATGCCTAAAACTGTTTAATAAAATGACAATTTGCATCCACACAGGATAAAATCAAATAAGCTTCATTTGCACTGTATTGGTTCTATCTTTGGAATCAGAAAATAATTAAATCATTCCTTCATTTTATAATAATTACAATCGTATACAAATTTCAACGCAGCGGATCGAACCCGTTCCTCTTCATAACCGTCCTATCGCTAACTAATTCAACCAAAGGTTATTTTTGAACTTACGTCGTAAAATAAAAATAAATTATAGCAATTAACTGTATAAGAATTTCGCCGTAGCTCGATAAGAACGAACTTATAGCTTAATTTGCATGGACGATTTCCAACAGGCGCGGGTTCGATACCCACAAAGTGCAATTTTTCATACTTTTCTGACTATTTTTCTACTAGCGTGTGAATAATACTTTAAAAACATAAATACAATAATTGTTTTCGACTCAAATGTACCTACATAAATTTTATGACGTAATCATTTACCTCTTGATATTTAAACTTTTGATATTTCGAAGTATAATACTTCGAAAAATAATAAAAAAAGAACAAAGTTTAGACATGATTCATAGTTCAAGTTCTTTTATTTTAGATTCACCTTGCAAGCCAAGTTCTCAGTCTCAAATAACCATATTTAAGATATGTATCAAAACCGCAATAGGTCGTTAAGTACTTCACGTAAATTTTAAACTGTGTTGTAAGTTATATCGAAGAATCTAACTTAAAAGTTACTTTGAAAGTAATAATTTATGGACCTAACACGGCCTAATAAAATAAACGTATTTAGAATTGGTTTCCTAAGTGTGTGATCACCACTTCAAAAATATCTTATAAAATAAAATATATTAAAAAAAAATAATTTAATGTAATACTTTTAATTCTCAACTAATTATATTATTATATATGACTGCTTACAATTTGCGATAAATATATTTTTTAAAATTTTTGAATATTTTTTTCATATGTAAGTAAAATGTAAATATAACAAAACATATACAAAGCATTTACTTCATTATCGACTTAAACTAACTTACACTGCAAAATTGCCATTAGTAAAAATAATTACAAATAAAAAAAATCAAAGACTCACTCCCTGGAACTATTAGCCGTGGTGTTGCCAGAAAGCGGGCTGCTGCCAAGATCTCTCGAGTGGGACTTGACATGATGAGCTCTAGACTCTCCGTGGCGAGATGACTCCTATAACAATTACGTAGTTAAATACCAATGCAATCGTTGTTTAAAATGATTTCCTTATTTCATCAGAAGGACTAAGCAGGAAAAACAGAGCATAAATTAAACATGACACATAATTGTATGCAAAATACCGCAGGTCTGAGCTCCATCTAATATAATTTGAATGTGTTTTTTTAGCTTCACGCTGTACCCCGCATATAGCAGGGTAGGCAAAAGGGACCTGAGGACCTAATGTTAAGACACTCCATTCTCTAAACATTTCCGTTCCTCACTTTTCGCCGAATTGAGGCATTGCGTGTTGAGTAGTGAAATTCAACAAGTTTTGGATTGTTACCAGAGCAAGGATATGAAAATATTAAATATTCATTATTATAAATATTTAATATATTTATTTCCTGGAGTAGGAATCGCACCCGCACGTCACAGTCATAATTCATCGTTATAATTTGAATGTCTAATAAAACATAGATTTTACCCAAAAAAAACTATAGTTTTTAACAAAAATAGCAACTAAATTATATTACAAATGATTCATATTTTATATAGAGAACAATAAAAAAGCAGTGAGTTAATTCAGTTGTTTGCGGAAAACATTAATATTACGTGTTGACGTGCCCTTGTTTGTCAGATATCGGTATCAGTCAGTAAATGGAGACGGCCGCTAAGATGCGTGTCAAATGTGAAAGACCTCCGTTACGTTGGTATTGTGTTTACTATATAGTAATAGATAATACTTTAATATATGTAAGTTAAATAAATTTTGTTATATGGAATATTCGAGAACATTATTATTTGATTCTTCTTTAAAATATATAAAATTACTTATTTTATAACGCCTATCGTGGCGCAGAGGCACAAGCGTGCGACTGTAAACGCGACAAGTTGTGGGTTCGATTCCCACTCCAGGAAATGTAAAATTTAGTATTTTCATTTCTTGGGTTTGGCAACAAGGCAAAGCGCGGCGTTGAGTTCCGCCACTCAGCAACGCAATGCCTAAATTCGGCGGAAAGTGGGGAACGGAATTGTTGTAAAAGAACGGAGTGTCTTAACACTAGGTTCTCATGTTCCCTCTGCCTACCCTGCTATATGCGGGTTACAGCGTGAAGTTAAAAAAAAACTTATTTTTTAGAATACATAATCTCAAATAATGGTTAGAATTATATATTATAACTTGTGATGAACTAATAAAGCTTGATATATACTTTCCGAACAAGGTTATAAGTGGATAATTAAAATATTTACATATTTTTATGACTCTATACAACACATTTATTAATATTTAATAAAAAAATAATAAGAAAATAATTATTTTTTAATATATTTATTTCATTATATTTTTGTGTTTTTCTTTTATTATATAAATAAAGACTAATCATTTTTATTATTTATCTACATTTTATAATTTGAGACAATATAAAAACGGAGTATGGATATAAACGTAACTCAGAATAAAAATAAAAAGCAAAAAAAAAACACTTACATGGTGCGCTGTAGACGGTGACTGTACCCTCGAGCGTATGACGTCATCCGTCACTACCGCCGGATCTCTTAAATCCGCCGCCGACGGCGACTGGCTTCTGCTCGAGCCCTTACTGTGGCCGTGCCCCACTTGAAGCGTGTCCATCCTAGCTTCAACTCATGGACTTATCACAAAACGATCACAGACATAAGGAACCACTGCTCTATTCATTCATTATAATATACTTTGATCCATTTCGCAATTTATCTGAAAAAAATATGATAAACTTTAACATATAATTAGCATTAGTTGTGGCTATGAAACTCGTTATCAAAGGTCGTGTTATCATAACGTTATTTTTTCTAAACAAATAGATTTTTCTATATGAGCACTTTAATGATTAAAATATTAAAATATATTTTATATGTGGGTAAATATTTATAGAGCGTCTGGTACCAAATTACTTGGTAATGCAAAAAGATCATAAATTTTCAATATTGCTCTTCTTTTTGATAAGAGCAGTAAATATTTACATACATATTAAAAAAAGATCAACAATTATAAACAATACAATGTAATGGCGAGTCTCAAACGAAAAGGAGATAATTATAATATTATTAAAACATCATAAAGTCCCTTAATATATTAAAATAAAGCAACTTTATTTTCCCACATGCCAGAGAGGCAGATAGAACCTAGTGTCAAAACACTATATGTATATTTTCCGCCCAAGTTCGAGACTGAGTGTCAAGAAGTGGCACTGAGTTACACATTATCGGAGCGGGGAAATGAATATAAATTAAATATATTCATTTTCCCGAGTGGAAATCGAACACACAACCATCGCGTCTATAGTCAAACACTGTCCATTTCACCACTAAGGCGTATATTTTAAATTTTTTTTACAAGGTACAAAAATTCTTTTGAATTGTTAAGCTTATGCGAGAAATACGCGAACATTGTATAGTTGCCAATACAATGTCATAATTAATAGGATTTGGCGAACATCACACTTGACAATTGTTATATAAATGTGTAACTGGCTTCTTTAGTAATAGAAAGTAATAAATAGTATATGTAGTTTATAGTTTCGTAGTAAGTATGTAGTATTTTGTCGCATATCATAAATTTAAGTTCGTTGTCACGCTATTTGGGTATTAGAACAAATACCGTATACAAATCTAAAGAGCTTCGTACGATATTTTAATAGGTACTATAGAAACCGTGATTATATAGAAAAACATATTTTATAAAAATTATGTGAAAATAAACAGCCGACATATTTGGTATATTATGGTTTGAAAATGAAGTTTAAAAAATGGTTTAATAGGATTTTTCCTAAGTCTGTTCTTAGAGCTTAAGACGGGCAACACTGCTAAATTATTAATATTACGCGAAAATTATATAAGTTGAAATAATTATTTAGCAATGAAAAGTGGTGTAATTCTAAAGAAAATTAAAAAATATTAACAATGACTTGCCTTTCTAAAGCTTGTTATAAATATTAATTTCATCATTTTAATATTTACTCTACATATTTTACGTATGTAAAATTAATCCTTACCCAAATAAATATGTCAGTCAAGTATTAAAGAATTGTGTGTATGTGCGTGTGTGTATGAGTGTCTATCTGGACGAGCCTCCATTACTTTGTAATTTAAAGTTAATCTTTATAAAAGAGATATTAAAAAAAACTAAAGCGCGGCGTTAAGTTCCGCCACTCAGCATACCTCGATTCAGCGGAAAGTGTGGAACGGAAATGTTAAAAAAAGAACGGAGTGTCTTAACACTAGGTTCTCTTGTTCTCTCTGCCTACCCTGCTATATGCGGGATACAATGTGAAGCTAAAAAAAAATATATTGATCAAAAAAGAGGTATCGACTCTGCTATAGTCGCCAACGGAAACTCATTTCATTCCAAACAATGTTTCAATACAAAAAAGCAATGAGAGGGAATACTTAAAGATTACAAAACATTTTCTTAATCACGGACAGACACCGAGCTTTAATTAAGGTCCGTGGTAGATATTGTGCCTATCTTTACGTTTTTAAAGCCATGCCATTTTAGAAATGTATAGATATAATCACTAAAATACTTAAAAAAACTATTAAACGTGTAAAATATTGAATTTTAATCGGATCCCTGTTTTCATTTTTTATGAAGTCAAAATGACTTGACGATAATGAAAAAAATATTTCTCTTTTCTTTTGATTGTCTAGAAGGGACCATCTGTATTTATAAAGATCTTACATTAATTGTATTCCTTTTGTTATAGTATTTATTATTAGAAGTACTTTTTTGTAACAAAGTACTAAATAAACTAATAGCAATTTAACTTGGTATATAACTTGTATTGGGGACACAATACCTCTAATGGGTTCAGAGGGGACGGACTATTTACTTTAGGTGATACGTGAAACAAGACACCGCGTTTTATTATCTAAACTTACTTCAGCTTTCGAGACTGCTATATGTATCTATAGTAAGTGTATTTTGGTCATTATTGACTATTTGGGTACAATGTATAGATATTTTGTAATATTCATAATGCCCATTACATAAAAATCAGACTTTACATAGACTTGGGCGTGTCAAAAGCATACAGTTTAATTTGTCAATATGGCAAAGTGTGAACAGAAAAAATGGTATGAGATGACAATTAAAAATATATAATTTGTGTTTGTTCTGTTACAGGTTTTAATAAGCCTATATAATAATTATTACAAGTTCAATGAAGGAAAATAAAAAAGCATATGGAATACTTTTAATGAATACATAATGAACGCACACACTCCATATTTAAAACAAGTTGGCACCATGTTATGGATATGCTGCGTAAATCATTTGCCTGTCCATTACGATGGTATGTGTTGCATATCAATATATGTACATAACTATAGTTAGGCTCTTATCATACCGACAATTATGCATTAATTGTAAATTATCAATATATACTTGTAATGTGTGTAATAATAACATAGTACATTCAGTTTCATATTAAGCTAGCTAACTAGCGCCTGTCTTGGCGCAGAGGCACAAGCGTTCGACTGTAAACGCGACAGGTTGTGGGTTTGATTCCCACTCCAGGAAATGTAAAATTTAGTATTTTCATTTTTTGGGTTTGGTAACAAGGCAAAGCGCGGCGTTGAGTTCCGCCACTCAACACGCAATGCCTCAATTTGGCGGAAAGTGAGGAACGGAAACGTTGAAAGAGAATGGAGTGTCTTAAAACTAGATTCTCTGCCTACCCCGCTATATGCGCGATACAGCGTGAAGTTAAAAAAAAGATTCATATTAAAACAGAATATTTTAAATGTTTATTCTACACGATTTCCAACATAAGCGGTACTAAACGTCGTATGAACTACATATAAAGGCGTATAAATAATTTATAAGATTTGCAGTGTTAGTTTGATAGAAGCCTTACAGTACATAAGGTCAACTTTCCAATGTCGCGGCTATAATAGGAATACGACCGCAAAGTTTCGGAAGCGTCTTATATACGGTACAAGACGATGCGGAAGCTGTGTAATTTTCCTGTACAGATAAAAAACAATATTTATGTAATGACGTGAACAACTCTCAAAGCTTGTTCAGCTTTAAGGCTTTGTATTTTCTCTGTGATGTTAAACAACAGGTGTCTTATTACACTTTGGTTGATTATTACTATTGTTATTTCGATTTAATAAACAAAAAAAAGGCAAGTGGCACTGAATTTCGACTTTACCGATGTTACATATAATGGAAAAGATACAAACACATTCGACATTGACATTGGACATTGGTCAGTCAAATATCGAATATACTTATTAAGACTAGATTAACGGTTTAAAAGTAGGTCTTATTCGTTAAGCCATCACCTGAAAAAAGACTGACACTACCAAATATACATCATATTAAATTACGTCACCACAAAAGGTTGGTTTAATCTATCTTTCATCTAATCTAATTTAATCTTTTTCTTGTTTATATTGGAAAAGGTACTGCTAAAATGAAACACGCTTCAAACTGTAATTTTGTAAGAAGACCTCGGGTAAAACTTTATAAAGAAAGTTTTTACATCCAAATTACTTCAAAAATCTTTAGTTAATATTGGATTTTCTTTCATATAAATATACAACAAGAAGTTTATCTAAGAATCCTAAGTTAAGAAGGTACATGTATATTACATTTTGTTTAATAAGAACCATACCGCGGGAGAGACTGACTGTATTTTGTCTAGCAAACAATGGAATATAATCTTCTTAAGTTCACAGCATCACAAAAAATATACTTTACAAAAACATTGATTTCTTATCTTTTATTTGTAGATAATAAACCTAAAAAGTACGAGCCTTGAGGCTTTCATTTCTAAGTAAGTGAAGATTTTTAAAATAAGTAATAATGAAGTATTTACCATAACAGAATTTTCTATTTTTTTTTTAATAGAAATTGAAAATTAATCTCTACAACAAAACATAAAAACATATTCTTCAAGTAAAAAACACAATTTTACATATACTTTCATGCATTTTACACCTAAAAAGCCTCTATGTAAGTATATTTAATTTAATAAAGTACTAAGATCATTTTCTAAATTGCGTTATTTCTCTTTAACTAAAAATAAGCACTTAGCCATAACAGACTTATTAAACTATAAAAAGCCATTAGCGCAGAAGATTACCTCAAAGTTACTTCGACTGTACAAAACAACTAAGTTCAAACTAAATCTCCATGTACAACTACGAAGTTATAATAGAACACTATTTAATGTGGTTAACTTGTGACTGCACAAATATATTTTTTCTTTAAGCTTTTCCTCTCATAGCAGAATAATTAGAGACACCCGAGTGTCTAAATATTCCATTCTCCCCGTTCTGACTAAAATCGAGACATTTGATGTTGATTGTCAGAACTCAACGCCGCACTTTGTATTAGTAGAGAGGAAGAATGAAAATAATTTTAATATAATCATTCGAATGGGAATCGCACCTACAACAATTCATTTTTATAGTCACACGTCGTCCCACTGAACCACGATGACCCAAAACGACGCAGATATCTACTTTATAAAAAACAAAAAATCCTTTTCACCCAATGCAATACTAAAGTGGGGAACGGAATTGTTAAAAGAGAACGGAGTGTCTTAACACTAGGTTCTCAGGTTCCTTCTGCCTACCCTGCTATATGCGGGATACAGCGTGAAGCTATGTATGTATGTATGCAATACTAAAATATATCATCGTTAAATCTAATAAAATCATAATAAATATTTATTTCTGATTTTTACTTATTTAAAGTGTCATTATAAATTAATTGCGATAACCAAACAAGGATGGCACTAGCACTAAACGTAAGTTACTCAGACTAGTGATATAATACAATTATAGGTCGTCGTGATAATGTATAGTAAATCCAATATATCGTATCGAATGTAGGTTAATTGTAGAGGATTTTCGGGCGGAAATAATCTAGTGAGACTTAATTTCTAGCACAGAATATAACCGTTAAAAAAGATTGATTATTGAATTTAATTGCATAATTAATTACAATATATAAATGACTAGAATGTGTTAATAAATCAGAATACAGACTTTATTATTTAGCTTAGCTGTTACTATTATATGTAAAGCTACAAGGTTTTTAATTTTTCTAATGCCAAAATGAGGTGCTATATACGTATATTTTAGCAAAACTTACTTGTGAGAACGGAACTGCTAATGGTTTATTGATAATGTTAACTCTTTAATTTTAGTAGGTTTCTATAAGTACCATCAAATGAAATTATTTTTATTTTATATGAAAGTACTAAACTCACTAATTGAACGTAAAGGCATTGCTCATGAAAGGCTTTTGAAGGAACAACGTTTAAACCTGAGCTTAGTTTATTAACATTAATTAGGGGAATTGTTATAATTAACGCCTGTCGTGGCGCAGAGGCACAAGTGTGCGACTGCAAAGCGACAGGTTGTGGTTTCGATTTCCAGGAAATGTAGTATTTTCATTTTCTGGGATTGGTAACAAACAAAGCGCTGCGTTGAGTTCCGCCACTCAACACGCAATGCCTCAATCTGGCGGAAAGTGGGGAACGGATTTGTTGATAGAGAACGGAGTGTCTTTAACACTAGGTTCTCAGGTTCCCTCTCCCTACCCTGCTATATGCGGGATACAGCGTGAAGTTTAAAAAAAATATATAATTTGGACAAATTAGTTTTAAAATATTCACACAAAAACATAATCATAAGAAAAAGAGCTAATTAAATATTTATCATTTTTAACAAATTCTTGTGCATTAAAAGATTTTATTAAAATTGCTCTTATATCTAGTAGTAACGTATTCTGCACATCAAAAACATAAACATCAAAGAAAGCTTATTTGTTACAGAGAAAAGTTGCCAGATAATGACACAAACAACGGCTTTGCTTCAGAAATGTATCCATATTTTCAGCTTTTTCATATACTCCTTAAATTCTTCCCATTTGTCGTTCCCATTTTCGTTTTTGGTTGGTTTCGTTCGTGTATTACAAATAACAATAAATTATAAGAATTTGTAAATAAATACAAAAATGCCAAAAGTTAGAACACATGAATTAACATTACAATTGAAACTAATTTGATTCAATGTAATGTTAATGTGGTCAGAAACCGTTGAGATATTTAGTGGAAAGTCATCATTAAAAATTACAAGTGACTAATTAGTGTTCCACGAGTTTCATCTGTTATAAGTATAGCAATTATAAAAATCGTTGTACCGTTCTTCAGAAGCTAAAAAGGTCAAATCGTCTTATAGTCTTATAGATCTATTTATCCGCTCAAATCCTTACAAATGTAAATTTGACCTTTTCTATAGTAAATGACAAAAATTAAATGATTTTATGTTCAAGAGAATTTCACTTGAGAACATCACATGATGCCTTTGTTATAGAAGGGATTTACTATATCACATAAGCAAAATTCGATATATTCGAATAAATATCGATTAAAAGAAAATTATCATAACATTTTCATCATATTGAACGTTAAGAACTCACTTTAACTAAAATATATAAAGATAATAATAATAAGCAATAAGACAACAATTTCATATAAAACTTACTTCAATAAAACAAAATTTATTCTATAAGTTCTAATACAATCTCTGGCAAGGACGCTTTGAGCACAAAAGAAACAGAACTTTTTAACTTTTGTAATACCTTAGATTTTATTTATTCTCTAGGTTGAGTCTGATAATATAAGAATCTTCCTTTACAAATTTTACCTAAACGTCAGACATAACTTGTTTTTTATTTCAAAAATTTGTGGCATTTCCACTATTTGTGGAAAAATGTTTTTCAATGACATTTACTATAATATAATGTAAGCCTTAATATTTTTTACAACTATATATAATTCAATATTTATTGTATAATAATCTTTCCTCTATTGTATAAAAAATGAAGTATACACACATAGGTACTTAGTAAGTGACTCTACGTATTTGTTACATATTATAAATAGTACATATTTTTGGCATTACTGAGCTTTAACCATATCAAGTGTTGTCAAATCTCTGTAATAACATTGTTTGTAAGCAATATTTTGAAGAATAAAGCCATTAAGCGCCATACCGAGAGAACGCAGTTTCTCATTAGTCGCGTAATAAATAACATAGTATATTTAAAATTAGGAGTTTGGGAGTTTAAAATTGGCAACGAATCTTTACAATTTATCTTTATTTTAAGACTTCTTAGGGATATTCTTAGACAATTATGTCAAATTTTTCTTTTATGTATACGCATTTCTATAATACTTTCATGCATATAAGTCCATACATACATAGCTTCACGCTGTATCCCGCATATAGCAGGGTAGGCAGAGGGAACCTAGTGTTAAGACACTGCGTTCCCCACTTTCTGCCGCATTGAGGCATTGCGTGCTGAGTGGCGAAGTCTGCGCCACGACAGGCGTTAGGCGTTGCATATAAGTGCTTGATTACAAATAATAAATAATAAAAACAGCAACATATCTATAAATTTCATTATATTTTATTTTTCCAC
Organism: Philaethria dido; assembly: GCA_033558755.1. Lineage (NCBI taxonomy): Eukaryota > Metazoa > Arthropoda > Insecta > Lepidoptera > Nymphalidae > Philaethria > Philaethria dido. The sequence goes on from JAKGSA010000649.1 coordinate 1,127,504, forward strand.
TAATGTAAAGTGTATTTTGACCTACATAGTTCGTGACGATAGCCTTCACACGTTTATGAATCGCGTTATGTTAAATAGTTCTAAACAGTGAACTATTTACAAAACAATTGGTAATGGGAATTTGTTTACGCCACATATTCATTTAGGAGAAGGCATAAATAATATTTATTTTACAAAGAAACTTTAACTCGAGCAAAATTTAAGTAAAATCTATATTAATACAATATTTCTTAATTGTATAGGGTGTATTCTATTAAATGCATTAAATAACTACTTCACTTCACGCTGTATCCCGCATATAGCGGGGTAGGCAGAGGGAACCTGAGAACCTAGTGTTAAGACACTCCATTCCCTTTCAACATTTCCGTTTCCCACTTTCCGCCAAATTGAGGCATTACGTGTTGAGTGGCGGAACTCAACGCCGAAATAATTATTTAGATTATTTTATTTTTCTACAATAGAAGATCAACCATATTTATACTTTACTATTCTAACATGAAATTATTTCAAAACGACACATTTTTAGGTACGTAGGACGCATCTTATGATCAATATTTTGTAAATGTTAATATTTAAAAATCTGGGATATTCAGGGTTTATTCAGGTGCCGTTTATAAATTTTCAAAGTATTTCAACGTTTTATTTAGATATCAAGACAAAAATAGAACATACTTCGCGTTAGATGTAAAATAAAATGAATGAAATAATTTTATATCAACTGGCTGTCTTTACCCACGTAGTAGCGTATTTTGGATGTAACAAAAATATTATATGTATTTATTAACTACAGTACAAAAATGTATTAGGTTCAAATTCGGGTTGAGGAAAGTCGTAGAATTTTTCTATGTAAAACCTTAGAGGATATCCATAGAATTATGAATATAATATAATAATACAAAACATAACCATAAGTGTGATACATTAACGACCTAATAAAAGTAAGGTTATGATACTTCTAAAAAAACAAACAATCCTGCTGAAATTAGGTAATATGAATGTGAATGCCGGTTTATAATGACAGTCTTTATATCTCTGGCTTTTTTGGTAAAAACTGATTACAATTTTTTATGTGCATCACGTCAATGGCAATCAACGTCAAACGATTTTTATCTAATTTTATTTAATATGGCTATCTCACTAAAACATTATACCAAAATCATATTTAAGTCACTTGCAGTTTTAATTTCATAGACAAATATACTAGTTACTGATTTCACTAATAATTCCGGTACCAAATTTCACCGCTTGCTATAGCGTGAAAGTAAACCATAGTGATGCTCTGACGAACTAAATACTACACAAACGCTGTACATTTATGAATACATATTACAATACAAAGGAAATTCGATGACATTATTAATTGAATAAAATGTATAAATAATAATATAATAGCTCCCCGAGTCAAATAGTAAAATTATATAGAATAGAAGTCGCAGGTTCAGTTCCAATACAAAAAGAAGTGAAGAAAAAATTAAAAACCAACAATACTAAAAAAAAATTACCAAAGGAACCTAATATTTCAAATACATATTTCAATCAGTGTAATAAAAAATCAAAGGAAATAATTATATACACATTACATGTACGATAATCATTAAGTTCTTAATGGTTGAACTTTGACATGGCCGACGAGTGATATGGGTTAACAGACGTCTGGCCGATGAGTCATTGCCCCCTGTGTTAATAATTTCCTGTGGATTCCAATTAAATCTTCTCTTATTAGACGTAAAAAAGGACTTTGGGCCGTTTTTGCATTGTATTTGTGTTAAAACTTTAGTATTTTAGTATGTAGTAGTAGACTTTAATTTATTTTTATGCAAGTTACTTACTAGTTCCATTTTTTCATAGCTTCAAGCTGTATCCCGCACATATCAGGGTAGGCAGAGAGAAGCAGAGAACCTAATGTTAAGACACTCTGTTCTCTTTAACATTTCTGTTCTCCACTTCCCGCCGAAACGAGGCATACTAGTTACATTATGTGTGATAAAAGGAACAAAAAAGAAAAAAAATTAAGTTAGTCATCATCATAAATAAATCAATTATCCACGTCCCTGGAGCTAATACGGTCAGTAAATATATTAACCTTGACATAAGGGCAAAAAATATGCGACTATCCTATTCATACACGGTCATTTGCTAGTGGTATACGGGTAAATGAGGGTACAGAAATATTATGCGGGCTGATAAGCACCCCTCTTGAGAGGTTGAGGGTTCAAGCCACCTTTGACGAGTTATACTGTACCTATATAATAACGTAGGCGTATTACGATGGAGAACATTTTGAGACTTAAAGCATAAAGTTGTATTAAATTTGCTTGAGAAAATCATAAATAAACGTATATTTTTCTTTTAAGTCTTTATTAGTTTATATATCACAGTATAAAATTTGTTTGGGTATACTTGGGATTCGAATCATTTTCCTTTCTTTCTTTTGAATATTTTCAATTCGAAAAATTATCTAGCATCTGGCTAAGATGGGTCGAGGAGGCTGAGGTGATATACAGAACTACTTCCGTTTTTACCTTATATTTCCAATAGGAGTAGAATAATAGAGAAAACATAATGTGAAAAACGTGGTAAGACAAGAAAAAGATTGACTATAACTATTGCATTTTAAACTGAATAAATTACGCTCCATAACCAGTAACTTAATAATTACTTACTGTGAAGAAGGAAGCTTTAGAGAGTTTAACTGAAGCATATTTTCAGTATTTTAATGTTAAAGACGTACAAGTGCCAGGAACTTTTCAGGCAAGATATATCTAAAGTTATGCAGAATGGAGTAGGAACGGCAATAAAGATTTGGCACGAGTATCTGTCATTTCATAAAATTTAATATTCATAGCTACGTTCGGAGCCCGTGGATAAAAACACTCAGCACAATACTGCTCTTTTCTACATTCGCCCTAAAGGATTACGAATGAATAGAAAATTGGGATAATAAAATGGGTAAAGCATGAATTAAATTTCCCAGTATGGTACATTATGTTATACATCTTATTATAAAAGAAAAATATTCCTCATATTATATGCAATAGTAGAATGAAGACCTAAGCTGATGTTAAAATCAATCAATATACGACAAGTGGTGACACAGAAATTTAATCGGGCGTAGCTAATATAAGTACAAGTTATATCAGATAACAATCGTAGTTCATTGAAATAGGGCCTCGCAAACTATTCATTATACGAGAAAATTATACCAAAACTAGTATAAGTATAAAGGCTAGCTTTCCTAACAAGTTCAACTTTCAAAGTCTACTTTTAGTTAAGGTGACTGACTGCTTTATAACCTATTGGCCAATAGGGCTTTAACCTAATTAGCACGTCTAGATAAGGGTGGCTCTCGGAGAGTGTTATTAATTCAATCAATATATAAATTTAAGGTGAAAATTACAACACAATTCCGTGTGAAATCTATATAAACATATAAAAAATCAAATATATGAACATATTTTAGTTGTAATAAAATATTTATAATATTATTACAAAAGAGTAACAAAAAATTAAATATCAATTAGATATTTACAGGTCATTTGTAATGTTATTTCTTCTAATATATTATTTATTTTTAATCCAAGGCGAGAGAAAGTCAGGTTTACGTTAAAATAAAAACATATTGTTATTTATAATTTTGCTACAAAACTAACATGAGATCCCATAAAAATATTTTTTTCAATTGTTTATTTGTTTATTATTCTGTAGGTAAAATATATGATTAATTTAAATGACCGCCATACTTTTAGGTATTTAATTTACTTGATATTACGACAACTTAGCGAACATTCCCATAATTATCATAGCCCTACTCATAGTGTAATTTGCGATACGTATCACTTAGAGCATTGAATCTCGCATAGTCACATAAATTAATGGTTTAGTTGTACTTGTACGCCCCAGGTGGTTAATTCACATTTGCACGAACAAAGGAACATAATAGTTTTACTAAAAAAACTCCTAAAGCTCATATAGTAGAGACAGCTTTATCAAATAATTGAGTTTATGTACTAACACGCGTGTTTTTTATTAAATATATTTTATAAGTATTCAAAGTATATTTATTTAAGTTTATTTATTTTATACTGATTTTCACATAGAAATAGTCAGAGAGAACCTAGACAAGACACTCGGCGCTCGAAATCGAAATATTACGAGTTGAGAGGCGGAAGTCAACAACGCGCTTTATAGTACTAGAACGGAGTAATGAAAATAACAGAAATATAATCATTACCCCAAGTAGGGATCGAACCCACAACCAATCGTGTTTACAGTCAAGTGCAGTGTGGGAACTATACAAAAGCATATTTATTATAATATTATCATGTTATATAGTATAATAAAATTATCAGTTTATATGGCATAGTAACAAAAGTCAAATTTCATATAATTATATTTATAATATAAAAGAAAACGCTGTTTATTAGCTTTGCAGAAATCTATATTCTATACCGGTTATAATGATATGGATATACGTTAAGATCAAAAGTCAATGAAACCGTTAAGGCTTTTTTAAACATATGGTACAAAAAATCTTAGCAAAAAACAAATAACTATATACCAAAGTCCATACTCTGTTATTGAGCTAAAAATCTTGTTCAGAATAACCTTTAGTTATAGCCGTCATTAAATGGGCAAGTTCTGCAAATTATACACATATAACTTGATTTCATAGCCGTCGTTAGTCATTTCTAGTATTTCATAATCGTTCAAATACTAAACGTCATCTTTAAAATTGTTAAATTTATTGCATTTTTAACTAACTTCAAAAGAGACGAAGTTTTCAAATCAATTGTTTTTTATGTGTGTTACCGCATAACTATTTACTGGGTGAACCAATTTTGTTGATTCTTTTTTATATGATAGCTAGTGCTTTTAATGTGATGTCGTTTAAATTAAAATAAGGTCTGACGAGTAGTTTTTGAGTTATTCGTAATAATTGTTCTTTATAGTGCCTTTTCTTTACATACGGTTTTCTTTTTTGTTACAATATTAATTATACAAATATCATATTCAGCCTAACATAGTAATACCAGCAGTTTATTTCTTATTAGAAAGAACCTGGACTTACTAGAGATATTAGAGATTTTTTAGAAAAAATACAATTTTACGTTTTGACGTCCACACAAACAACGTTGCGAGCTACATTTTTTATTAAACATCTAAATAAAAATCTATTTACCAAGATGACATAATTATTGTTTTTACAATGAAATTATGAATAGCAAAATTAAATTATATACTATTGTAGTTTGAGCAGAGTCAACGCACGCAGCGTCACCAGCATCGTGTATTATGTGTATTAGGGCGCATGCACTTTAGACAATAATTGCACTTTTCCTGCTCGTGAGTTCCGCACTAAGCAAGATTGTTATAAAAACTAGCTGCTATTTCATTTATTTAGGTTGTTTATATGTATGTACGTATACCTACAAAGACATATATACACTGATCTATAGAAGAGAATTTTTCTATAAGTAACTGTGACATTGTAGAATATTTCGCCGTTGTTGCGAACTTGTAAGCGTCCGCCTTTTGTACGTGGTAGTTACGGGTTTAGTTCTTAATTGCGTAAATTTTTATTTGTTATAGGTTTGTTAGATCATAGATTGGTGACAAAACACACAATGTTCCAAAAATGGAAGGAAAAAAGAGAACTAACAAAAACCTACTTATATTATACATGCAAAAGTTTGTGAGGTTGGCTGTTTGTTACTTTTTCACGCAAGAACTACCGAACTGTTCTAGATAAAACTTTACAGTAATATGATTGCAATGTAATTTGTTAAAAAAGTCTAATTTGGCAATAATAAAACATTAAGTGATAAGGTTGCCTTTGCATACTACCTCCTTTCGAAGTATTCTTTTCGTACATGTTATTTTTTATTGTCTTTGGTTTTTTTTTCTATTGTTGATATCTATGTTAAATGTAAATTTCTTTAATGTATGCAATAAAGAGTTTATCTATCTATCTATCTAAGTATCAATGTTCCCACGTTCATTATAAATTAAGACTAATCTAATCTATTAATACAAAACCGAATAAGTATATAAAAAATTTAAAGACTCTTTAAATTTACCAAGTCGTTTCAGCCTTTCCACATGAAATTACAGCTGAAAATAATATTTTTTATACTCCTCTTAACACCAAATTACAGTGGATACGAAATATTAATGGTGTTTATAAATTCGTCTCAGTGACGGGCGCGTTGTTACGTGTATTTACGTCATCGCAGATTCAATGTAGCGCATGATAAATGTAAATTACAGGCATGAAGAGAAATTTTAGAAAATTGTATCAAATTAAATAAATTGGCGTGTATGTTATACCACGTTTATGTTTCTAAAAATAGACGATTATACGTATTATTAATGTTATAATTTTAGATTTCACTCATATAATTAAAGAAATATCATGAACTACTGCGAATACTGCGAATATAACGAATTAGATGTGAAAATGTAAATATATTCAACATAAATAGTTATACTTTTTAACATGAAATGTCATATGCAAAACTAAAATTCTCACGCTCTGAATCTTAATTACATTATCTATAACAGTTCAATTTTAAGTATAAATTTTTTAATATATTTTTCTTTAGCGTTATTTTTTGTACTAAACATGTGATTTATTAATGTAAATTTGAAATCAAATCAAAATATTCTTTATTCAAATAGGCTGATACAAGCACTTTCGATTCGTCAATTTACGAAAGATGTCAGTAGTGTCAGTCCTAACGGAAGCTACCACCGACTCGGAGGCAGTTTTGCTGAGAAAAGCCGGCAAGAAACTCAACAGTTGCTGTTTTCAAATAAAATTTTACAATAAATTTACAACTATGATGAGCCTCCCGGGTGAGCGTCAACAGCATCTAATTCCACACATTAACATCCTTATAGTATTCTTGGACAGAATAATATACTTTTTTCAATAATATGTTTTTAATCTTAACTTTAAATTGTTGAAATGGAATTTTTGAAATTAAATTAATAGTAAATTTTAAAATAATAAATTTTGCATATGTATAAATCAGAACACAATGCTCACCTCAAACACAATTAATTCAATTATATTCAAGAATTACGCAACAAAAGATATCGTGGCTTTAGAATGTCAGACTAACACAAGAGCTTTTCAATCGCTACTCCAGCCAGTTGTATAGAAAATTAAAAGACTGAGTTACATAATTTCTTATGACGAACAGTTTATTATAGACAATCAATATGTATGAATTTAACATTAATCCGTTTATTGAACAAAATTTTTAGTAAAGCTGAAGTTACTAAACATTTTCATGACAATACAATATACCTATAGGAATAATTTAGAATTATTATTATGTAAAATTTATTGTTTAACATATTTTATTTTAGAACATATTTTCACATTTTATTTTTCAATAACAAAATTAAGTTATTCATATATTTTTTTTTCTGAAAATAGTATCATAAATCAAAATTGTTTCAATTTCTTTTCATTTTAAAGGAACTTAGACATATGAGCGGTGATACTTACGGTAACTAAACGCATAAGGTATTAGCAAGTTTTTATATAAATAACATTTTCAACAACTAGTTAGCAACACTTGTACTTGAACTTTAAACCACAATCTATTTATAAACATATACGAGAGCATATGTTTATATTGATCGCGATGCATCAGGTACCTAATAGTTTTAGGTAAGCAAAAGTTATTTCAGTACGGCAATAGATATTTAATCTACTGTACATAGAGGATTATAGGCCAATTTAAACGGATTACGTCGAAGGTAAGCTCGCTTTATCGAATACATATTAATGGCATCGGAAGATGCGAACGGATATTGTAATTTCCTTTTTAAAGGCTATCGATCCTTGTCGATCCTTATGTTCGACATCTACTAAGATTCTTGTTTACTTTATTCATCTCGTGAATTTTTAAAGGAAGACAGCTAAATTCTTGGACTTTAACTTTGTTTTACACCTTTCGCTTTGTGTGTTTCGCAGTTGTCTAACTAGATTGTAGCTTATATTTTAACTGTAGTGCTAGAGAGTCACTAAAAAACAATGAATCTGTTTTTGTATCAATACTAATGTTTTGTATCAACAAATAGGTATTTACATATAAACATTATATGTATTTTCCTTATATTGGTTATTTAGAATGAAAAAACAGTGACAAATTATTACAAGCATTAAATATATTAAGCAAAGTTGTTAGTACATAAATATTATATTTATATAACTATTAAATAGCATAAAAAATTCTATTTCTTAAGTTTAAAAATAGTGAAAAATAATCTGCGTATCCTTCCTTAAATTACGAAATTTAATTAAAGGGGCGAAATACGACTTCTGCTACTTCATTCTCCACTACTCTCCAATGAACCATTAGAAAAAGGTAAGTTAATATTCCGCTAAAAACTATTTTTAAAAACTCATTCAAAAAACCAAAAAAAAAAAATGAATAATGACTCGAACCGTCCAACTTGGACGGTGCGGGAGTCGAACCTGCGTCTTTTTGAAATCGTCTGACGTGGACTCGCATGATATGGGATTCGAACCCGCTCCTCTTAGAAAGTATCTTAAACTATATATCTATGATTTGAAGTTTGATAGTACGATACAAATAAATGTTAATGCATTTTCTAAAAATGTTTTTCTTTTCGTAAGTGTAAAATCACCATTATAAAAGTAGATGACAAATACACGATCATAATAGTAATGGCATCACGTTCAATCCATCGAAAATCTTCGTTAACCTGATAAGCGCGGCATAATTTCATATCTTATCGATTCCAATAACAATACAAAGGTAATTCTAAGTATTTTCAAGGTATAAAGCATCGTGATTATCGCTATAGCTTATACGCCGCTAACATTTAACGTTCATTAATTTGAATCATCCTTGGCTTCTAATAGAACTGACCTTATACTTCTGATATTATATTTTTTAAATATTGAATAAAATATAATATATTGAATGTGAACAGAAGAGCTTTTTATATACATATAGTTTCATAGTTTTTATAAAAATAATTTATGCAATATTCAGCATGCATTTTATTAAGGTAAGTTAAAATAATAGTATTATAGATAATTTAAAAATTGAATTTAATGTTACTCTTTAGTTGTAGCTAAATAATTGCTAGCATTTAATAATGTTTTAAGTGTTATATATGACAAATTAATAAAAATGATTGGCTTATTTTTCATCAATTACAAGTAAATGCAACCACAAAAAATATATTTAATTAAAAATATACTTAATATTTATATAGAAAAACCATTTTTAATATTGTTATCAGTAATTATGGTGTTAATTAGAAAAACTTTTTTTCTGTTACAGTACCGATTAACATAATAAAAATATAATATAATCTCTATGAAAACTATAAAGATTTAAGTTAGTAGCTAAAATATTATCATAATGAAAATAAATGCCGCTACATATGTAAAGTAAAATAAAAGTTAACATAGGTAATATGAACAGTTACTAGTTTTAAAAATATTTCAATAAATTTTTGTAAAAGTACATATCGAAGATATTCTAAATTTATGATATGTTTTATATTTTCATAGTCTATAATATCTAATCAAATAAAAAAAACTGATGTCCTAAGAAAATGATTTTTATGAATGAAATCTAAAGTGACAAAATTGGGTTCTTACAAATTTACTTATTTGAAGACTATTTTGATTTTAGAATAAAGGTATAAAATAATTTTAGTATAAATAAAATTTATATTGAGTATTAAAAAATATATAAGAAGTTATATGTTACATATTGTAATATATTTACACTGAAACACATTTATTTATAAAAAAGGTAAAAATCTAAAATATAGTTGCAGCAAGAACAGTAGCCTTTGTAAATATGTAACATTTTATAGAGTAAACTGAGATTATCCATCGTAAACTTACACACTCAGTGTAGAGTGTGGATGTTTATAATTGTTCCACTATAGTTTATATGTTGCCCATAAAACTTGTTTGCTTATATAACCACCTTAAGGTACTCTGTGATGACTAATATCAAGCACTTTTTACTGCTCTCAGTAGTAAATGACTCAGCTTGGTAATAACATTAGAAAAAATTTACAACACCATAATCTATCCATTTGATACAACATTATACTAAACTGACTTGTATTGATGCACTGGCTGCAGTCCAAACATTAATATGGTATATATATACTATTTTGACTCGTGTACAAGGAAAAAATATAACACCAACACTGCAAGCGATATCAATAGCTATAATTACCTCGTTAAATCATTCTAATCTTAATCAATATATCTATATTATTTGTTTAAATCGAAAGTATATAATTTCCTACTAAACGTTTGCGAAAGTACAATTGATATTCGCTTCACTTATGCTACGCACGTACTAACAATGAAATTATTATAGAATATACATTACAACGTCCGGATATATCGAGATTAAATTTTGCGGACGAACACAAAGCAGCAAGTAAATGACAAAAAAGAAATCAGTGAATAATCATTAAAAGAATGCGATGCACTTACATATTTTAACACCAATTTATTCTTATTGCTTTTAAAATCACTATTTAGTTACACAATTGTCTATGTACATATTTTCTCTTGAAAATAAAAATATAATTAACACATAGTTACGAATGTATAAATGACAGAAAACAACGGAGTGAAAAAAGACGTCTAGATTGGATGGAAGATGCACTATTCTCGGCTCAAGTAGTCTTCAACAGATGGCGACACTTCACGTATGTACCATAGACAATTAATTTAAAGCATGACTTAAGACCTAAATTGTGTAAAGAAAATATTTGTTATCTTGAAAATACGGCTATATAAATTTAATCAAATGAAAATAATCAGGTTTTAATTTTTAAAATAAGGCACTTTTTCTATATTCCTTACGTACTTTAAAAATAAAAGTTCGAAATTTTAAATAATTTAAAATACATTAATATCAATCTAGATACAAATCATATATAAAAAATATAAATAATGTAAAGTAATATATAAAAGTGCAATATTCTAAAATATAAAATAACACATGTTTATTTAATTAACGCCTAAGCACATTATTTAAACAATACAACACATATTTTATTTTAGAAGTCTTTTTTTTATTTAAAAGCGATGAATGTCTTTTTCTACATAGTAGCACATATAAATCTTAATCATCTGATGGACTTCCTAATTATATATATGCTTAATACTTAGAAGTTTTTTACATTTATTATAAAATATATCTTCTCATTATTTATGATCAATATTTTTCCATAAATTTTTAAACCAGAAATATTTTTAGGTCTTTCATAATGGTCCGTTTTAGAACGAAAATTGAGAAGCGCCCTCTAGGAATTGACATTAGAAACAACAGAAGGTATCCTTTCTCACTCGCACCCGCACGCTCTTCGCAGACGAACGGTTCAATGACTTTGGCGAACAGTTTCTATTTTCTCTCTGGTCCTGTCGTCGGGCCGACCCGCAAGGAAGGGGGTCTTTGTTTGCGTTTCACGTTCGCGTCGCACGGTATCAACTGTGACGGTCTCATAACCCATCGTGTCCGAGACGGAATGTGTCCGCATAAGTGGAAGCGTGGTTCTCTCTCGTCGCGGTCCATGTGAAATGTCGTGCTGTGCCCAAAGGTGGCTCCGTCTAACAGTGCAAGTGCAGTGAGGTGCAGTGTGTACGAGCGAGCGTGGGTCGGTTCGGCCACGACGAGCGAGGTGCGCGGTGGTGGCGGCGGCCGCTCGGCCATGACCGGCGATATGCCTCTAGGGAGCGCGCACGCGTTCGGGCGCGCGTTGCTCCGGGACGGGGCGCTGCCGCCGCTGGAGCCCGGTGCGCCCGCTCCACCGGCGACGAACGCACAGCCGCCCGACAAGCGTCCGCCGGCCGCGGCCGCCAGCCCCGAGCAGGTCATGAAGCTCTATATGAACAAGCTCACCCCTTACGAGCACCGCGAGATATTCGACTACCCCCAAGTGTACTTCATAGGCGCGAACGCTAAAAAACGTCCCGGTCTCGTTGGCTTCCCGAACAATTGCGAGTACGACAATGAACAGGGTTCCTACATACACATACCGCACGATCACATAGCGTATCGGTACGAGGTGCTCAAAGTTATAGGCAAGGGCAGTTTCGGCCAGGTGGTAAAAGCGTACGATCACAAGAAACGAGAAAACGTAGCTCTAAAGATGGTGCGGAACGAGAAGCGATTCCACAGACAGGCTCAGGAGGAGATCCGCATCTTGGAACACCTCCGCGAACAGGACAAGGACAATACCATGAACGTAATACATATGTTCGATTCGTTCACATTCAGAAATCACACATGCATCACCTTTGAGCTGCTCTCGATCAATTTGTACGAGTTGATAAAGAAAAACAAGTTCCAAGGGTTCTCGTTGCAGTTGGTACGCAAATTTTCGCACAGCCTCTTGCAGTGTCTTCACGCGCTCAACAAAAACAGAATTATTCATTGCGATATGAAGCCCGAAAATGTGTTGCTGAAACAACAAGGACGTTCTGGAATCAAGGTTAGTACTGGGAATTTTTTAAACATAACATCAAAATATCATAAATAACAAGCTTGTATATAATATATTATATACGTAACGAATCTAGGGAGGTGCGTGAATGTTTGTGCGGTTATTAGGTTACCGAATGTAAGTGAATTTCTAAACACCTGTTCTCGTACGAGATCCGTTCCGGGCGAGCAAAATCGATATCATTTGTTGTGAACGGCTGCCTGGGTGCGTGCGTTACGATCAGCTGACCACACCCGCCCTAATATTTACGCACTTCTTAGCTTTCATCTCATATGTATACCAGTAAAAAGTCAAAGTTTATCTTATTATTTCAATTTAGTATATCGCCTGTCGTAGCTTCGTACTATCCATGTATTGTGTATTGCATAGATACGGTGATAAACGTTATCTGAGCAAGTTATACAGTCGCTCGGAACCGGCCACGCATCCAGTTCTATTTTAAAGCTTCCCGATACATTTAGTAACTGGCCGTGCTCTCGTGCGATTTAGACGGTTATTTACGTCAGAACGCATCCGCGTGATTTTAAAACAAGATTTAACGATCTGTTATTTAAAATTTATACCAATGTCATTACAGTTGCATAGACAGAAAGACGAAAACAAGATCTTTAATCAAAGCGAATTATACTGATCAAGTAGGGACGTACTCCGTAATGATAAGACTGAAGCCGAAAAAATATGACATTAATTATTTTATGAAAATATGCCATTAATAGTTAGGTGTATGCATTACTGATATTTTAATTGATACACATTTTCAAATATGTTAAGTATAATATATTGTAAGGATTGAAATATTAAAATAAAATATTAACATTTGAATGGCTGACGTAAATATGAAAATAATAACAATATTACGTCAAATTAATAACCTAAATGAGTATAATAGATTTGTAAAATTGACACAAGTGCATACGTTATAGTTTGTTCAGGTGAGACCCATTTACAATTAAGCGGGCCGTGAGTGCCAGATAACATATCAAATAAAATGTTTCATTGAAATCTGCTTAGTTACTCATAGATGTGAACTTTTCTATTGTTACACTTATGAGATCGTATGTAGCATTCAACTTGATTGCTATTACTTATTTCATAACAAGATACTGCGGTTATGTTCATAGACCGTTAAGTATCGATTATATTTTATTCAGTTAAGCAACACCATTTTTTATTAATATTCGTTTGTATCTAATTTACGTGTTTTAAACTATGAATATGTATAAAAAAAACTCGTGGTAATAAATCATTGCATTTATAAACAGTTAAATAATTGATTGATTGAATTTGTTGCTAAACTTGACAAACATGAAAAAAATCTAATGTGTCTGGTGTGTATAAAATGATTACTTCGGGGAAATTGTAATTCGGGTGACAATGAATACAGTATTTGTGGTCAATTTTAAAGTCTACGTCTCACACAATAAGTACTTTTTTAGCTAAAACATCGGCATCAGTCGCTCTCATGGCGCCAGCACCTAGCGGTAGTTTCTTTTTTGAACCGGTTTTAAACCTCTCATTTCAATGTTTGCTGTAAAAGTTTTAATTGCGTTCTGTTATTACTTAATATTCAAATTGCGCAAAGATAGCGAAATTAAATGTTTAAGCAAATTTATTGTGATTGCACCATTTTTAGCTTATTTCGTCAACTTAGGATGTTTGGGTATAAACTAAAAAAACCTTTTTCAAATTACTCATACAATTTTCTTTATAGCATGACGTGAGTTGATCTCGAGTTCGTCGTACTAGAGTTTTTCTGCGGAAACTTTTCGCCGAAATGTTTGTGCAGTTTTCGAATGCAGACTCTTTTTTGTCGGTATGCTACGAATTTGTTAGTTCTGATGTCGGCCCGTTTTATCCTAACCGAAAACTATTCCGAGCTTTTGCCTTGACGCTCGCCGCAACTACCCGTGATGCGTCTGTCATTCACTCGACAAATTTAAAATGGAACTAATCCTTCTACTCTACTAGCCAATGACAAGTCAATGTATCTTTAAGACGTCCAACTTTCTTGACGACGACTTTGCCGCTTCAAAAACTTTCGCTCTGCTAGAGAAAATGTTAATTTACTATTCCTAAACTGTTTTAAAATTATAATATTTTTCGTTATTACTTTAAATGGATTTGTATAAAGTCACGGATAAAATAAAATACAGTAAGAAACGAAAGGTATTTGCGTTTCCGTTACACTTACGCCCCGGTGCACTTTTTGCTTTAATACAATTATTGTATGAGAAAAATATGTTGTCAATGCACTAGTTAAAAATATTACATGCATTTATACGAAAAGCATGCTTTACGTATTAAGGCCGAAAATCTTGACCTGGTAGCGTGAAAAAATATGCAATCCAAGGCTGAAGGACGTGCAACGCCCGAGACACCTGTACCAGGTAGCTTTATAAATAAAACCTGAACTGGTTTAAGTCCCATAACGCATAGGGATGAAGTTCCGGTGGAATAAAGTGAAACCGTCCTTATTACTAATAGGATTAGATATAAAATTTTAGATTTGGTGTCTCGACATCAATAACTTATTGAAATACGTTTAGAGGTTATAAGCCTCGCTAAAAGCCATTTGATTTCATCCTTTTGTAGTGGGAATTTCGATTATATGATATAATGCGACTTGCTTACAACACTTATTATTACTATAGTAAGGGAATGAATTGTTGCTAAGTGTTAATTATTTTAAAGATCTATTTTTATCTATGTTATTTTCGTATTTTAATCTTTTATATTATTTTCATATTTAATTCTATTAAAATAATATATAATCATTTCATTTAATTTTTCATTCATCTACTTTTCAGTGTAATTGTATATTTAATAAGTGCGTGTGCATACACCACTTAAAATACATGCTCGTGACTAGACGTGTTATGGCGCAAATATTACGTGTCTGCTGATCAATCGTAATGATTTAGAGTCGGTTCAAATCTTACCCTGAAAGATATTCTTATTGTTTTAATGTTATAACAAAGTGTTATAACCACTATAAAAACGTGGGAGGTAAAAAAAGTACCTATCACAAGATTTCCTCTGCTTCGAGCTCAGAAAAGTGTATGAAAGTAAAAAAAAATAAAACACAGCTTCAACTCAAGATAGAAACTTTATTTATTTATTTATTAAATCCTTTATTTACATGAAATGATATATGTAAATTATAAAGTAATGTTAGTTATCTATGTACGTTTACATAAATAAATGCGTTTGCGGGTCAAATTGTTTTTATAATTCGATTAAATGCAAATCCAATATATTTTGCATGTGAATCTGACGTATTGCGGTGATATACAGTTGCAAACTAAACGAAGGTTTATCGCATTAACGTGAAATCCACTCGTATTAACACGTTTACCCATTTTAATCTCTTAAAACAATCAAATTTCCCTTTTTTCTTATGAAAATTTTTATCTTGTACGTAAGATGTACCTTGTACACATATCCTATATGTGAAGTCTGGAGGATAATGCATTTCCTCCTCGACTCTTTACCAGTTTTTCAATTCACTATTTGTAAGGTAACGAACATTACCCACCCATTAGGGTACAGATTAGGGGAATAAAAATGTTTCGAAATTAAAAGTTCAACAAGGTAGCCTTACGCTTTTTCTCGCATCAGGGGTCATTCATGAGCACTTAGTGTCAAAATATTTCATTGCGTTCAGTAGCGGAACTCAACGCGCTTTCTCTTACCTGAGCGGGGAAATGAAAATAACGTAGACATTTTTGGAGTTTTAAAGTGTTAATCACACATTTAGGAAACGAAAAACATATTTAGTAACCGTCTAAGCGCTGTGACCACTAAGCTTAGTGGTCAGAGCGCCAAAAAAAGCTTCCAAGAGGTGCGAGTTCGAATCCTGCTGCGGTCAAATTTTTATACGTTTTCTAAATATGTTTAATGTATACATTATTCCCTTGAGTGTGGGTCGAACCCATAACCATCATGTTAGACGCTGCCCTATTGCGCCACGAAGACGACTCTTAAATTAATGGTACTAACTCACTGCGCCGCAAATATTTTAATAATATATATCATCGACTTACGTAAAGGAATAGGTACAATTTCAGTAAAATATAAAACATCAACAAATCTCATATCACTGTCTGATCTAATGACCCGTTACCGAAAATCGTATCCAACATGGTTGACATTCGCAGTCCTTGCGAGATAAATTGGGTCATACGGTCGCGACGGCTCCTATCGATTTTACCATCTTACGCAAATCGTGATACAAGTATCAGTTTATAGGCGAACAGCGTTTTAAATATGTTAATATTGTAAGTTTTTAAGGTTATTATAAAGTAAGGAACGGAAATATTAAAAGAGAATGGAGTGTCTGAACACTAGGGTCTCTGGTTCCCTATGTCTACCCTGCTGTTGTGTGGGATGCAGCGTGAAGCTAAAAAAACAAATAAATAAAGCAATATGAATGATTTACTTTTTATTAAAAAATACGTGATGTTGTGTCGGAAGTTATAGTTTGGAAAGTTGAAAATGAAGTATTATCTTTTATAATTAATTTCATGAAACATTAGTAAACAAGTAATTTACTGTTTACCAATTTATTAGCTAATTGTTATATAATATCGTTTGATTGTTACACTTTCACCATTTATTATTGTAATCTTATACAAATTTATTTAGATTCACGTAAACAATATTTCTTTCACTAGTGTAAGGTAATCATAAAAATATTAATTATTTCCTACATATATTTGTGAAAATATATGTAGGAAATAATTAATATACTATACTAATACATTAGTGAATATATGTTCATCAATGTTACGCTATATTACGTTATTTAATCATTAGCAATTCATTCAGTTAAGCGAAACTCTTTTTGGTCAAGTTTGTTAATTTCTATTCCCTATAATGATACTCCTCGAGAGATCTCTCCTTATGAGAATAAGAGTATGAAAATTGAAATTATAAATATTTATTGTAAGCTTAATAATATATCATTTTTAATCATTTTTATTGTAATTTTCAAAATATTGAAGTTAAACAAAGGTTGTTATTATAATTATGTAACGCACGCGCTATCAAGAACTTATTGACAGAGCTTAATGACAAACTTAATGACACTTCTAAAGTACACCTTGCTCTTAAAGTTTTCTTTAACACGTTTTATCCCACATAGAAGGGTGTCAGAGAGAACCTAGTGTCGATATTGACTCAATACCGCGCTTTATCTTTCCAGAGCAGAGAAATGAAAATAATTTTAACATAAATAGTCTCCGAGTAGAAATCGAATCCACAAAAGTCGGATTTTCGGTCGGACGCTGTCAATCACGATAACCTCTATAGTGTTATAATAAAAACATATATAATATCCGCTTCATCTCATTGCTTTAACCAATACACACTCAACAATCAACATGAGACAAGCTTTGTGGAAACGTAAACTGCTTTCGAAGTACAATACGGCACGTGCACTATTTGTATAGCATGCTGTATTTACATACAGGCATTGAAATAAATATGTCTATTTGGTTATAGTGTTACGAGTAAATGTTAGGTTAACGTGCTCTTATTTAATGTTATATCTTGTATTGTCTTAATATATATGTATTTGTTTCCTTTTTTCATTGGTTTGTTAGAAATCGTGAAATTAGTATTACTGAAATGTAGTTATATATATAGCTTTCAAGTCTTTTCCTATCGCTACCTTGATATAAGGATTCGAACCCAAGACTTCTTAGTAGCTCACGTACACACATCACTTAGCGCTCCATACAACATAGTAACAAATGTAGTCGACAGCCTACAAGTACAAGACTGTCGATCTAAAATCTGAACAACACATGGTAAAACGCGGACATTTTCGCCGTAATAAGGTCAGAGTGTAAGTTGCTATCGGTCCAACAATGTCTAACAGGCCACCTAATTATACTAATGAGCGTTGAAAATAGACTCGCTAAGCTTCGCTAATGAAGGATTAGGTAACGTGTATATTGTTAACCAGGTGAGTAAATGATGTGGTCTCTGTGAAACTGTAACGGCATCTCGTCTTAACGCAAAAACATTAGTTTTCACACGCCATGCTAGCTGGTAGTAACTTACGATTGTATAGTATGAATTGATTACTAAGTATTTTATAATATATTTTATTTTGGTGTATCTAGGCTGGATTTACTGACGTAATATATTATAGTTATTTAAAGAAAATAAAGTCTAAGATGAAGTAAACATTGCAGTAGTTACAATAAAAAAAAATACAATTATTGCCACTGTGTAAAAATAACCCAAGAGGTAATCTCAAGCTATTTTTATCTAAAAGCCTTTAGTACTTTGTTGCTATGCACGTTGAAATGCAGACAAGTTTACGTTAAAGAAATCACAACTAGCTCCATCTAGTCGAAGACTTTTAAAGTGAACTTCTGAAGTTGCCTTGGGCTTAGCTTTTAAGCTTTGCGATCTCAATCTCTGTTCTTTTTGGAAAGTCTCAACGCAATTGCACAGGATTAAACTTTTGGGTCAAAGTGCTTTTCTCTATTTTCTTGAAATACACTATGTTTATAAAGAGTTCAGTTTATATTTTATTTAAAAATGATGACAAAATTAAAAAATAGTAAATAGTTTGTCAATACAAAAACAAATTATATTTTTAAGTACGGTCATTAATTTTGATGAAATAAGATTGTATTTACATTAATTGTTTGTTAACATTTCACATCGCATTTTGTCTAAATCTCAAGCATTTCAAGGAAAACTTTAATTAACTTGAGCCGGTGGATTTTTTAACTGCTCTTTGTGCATGATTGTTGCAGTAACCTTGATTACAAACAGTATTACGCAAGTAGCGATGTCAATAATGTCTTCCATTCTCTGACAGCCTTGTTTTGTTGTTTACTAGTCACTATATTAGCTTGTTTTGTTTGTATAACCTATGTGCGCTATGAAAATGTATGTGCTGTTGCTACTTGAATAGATTTTTTCAATGATTGATATTGACTCATGCTGGATAAATTAGTCAAGCTCTCTATATTGATTGCGAATAAGACAATAAAGTGAATTATAAATTTAAGCCCTAACTCAGTTTGAAAATAATATTTCTAGTAGGTTGGTATATTTGAATACTGTTAGCTATTGCCTAAGACTGGTGGTGGCCGAATGCTTAATTATCTGTTAATAGTATTAATTAACCGGTTTTACTAATGTTCGACTAGTTTAACAGTTAGTTTAACGATAAAGTTTTTATCAACAAATCTTTCTAAATCAATAACGTAAACGTACAAAGGGCCAAGATAACTTATTGTTTCCTGCGGCAAACACCTGACAATGCCTTGAAATAGCCTTCGATTTTTTAATGTCAAGACAGAAGTTCTCGGCCAACAAACATATTAAAGTGTGACGCCATTATACGTACGTGATAAAAATTTTAAAAGTGAAGTAAAGGTCTTCGCCCTAAAGTCGGATAATGGTTCATTATTATTAATAGGTACGGATAACTCCATTGCATCCACTGAATTGTGTTTAAATTTCGTTCGCGTATAAAGAACCAACGATCCGATGTTTGTAAATGAAAAAACAAACAGTGCAGTGCAACAACCTCGCGGTATCTCATTGCGTGGTGCCATCGATCCCGCTGCCACCAGGCGATGACCTACTTTACTCAGGTACGCAAAGGCCACCTTTGTACTCTCACTGTATTGTCCTAAAGTGTTAATTTGTGACATATCTAGAGCTTAATAATATCACGATAACTTAACTAACGACTAAATATTGAATACACAAATATTATTACAGTCACATTTTTATTTAATATATCTGTCTTGTACTAAGTCGGACTTTATTTTTCTATTCCTCAGACACCATAGTGCCACGTAAAGTACCTCTCATTCAGGATAATCTGCAAGGTTTAAGAAGTTCAAAGAGCTTTTCTCGAGAGCTTCTACAAAGCTAAGCACACGCTATTAAGCGTATATCGTATAAAGATGTACACCTAAGCGTATATGTGAGCTATTAATTAACCCATCGAGCAATCCCCTAGCGTAGCCTTATGAAATTGTAATTATGACGTTAAATTTGTAGTCAAATGAGATTATGTAAGCGCTGAGCGGGTAAAGGGAATATTAGAGTCAACGAAAGCTTTGAGGTACTTGAGTGAAGTAATTTTTTGCCTCGTTGTATGATAGTAATCAAATATAAATATATTTTTTATAATTTAATAAGTAATTTACTTTTTTGCAATTCATTGATAAGTGCGGGTTATATTTTTTGTGAAAAATAAATATTTTTGTATATGATAAACAAATATAAGTCATTCTTCATTAATTTGGTCTAATGTAGTATTTATAGTAACATAAATGTAAAAATAGCATTGAGGTACGAAACACTTAGTCATGAAAATAAAAAAGAACATTAAGAGCGAGAAGCACCGCACTGGTGTACTTTAGTAATTATGAGTGAATGACCTTTAAAATTTCACCTAAGTTTTACCTATCTATAATTCTGTTTATTTTATGTAGTTGTTATCACCGCAAACTCGCTTATCAGGGACTTGATAACCTATATTCAGCGTGCGAATTGCGAAATCATCGCTTCGTCCAAATATTTGTTGTCCAGTTTACGGTGCCGCGGGGATCGGTCCAATTACTGTGAAGTGCTGTTGGTTTGTAAGTCAAACGCTTCAGTTCTCGTTTTCATGTATAACATATTTTTATGTAGTTATTTATATATCATTTAATATTTTTTGTATCAAAAATGTTAGCTAATTAATATAGATATTTTTTTTTATTTCATTATTCTCAACACTAGACTATATACATTTACTGAAACTGAAAATTGGCCTGAATCCAAAGTTTCTTGATTCACGTAGTATGGAAATAATAGTTTTAATTTTCTGGCCACTGTGTTATATTTTAACAGTAATTTTGAAGCTAAAAACGTCATATATTTTATGAGTCTAATTTGAGTGATCAATAAAACATGTCTTATTGGTTATATCCTTTTCTTTGTATTTTCTTTGCATTTCCGGTTAATATCAGCTTACATTTAAAATAATATTATGATTTACATAATTATTTAAGTAATCTTACGCCTGTCTTGGCGCAGAGGCACACGCGTGCGACTGTAAACGCAACAAATTGTGGGTTCGATTCCCACTCCAGGAAATGAAAAATTCTATTTCCTGGAGTAGGAATCGAATCCACAATCGCGGAATCTGTGGAGGAAATTGGATTTATCATTTCCTGGGTTTGGTAACAAGACAAAACGCGGCGTTAAGTTCCGCCACTTAGCACGCAATGCCTCAATTCGGCGCAAAGTGGGGAACGGAGTGTCATAACACTAGGTTCCTTCTGCCTACCCTACTATATGCGGGATACAGCGTGAAGCTATGTTATGTATGTATTTAAGTAATCTTTTTAAATGCATAAATGTACTTGGAAAATAATAAATAAAACTTTTAAGTCATTATTTGCCATGTATTATTTATATCTCTCTAACTGGGTGCCTTTCAGTTGTTTCAATGTAAATGAACTGAATTTGTAAGAATATATACATCACATACTTGAAAACACGCGATGAAAAATACTCGAACCTTAGTTTTTACTCCATTGTTATAAAGTCGAAAATTCTCCTCGTGCATTTCGCAATTGGGATTCAATATTTTAAGAATGTAAAAGCAGTTAGAATTTGTTAAATGTTTAAATGGCATTGGTGCTATTTTCACTGAAAATCTAGATCAAGTCAATTCTGTTGATTCTAGGCTTTCGTTAAGTTTCACATTTCGAATTTAATTGTTGTTGTCTGTTTGTAATGATCAAAAATATAAAAAGTTATAATACTTAATTATATGAAATGTAGTGAGACACTCTAAAAATAAGCTAAATGTATTTGTTTTGCCTTAAAAATCCTTAAAAGTTAGAAAGTAGTAAAAATATCAATATAAAGTATCATAATTATAAAATTTACTTTTAAACTATTAATTTCGTTAGAAAGTATGTCCCACTGACCAATTCTTAGATACGATTACGATTTAGGACACGCTGTACGTTGTAATTTCCACCCACAGTATATTGCAGTTGTTGCTTACAGTCGGCCAAAGTCGAGTTTAGTTAATTCAATGTCGCACTTATTCTTAAATCACTGTGGCGTTCACTGCAAACGAAATGCTTATATTTTTTCTAATCATACATTTAGAACGGCCTCCCACGGGCTTCGAAGTGGGTTAATGCCAAGCCCACACGACCTGTGCCCCTCGCTTGATTGACACTGCTTATCGTTTTACTGTCTTTTGTTATTAGAGATGAATGCATGTCAACACTACATGTTTACCACATCTTTTGGGACCTAGACCTGAAAACCTAGAGATTGCAGTGCCAAATTATATGTTTTCCTTAAGCTTACAAGCGTAAATAATATCTAATAGACGAAACACATAGAATTGAAAATTTTAAATATTTTTAGCATACCTACGCCAATTTAACAAAAGTTTTTAAAATTATGAGAAAAAGAACTTTTTGTTTTAAAAGTGTGTCAATGTAATTGAAGGAGTAGTTTCTTGTTTTTATCATTTTATTATTGCGTACCTTAACCTTACAAAGTGGTGTACATTGCGATATTTGTACCCGACACGTTCCAATTCGCTAGCTTTGTGGATCACTTGACGTTACCGAACAACGTTGTTTCGCTTAACCACTGAGATTTAGAAGATAAATTAATTTATTAAGTTTATTTTTAAATATTTTATAAAATTAGCGGAAATATTGAGTTTTCCTCGGTATTCAATTATTATATGGGACATACTCTTTTAGATTAATATAAATTTCAAAATAATGACTTTTCGTGAAAGTTGTTATAGCATAGAATCTATTACAATCAACCCTGAATACTGAAAAATACAAATACTTTTTTTGACAAATAAGCAAGTTAAAATAAAAATGTTTTCATGGCACAATGGGACAGCGTCTGACAGTAAACACGGTTGTGGGATCAATTCCCACTCGGGTAGTGATTATAATTAAATTATTGCTTCGCTATGGCATAGCTTTGAGTGGACACATAATATGTTGAAATCTAGCGAAGTACGTAGTCTCTTGACACTAGGTTCTATGTGACTACTCTGTTATGCCTAATAAATCGTGAAGTTATTTTCTTTAGTTAAGTTATTTTAATAATATAAAATGGAATACTTAAATGTCGCAATTTAACATATATAAATTAAAAATGTTTTAATATGTCTTCTTTTGGCAAGCTACCTACAATTATCTACAAAAGGTAATAATATATACTCTAAGGATAAATGCTGTTCGATAAAGAACTGGTTACTAGGTCATTGAATATAATAGCATTTTTAAGCCAACTATTCGACCCGGTTCGAATAGTAGGCGTAATGCATAATATCTCAATCGTACAAAGCATATAAAAGAAAGCCGTTAATTGGCCTGCTCTCGTTCACAATTCTAGGTGTAACAGATTTTTTGGATCAATGTCTAAGCTCAAATAATGGACTCTTTTTTTGACTAGTAAAAGTAAAATGAAACACGTTATAGTTAACTCAAATTGGTCAAAAAGTAGCGCTAGTTTAAATATAATGTAACTCTGCTAGTTTGCCTTGTTTATTTGGTTAAACAATCAAAACCGGACTCTAGATGTTGTGTTTTGGGCCAAGAATTTATTAGGCAGAGGGAACATATTGTTAACACCCGTCTCTCTGCTTTCCGCTCTATTTTGTGACAATGCGTGTAGACCAACTGCGCTTGGTTCAGGCAAAAATAATTTCACAACATCCAAGGGCAAGGACCAGAACGCTTGGCGCTTCGTTCATACTGACAACCCCGTGAGGGATATAGTATGAAGCAAAAAAAACATTAGTCGAATTACCTATTATACTACCATGGCGTGTACAGTCGGACACTTCCAAAAGGCGCCACGATAGCGTCAACTTTTTTGTTTATCTAATATAATATATTTCAAAACATTATCTTCAGATAACACTAGTGATAATATTTGAATATCTAAGTTCAATTATTATTATAAGGGGCCTATAATATTAACACCTTGAAGATGTTAAATTATATATTAAATTTACTACAGTAATGGATAAATCAATGTTAAGAAGCAAATTTATTTAATTAAATAGGTTATTAAACAAACATACATCTTTATCCATTTCTTCCACGTTGATATTAGGTAGGGTCCCTCCGTAATTTTTATTTTTTGCTCATTCGTTTTGGAAATGATGTCGTCAAACCTACACTGCATGCATAACCAAACTGAGAAAACCTCAACGTATTTAAAACAAAGACGAAATCGCTTAAAAATATATGAAAGTATACGTATATACAAAGTACATATTCATCTAGGGGGCCTAAATATATTACTTAGTCAGAAAACAAAATGACTAACTCTCCAAGCATTTATTTTCAATTAGTATTCCTAGTTTAAAGATCTTAGCGTAAATAATTTATTGAATTAACTGAACAAGTCTCTAGTACATACCTATGTATTGTATTTGATGAAACTTGCCTAAGCAAAAAATATAGTAATCAACTAGTATTAAATATTAAAATTGCATCCAAGGCTGAATAATTGAAAACCACTATTTTAATGGGCATAACGTTTATTTCATCCGTTCAGTCACGAATCGCGTCATGATTCGAGGTCCCAACGAAATCTAAGAAGTAAACGTAATTATGTGCTCGGCAACGTTGCAAAAAATATTAGCAAAGTTATTTTGTATTAGTACGGTATATCAAGTAATAATTATTATGAAAATATGTTCACTTTGTTTAAAGATTTAAATACAAAAAAAATCTTATTCCTCCTTATTCATAGATCATCATAAATATTTCTTTCGGTACTTTAAGAACGTTATGTGCAAAATAAAATATTTGTGTATTTTATATATCTACTGAATATAGATTTTTTAAATAAGGAAAAAAATCTTATGCACTTATCAGGATTCATAATATTTGTCATCTGACAACATTTAGTGCTTCTTTAAAAACCTGCAACAGATCGACGAAAGAATTACCTTTTAATTCTTTAATAATATACCACATATATAGCGTCGAAGTTCCAAAGGCAGCTTAATTGAAGACGAAATAATATCAAGAATAATTCCAGAGGAGACGAACCTATTCTTTATGCTAATTTCGTAATATACGGTTTACTCACGTTTTTAGAATACATTAAGGTATTATACAGCCGGTTGTATGAACTTATGAGTAGTTAAATGTAGAATTTGCAATTATATGTATTTTTTATTTTATATGGTTATGGCAATTCCTAAGTTTGTGCTAAATCCATAAATTATACCTTTTTTTTTATAAAACTGTAAAAAGTTAATATATATATTTTTAACTAAAGTGAGTGAGTGTAAAAAATCTTCTTATTATAATCTTTACGAGTATATATAAAACTTTTCGTTACTAACCGAGTGACTAATAGACAGCGCTTAGCCGACAAGCCAACGACTGGAACGTGTGGCTTCCTTAGAGAGTGTAAGGAAGCACTAACAGAAGATTTCCCGAAATTCCTACGGGAACGGCAAAACAAGATTTTACGTCTGTTCCATGCAAATTAAGTTGCAAGCTTGTTCTATATAGGACTCGCGATAAGTTTATTTTGCTAAAGAATATTTACAAAGTTAGTAATAAAATCATTTAAAAATGTATGTTGACAATGCCCATTCTCGTGGCTGTTCTGTGATGTTACAACAGAAATGGTCAAGTGATGCTTCCACCAATTGATTGCAGCTCTTTGTCATATCAAATCAGACTATTCATAAAGTATCATTAATGCAAATACTTCAAACTGAAATAGTCCTAATGTTCATTTCGTAAGTGTTATTTTTGTAATAGTTTTAAACTATCTTGATATAATCGCAGGCGCATTTATTTATTTGACCGTAATAGGATGCCAGTGGAGGATACAATTGATGTTAAATTCAATGGTTATTCTTAACAAGAAAATTATTTTATTACATATTTTTTTAATCTTTATACATATAGGGATACATCTATAGCGAGTGAGTTTATCAATGCTTAGCATAACGGAGATGCAAGGCGCGATTTCCGTTTCGAGTAAATATTTGTCTTAAACATGTAACGTTCATACACATTGTTATCTAACCTGGTTACTTTAAGATATAACAGGACGGTTGCCGCTGCACCTTAAATATACTAAGCCAATAATCATTTGTATTTGTCAATAACTTCAAAATTTTGTAAGTCTAGAAATTTTATAGGCAAAAACGTGCGACTGTATACGCGACAGGTTGTGGGTTTGATTTCCATTCCAGGGAATGAAAATATTAAATATTTAATTTATATAGAGTAATTTCATTTCCTCGCTCTGGTAGCAAGCAAACCGCGGCGTTGAGTTCCGCCACTCAGCACGCAATGCCTCAATTCGGTGACAAGTGGGGAACAAAAATGTTAAAAGAGAACGGAGTGTCTTAACACTAGGTTCTCTGGTTCCCTCTGCCTACCATTTTTTTTTTTTTTTTAACGTGAGGAAATCCTTTACGGATACCCGCCCGATCGGAGACTCGGGACGAGTTATGTGGGACACCGGACAGGTGTAAAGGGCCGAACGTATACCCACTAAAACCTCACGGTGCCCAATCATCCGTGGAAACCTCGACGGCGGGTGCCTGCAAGGCACGTCGCGTCCCTCTGCTTACCCTGCTATGTGCGGGATACAGCGAGAAGCTAAAAGAAAATATTAATAATAAAACTTCTATTCTATTGTTTATACTTACTTATTGCCTCTAAAATAAAATGTAGGGTAAGAAAACTATTATCTTCGTCACAGTTAGCCAGCTCTGTTGCAACGCGCACCTGTTTCTGATTAAATTAATCGTGGCGTCTATTCACGTAGGTTATCTTTATTTAGGTTCATATTTTATCATAATCTACTTTTTAACTCCGAACTTTATTTTATTATAGCATAAACGTACACGTTTTGTCGGTATTTCGTATATTTTATCGAATTACGAGCGTATTTAAGTATTTAGGTTTATTTATATGGTTGTAACTATTAAATTTTTTATGCCGACAAACTTTCAAAACCGCCCACAAATCAAAAACATTTAATGTCAGTTTTAAGCCATCAAAGAAAGTTGATCACAAAGAACTTTAAATATAAACGCGTTACAAGTTCCGTCCGGTTTAAGACAATCGCCGGAATTGCACGTGATTGATGTAACTATATACGGTGTACCCTGGCTTTGTATAGACTTCTAATATTCTATAATTATTTAAATTTGATTTTACGAATAAGAAAAGTTTACTTATTGTTATGGCAAAATAATATAGTCGATAATATTTTTTTTACGTACAAAAGAACCAAGCTTAAACAAAGATTATTATTCTCTAAAACCAAGTTTAATTTATGTAATTATGGCATTAGTGTAAAATCTAGTCTTTGCCTACTTATTTTTTTTAAATAACTGTAACCTATCTAGAGATCTTTTTCTGGCTTCACCACAGTCGGTTAAATCAACAGAATCGATTGTTTGTTTATTGGCGACTCCCAAAAGCAATATTTGCTTCAATCATGTAGCCTTGCTGGTTCGTATAACAGAATATACGTACAGAATATTGATTTATTACTTTTTATTGTATCTACTCGTGCGATCCAACCGAAATGGAATTATATTGAAATTATATATTAATGATATATTTTGTTTATGTTTACTATAAGTTTTACTAATAAAACCTACATATGAATTATAGAGGATTTTTGTAAATAAAATATTAATGCATGCATAAAATTACCTAGTGAATTTTTATTGTACTAAGTTATAATAATTTACAATATTTAGCTTGCAGATTGGACAAGTTTCTATGCTTTATAGTTGTAATTATTTTAACTAGTGTCCCCGTTGACGCGTTAACAACGCGTTGTCTTTAGCAATGTATGTATATGTCACTTTATATAAACATGGATCAACCATGATAGTGTGTGTAACATTTGTTTTGTTAATTCAATATACTTGCTCTTCTTCTCTATATAAACATTCATTCATTCATGCTCCTCCGTCCGCGTAATTTTCGTAAAAAAGGATCCAAAGGTTTTGCTTCACATATTTATATTTAGATACTATATTAACATTGAAAAATCACATTTTCTAGCAATTATTTTTTTTTATATTTTCTCAATTAATTTATTTATAATACGTATATGTATTGTGTATGTGGTTATCTAGATTGCAGATAGTATAGATATTCGTGAGGTGCATAAATATATATTAACAATAAAACATGCGTCATATTTTAAACGGATATCATATTCCACGACCAGTCAGTATCAATCAAACGTTGATCAATTGTTTGTAAGTTTTATAGTACTAGCTTGTGATTGAAGTAATTTATTTATTTGCAATATTAACTTGCAGGATTTTTCATTTTCTGCTAGTTTTCAGTAAAATGTAGGTACCCTTCATGGACGTTCATAACTCCTGTTGTCTAATAAAAACCATCATAGTTTTTATCACAAGCAAATAATATATTATGTATTTCATATAAATTATAAATCTATATAAACGATATATTTAGATTACATAGATGGACACTTTCTTAGTAATTATATGCGCGTGCGTCGTACACAGTCGGAAACGGACGTCATGTTCATTTGTACGCAGCGAGTGTATTTTAAACGGCAATATTATTCGACATGGTGATGTAATATATGTTTAGCGTTTCATTCAAAAATCTTAATTACTTAATGAAATCAAAAACTGAGTTTTATTTGATTTAGCGCTAATCTGCGAAAATAGCTTAGACAAATATATTTTAGTCTGTTTGTGTAGACAAGTAGTGTTTGCTCATAACAGTGTGTACGATATTAACAAATTTTATGAGATAAGTCAAATAGTTTGTATGAAGAAGAATTTAAATTTTAACATAAATATTATTTACTTTTTCTTGTATTGTTTAAAAGTAATTTTACAATAAATATCAGTGTGGCTGGTTTATTATTTCATTATATCAAAATAATGTAAATACAAGATACACTTGAATTATGAGTAACAATTGTTGACGTATATATATGGTCTGTCTGGTTTAAAACATTAAATTTAATATTTATCAAAAATAGCTCTTATTTTAGTAATTATAAAAATATACTATAATTTTTAAAATGCATGTAGTTTTTGTACATTTATTATATTTAATCTAATAATATTTTCATTGTCTGCAAGAAGAGTTATTTTCGACTAGTTTTTTATCCGTTGTAGTTTAAGAAATAGACGTATTACCTCTGTAAAATATTTTTAAAAATTATGTTTTTTTGTTTCAGGTAAATGAGTATTCATAATAGCAACGTGACACACTACGCTTCAACATAGGTGTTAAC
Organism: Philaethria dido; assembly: GCA_033558755.1. Classification (NCBI taxonomy): domain Eukaryota; kingdom Metazoa; phylum Arthropoda; class Insecta; order Lepidoptera; family Nymphalidae; genus Philaethria; species Philaethria dido. The sequence goes on from JAKGSA010000649.1 coordinate 1,157,348, forward strand.
AGTCTAATGATAGTTAAAAAAATATTCTAGTTTCGTAAACTTTTATTTATTTAACGTTTCCACGCATTATATACGATGTCTTTTTATCATAGTTACAAGTAAAAAGATTACTAACTTTTTAAGCAATTTTAAGGTCATGGTCTCTACCCACACTTTGCAGTGTAATAAAGTGTTTATCTAGGTTTTAAATCTCAAGCTATGCCCGGACTTGACTTTGTCTAGACTCAGCGCAGTTATCCCATTATAGCCAATCTGATCTTATCATCTTTTGAGTCTGGATTTTAAAAAAGAAAAAAAATTACAAAACGATTATACGAAAAATATTTCATTTTCTAGAGTTGAGCAGAGCAGAGTTAAGACTCTCCATTCTTTACTTTTCACCTAGATGTGTCGGTTCCTCGTCAAACTACATTTTTTTTAAACCAAAAGGCAAAAGTAATTTTTAAACGTACACGTTTTTATTGCAAATCAAACCCACGCCCATTGCGTGTACTCATATACTTAATCACTTTTCATTTGCGCAATGATAACGTCATTATTATGGATTATAATAGATAAGTATATTAATAAGTCACCTTTATCTTAATTTTTAAATACGAGCCCCACTTACAGTATCGCAGAGACGCGTTTGCGCAACCATTGCGTGACATTTTGACGGACAGAAATAGTAGTAACGGCCCAATTCTACGCCCCCTGAATAAATTATAATATAATTTGCGAATATATTGTAATACGTCAGTTGTATGATCTAATAATTTTAATAATACCAATATAGCAAATTTTAAGGAATTTAGTTTGATTATTACACTTGTAATTGATTTAATGATGTAGTAAGTAGTTTGTTTTTGCTAGTCCACACTTTTTTATTATAAATAATTTTTAATTTTTAATAATAGATATATTAATTATACAGGATTATACTTATTTTGTAATGACAATACGGGGTTTTGTGAACACTAGTTTTTAAAACGCTTTCATTAGCTTCATTTTTATATATGAAACTAACCAAAGATAATCTTCCAGTTCCTATTTTGACCTACTTCTATGATCTAGTTGATGTCCAGGATAATAATAAATTTAATTAGTTTAAGTTTGATAAAGCAGTTTCACGCTTTTTTCGCATAGCAGAATAGACAGTGGAACTTAGTGTCAAGAAACTTCATTCTCAATTTTTTTTTAAACTAATGTAATATTTTACATTGTAGGATAACTAGACCAGAGAGAAACCAGCGCCCATTCATTCATTATAACAATTATTAATATTTATGTCACTTCATTTATCATCCATTTAAATCAGCTTTCTGTTTTCTACAGTTCAATGAACACCTTTATAGAGTTCTAATTTTGAAAAAGCTTTTAAAGGTCGCAAATTGACCTTATTGCAAGAAGTCCCCTAGGTAGTTAACCATTTGAAAAGAGACGCTATATCCAACTATTCAGTCCGACTCGTTTTGTCTCTAATGAGGCTTTAATTTCTGAGCCTTTTTTAACTTAATGAAACATTTTTTATAATTGATATTTATATATTAATTATTTTATTTTTATTTAATGCTGTAGTTATTGTAAAATTTTAAAATGCAAGTTTTAATATTTCACTTACACTTTCAATCTTCACTTATTTTTATTTTATTAACTAAAAATAGCTTACTACGTATTATGAGTTTACAAAACAAGTGCTTGAATATGACAATGATACTTTATCTTCTTTTAGTTGTAATGATCCTTGATACTGCACGTCGCGTAACAAGAAAGCTCTCGACAATGTACAAAACAATTTTATGGTACAATGCAAAATTTGTTAAAATTTATTAAGCAATACAATCCTAAGCATATTAGATGCAGAAGGGTACTTAAACATTTAATACATGAGATATAAATTTTTCATGTGCAATTGTGATAATATTTTTAGAGTAGGTACTGAACAAAGATGCACGTAATTAAATGTCAGATGAAGCCGCAACATAATGAGTATTTTCAATAAATAACATTGTTTAATAATCAATGTAATTTTGCATGCTTAATTACTTAGTAATAATATGTAATTATTTAGTTTTATGCAATATACCTTTTAAAATAGAGCTAAAAATAGTAAAAAATATGATAGCATTAAAATTTACAGAAAATAAATGCAGGAAGTTATATATGAAAAAATAAATTGTAACCAACTGAATATTCCTTTAATATTGTAGTGTAACTCCATTTAAATTATATATATTTTTTGCACATATAACCTTTCACTTGAGTATCTCAATTCTCAGTTAGAAATCTTGCGGCAAGGATTCTGTTTCCACCATACTACTTTCATAACCGCAAGAAGATTTTCACAAACAATAGTGAGCTTGTTGAGCATCTCATGTGCATAACCCATTGACGCGCAAATGAAGATCTCTTGTCTTGTATGAAGTTCAATTCTAACAGGCTTTCTTTAACTAAAATGAAATGGGTAACATTTATTAGTACAGCAAATGTTATTATTTTATTTCAGCAATAACTAAGCATTTAAAATCGTTTACTTCTTACTTATTTTTTTTTAGCTTCACGCTGTATGTCGCATATATCAGGGTAGGCAAAGGGAATCAGAGAACTTAACGTTAAAACACTCAGTTCTCTCTTAACATTTCCGTAGTTTTGTATCTTTATCCATTTTTCGTATTTAACGAGGAACGTAGAGAGTTTATTTATTTATTTATTTATTTATTTAGGAAGCCAACGCTGTATACAATATTATTACAATTATTGTATACCTCACTTACAGGCTAACATGACATGCTTAATACAGTTATATAAAACTATTAAAAAAAGAAACAAAACAGTACAGTTCTAATTCAAAACTCACATACAATAATTAAACAACAAAACTGAAAAAATAAAATAAAATACAGTGATAATGACAAAAAAATTACCTTAACATTAAGCACACACAAAAAATATATATAATTGAAAATTAAAGTATAATTAAAATTAAACAGTAAAAGTTTTCTTTACTTCATTTTTGAAAGACAAAGCAGACTGTCGGAAAATATCTATGTCTCCTTTATTACATATAGTGTTATAACTAATAATTATTCTATTTATTGGGGCGTTCTTGCCTAGGTTAGTCCTAGCAAATCGCTGTTTAAAAATATTTTATTTACTTATTTATTTACTTTATTTACTTTAACTAGCCTACTTGCCTACCCTTCCACTTTCTTTTTGACACTAGGTTCACTCTGACTACCCTGCTATGAGAGATAAATATGAAAGCTGCATAATATATATCTATCAAATAATTCACATAACATAGTATAACCATGAAGTACACCATGACATCACCCTAACTGCCTTGAGATATTTGACACAATTCCACTAATTGTAATATAGGTCGCTATGTGTCCTATTGTACAATATCTTGATGTAGCTCAATATACTATAATTAATAGGAATTTTTGTATGTTATATGTCTTTAGATACCTTAGATTTTCTAATAATTTGTTAATTGCGAAAATTCGACTAATGTTTAAGTTAGTGGTTTAACAAGGTTATACGAGTAAATTAAAAAATAGGAAACAAACAGGTCATAATATATAAGTACTAACTTGCTTAGATATTATTGTACTGTAATCAAAGTGCATCAATTTCATTTCAAAAAAATGGCGCTATTCTTGTTTATTAGTTGCATATTGGAAATTTTTTTCTATATACTTCCAGTAAGTTCTAGGAAAGTTCTTGATACATTCCATCTTCGTCTATATTCAAGACAATGAATAAGTTCAAACTTGTGTGTAGCGATAAGAAATTATAATTAGTTATTATCTGAAATAGTAACGTTTACGCTTAGTTTACATTTACTTTGTACAAATCCGACTGTTAAATTTCGAATATCGCCGAAAACATAATAAATATGGCACGGAGAACAATTATTTATTTATGTTAATGAGGGAAATTGCCTTCGTTTATAATTCTAGAATCGTGAGAAGCGGAAATAACATTTTAACCAGTTCTTTCGTAGCCGCTGTATAATATGTAAGCTTATGATGGAAATCTAATTAATATTAAAAAATAACAAATGAATGAAACAAGAAATCAAAGAAAATAATTATATATTTTTAAAATATACATAGTAATTCTATTTAACAAATACATATTAGATTGGTTGATGAATTTCTAGGAATAACATTTAATCTTGTAAGCATAGATCATTTAGATAAAGTTGTTTTTATAGAATAATAATTAATTTTTTAGCTTCTACGTACTTCAATATAAAAGTCAACAACCGATAAATAAACTCATGACTTGCACTCTGTCGTCGGAGTCGTACCAAAATCCTCGAGACCTGGCGGTTTCAAGAACTCTTTGTTTAGAGCGAATAAAAATTGTAAACGTAAGCACAATTAGTGCTCCATCGTCTAGGACAATTCATTTTGAATGCCGTTTTACATACTAAATATATACTTACAGTGCTTGCATAAGTTTATTTTTAATGTAATGTTGTTTTACCTTTGTTTGTTGCTAGTTAGTCGTCGAGACTGTTCTTATAAGAGGATAATAACATAATGAGATATGCATTATCCATTTAAAAATAATTATTTGACATCTATATTTCATTCCGTTTTTATATTTCTATTTCTTTATTAATATATAGTATTTATTATTAAAGGCATATAAATATTTTATAGCGTTTTTCATCACATCCAGCATACCAATTGAGTTTAATGGTTCCCGGTGAATGAACTAAAGAAATTTTATGTTCGGAGAATGACCGGTTCTATATTGCTTTTAGATGGATCTATCTCTGGTACATCTGCTGTTGATACAATATTAGACCCAATAATAACGTACTGATTTGTTTGTCCTATTTAAATTATTGTCATTTTCTTGTAAAGTCAAAGTCAAAGTCAAATAATTTTATTCAAAATAAGAAGTTACAAGCTTCATTTTTTGAACGTCAAATAATTTACCACCGGTTCACTAAATTTAATGCCTCAGACCTGAGAAGAACCGGCGCAAGAAACTCAGCGGGATTAAATATTCGCAATTTAAGTAAAATTGTACAGCTGACAGCGTCTGACTGGAAATCGCGATTGGCTGTTGGTTCGATTCCTATTTATGGGAAATGGAGAACGGAATGTTTTGACACTAGGTAAACTTTTTACTAACCTGGTAGGCGGAATAAAGCGTGAAGCTGAAAAAAAAATACTGCACACATCGATTTAATCATCATTAAAAATTAAAAACCTAAGTAAAATATATCAGTTAAGGTCACTATAATGTTAAAGTTATAACAGTCTTGCATTATACTTTTGACAAGCTCAAAGTATCACTTTCGCTTACCAAAAGATGTGTTTAAAAGATAGGTTTTCTCGCCCTTGGCGTCAACACGGAAGGTCGACTCATGAATAATATGGAAATCGGAAACACCGTATAGAAAAAATAAAGACATAAAAATTTATCGTCTGACAAGGAAATAATCACTTCGTCACGTCGGACTCTAGACTATAACGAACAATAAAAGAATATTTTACGAGGGGTGCTAATATGGTATTGTACAAGAATTAGTACTAATATAATAGAATCAATGACATTTTACTTAATGAAGTACTATAAAAGATTTCTTTTCACATGAGTGCCTACTACAGAAAAAACGAATAATTAGTATTCAAGCCTAAAGTTGTTGAGAACAAATTGTAGCTTGGGTTCCCCACCTGGCTAGTAATCGGACAACATTTTTATCTGTATTGGGTAAAAATATGTATCATATACAACATAATTATTTTGTATAAGGATAAGACATGTCTTAACATTCGAATGGTATTAGATATTTTTTAATTTATCGGAATAAGAAGGCCAAACAATATTTAATACAATTAACTAAATCGCGACGCAGAGGCACAAGCGTGCGTTTGTAAACGCGACAGGTTGTGGGTTCGATTCCAACTCTAGAAAATGTAAGTATTTTAATTTCTTCGGTTTGGTTACAAGGCAAAGCGCGACGTGGAGTTCCGCCACTTAACAAGCAATGCCTCAATTCGGCGGAGAGTGGCGAACGAAGTGGCTTAACACTAGGTTTTCAGGTTCCCTCTGATTATCCTGCTATATGTGGGATACAGCGTGAAGCTAAAAAAAAAAACTAAATCGCTTTGCTATTGTTTTTAGCGCTTCAAATAGTCTCTTTGAAATAATTTGAAACATAAAGTATACTTATTGTATGTTTAAATGTTTAAGGTTTTGTTTGTTCATCAAACAATTGTTAGAAACATTTTATTGAGCAAAGTTTGTAACACATATTTTGATAATAAATTCATGTGCTGTAAGCGCAGCTGCTGACAGAACAATAACTCAGTGACCGCCGTTCAATGTTGTTTTGTTGAAAGCAATTATTAAGTTACAATACTTAAACGTAATTATATTTGCTAATAGGGTGTTGAATTTATATATTTATTGTTTGAAATTATTTTGATTGTTTTGTGCTTAGGGATAAGGCAAAACTAAAATCTTGTACACATAAATATAACAAAATCAATTTGAAGTGGGTTTTAGTCTAGGACTATATTTTATACTAGCTGTTGCCCGCAGCTTCGCTCGCGTGGTCAATGTCAGTCCATACTACATACTATAGTTTATAATGCGTATGTTCGTCCATTTGAACACTTTGAAGTAGACAGATTTTCAAATTTTTTGACAAACAATCATGTCTGCTAAAATATTTTTTTTTTATTTAAAAAGTATCCTATGTCCTTTTCAATACTTCTAAGAACATGAGTACAAAGTTTCTGCGTGAAAGCGTAACGAACAAACACAAACGATTTTCTAATACTTTATCATTTAGTTTCATGAATATTGTAAATTAACTAAGATTACTTTAATGTAAATGAAGTTACAATAAAACGATAGTTGTTTTGCAACAATCAACTAATAACTGATAATAGCTTCATACATAAATGGAAATAAATACCCACATACAAGTAAATTATGGAACACGATTAAACAGAAGATGGTGGGCGTGCGCACGCCCAGGAGCCTTGTACACAGGAAGTCCTAATTGTTGCTACGTCGAAACTGGTTCCAAGTAAGAACTCCAGAGTGTTTAATTGACACTTGCTCACTTGAAATACTTATAATTTTTTATTCTTTTAATAAATAAGCACTATTTGCATTTAATTGTATGTCTTTACACGTTTTTCGCATTTTGTAGTGGAAAAACTATTTTTACACTCTCAATTTATATTCAAATACTATATTTTGCCTTAACACACTGAAAGCAAGTTTTTTATGTGGATTTGAACCCAGCATCATCACGATTGTAAGAAAATAACAGTTATTTCATATCCTTTTTTACAATTTATGAGCTATTCACATTGTTGTACAAACGAATGCATGTGTGTCAGAATATAAAAATGTCATTTATCTGTCAATCTACGAATTAAATGGGCCACAGATCCGCCAACGCTAGCTGATCGACAATTTAAAACGTTACTGTGCAATATTGTGTACTTTCAAAAAACCGGCGCACTACGTATCCGGTTTGCGCAAACGCATGTCGCGAGATGATCCGCGCATTGTGATATAGAAAGTGGGCGGTTTATACCTTTCATTTTTTATCTTTCAATGAAACGTATTAATGAAATAGTCATTTGGATATATTATTTATTAGTAAATTTTTAATGGACAGGATTGTTTGGAATACGATAATCTTTGTTTTATTTATAAAAATGCTGTATGCATTGGCCAGAGATATTTATACTGGCCTCATTTTTGCTGGCTCTTTTTGTCCATTTTAGAGATATTACGTCTTAGGTGGCGAAATGTTTATAGGCAAATAAAGTTAATTATATAAAGAATCTTATATATAATAATTCTCATAAAATTTTGTTACGATTTTCTTATGACACATTTACAATGTTCTCTTAGCATATCTCCCCCATTTCACGAAGTAGAGAGTGAAATTTTAAGGGGTAAGCCACTTTGCTTTCTATAAAGTACATTAACGTCTATTAACTAATTTATAAACTTAGATATGTAGACACTGTTATTACACGAGGACTAAACCTAGTTTCACAAGAACAAACTAAAAAAATGTCAATCATTTCAGCTAGCTCAGATAAAATAGCTTGCACTCGCGTTACGGAACGTCGCTACTTATTATTTTAATCTAATTTGAATCTTATACTCACGACTGTAAGCATCTTGCGGTAAACATTACCGCCCGTCGTCTAGTTTTCACGCTGTGGAATATGATTTCATCTCAGGGAAAGCTAATAGAGTTCCGTTCTAGTCTTGAGACGTTGGTGTAATGTACATAAAAATTATATGCTTTACATCTATTAAAATAATACTAAAATATTATTTATATAGGCCATCATTGTGCAGTGGATCAGTGTCTGATGATTAACACGATTAGTTATAGGTTCGATCCCCATTGGAAGTAATAATTATATTTCAATTATTTTAATTTCTCCGCTCTGGTAAGATATAACACAAAGAGAGTTGAGTACAAGCACTTAAACCTCATGTCGCGATTTCGGCAGAAAGAGGAGAGCAGAGTGTCATCTTAGATTTTCTCTGATTTCTATTTGGCATAAAAAAGCGTGAAGTGGCCAAAAATATATTTATATATAACATTGAATATATCATGTATTTGCGTATTTGCTTACGTAACATTACACTGTTTGAAAACATTCAAAATTTATTATGGTCTGTACTAAATTTACGATAGACGGACGGACATTCAAAGTTTAGATGCCTATATTTTTACCAACTGTTCTGAATTCATATTAATTTTTTCCAAAGTGTCCTGGTAATTATTATTGTAATTGTTAATTGAAATTATGTAAAGACAACAAAAAAAGACGGTTGCCATTGTCAATTAATATTTAAAAAAGTAACGAAACTCAAAAAAAACTATTTGTTCGATATCAAACATTATATTATACTCGTACATGTAGGTACAATGGAATTCATTGTTACGTAGGTAACTTTCACATTTTTCCTTCTACAGTGAAATTTTATTTTTTTATCTTTTACGAGCATGTGGGCTGTTAATGTGTAGTGCACGCGAGAACACACTTGTATCCTTGAACTTGAGACTACCTTATGTAGTAATATATGCATGGAGCCACTATGCCCCTATGTGAATTTTAATCTTTTAAGTAAAATAGTGCCTTCTAGTGTAACTAAGATAGTTACAACGTAACTGACGTGAATGGTACAGAGTTCGAATTTCACTGGGATGAATATATTTAAAATATTTTAGTTTTTCCTAACCTCATTGGCAGTAACCACAATTCAATCATTTTGACAGAAAGATAAATGGAGTTTTAATGGAAATATGTTGATAATTTAAATGAAATTTTTTATTAGCTAACTTTTTTATTGTAAGCAATACTAAAAGATAGTAAAAAGAGCTTACTTAAAACATGATCTTTAAATAATACCTAACAAACAGCTAGTGTTGATATAATAATTAATGTAAACAGAATATTTAATATGATATTTTTTAACTTTGCTATCTTCAGCATTTTGTGGGTATAAATGTTACTATTTATTTATGAAATTTAGTTCTTGATTTTTGTCCATGATTTATCGTTATTATATCAAGTGATAGATCTCCTCCTACACGCCATACGGTTACAGTCGCAGGCGTAACCTACTTATATAAAGTACTGCAAATATTAGGTATGAATAATTAATATTTTAATTAAGTAGTTTAACTGTCAAGAATTGATAATTCTTAATGAGAACTATTTTTCCTTTAACATTCTTAATTACTTCGATTGCAAGAATGCAAATTTGTTGTTTATTTAGATGTGATCTTGTAATTGGTATTATGGTATTAGTATTTTCATTTCCTGGGTTTAGTATTCGTAACAAGGCAAAGCGCGGCGTTGAGTTCCGCCACTCGGCAAGCAATGCCTCAATTCGGCGGAAAGTGGGGAACGGAGTGTCTTAATACTGGGTTCCCTTTGCCTACCCTGCTATATCCGGAATACAGCGTGAAGCTATGTATGTATGTATTCTTACTAGCGTGGTGGTATATTACCAGCGTCAGCGTTGTCTCTTCAAATCTAAGTCGCGGGGAATTTTATATTTTCCTTTGCAAAATGTGGTATCGGCCCTATGTGCGAATTATATGCAATTTACAAAACAAATACAAAAAACTTACTGCGAATTTAAAAAGCAGAACTATATACGGACGCTCGTTAAGTAATAAAAATGTCAGTTTTCCAGACGATTACCGATCCGTAACGGTTTCTATGGCTAGAAGCTCACGTAAGCACTACAATGACACTACCGAAAAAACCTGTGTTTTTTTCTAGTCTGATACTCATCTGGTACAAGTGTCTAATTTAATATATTTTTTATGGTTGATCGATTACTATATTATAATCATTTTAATTTTAAAAATCTTTCATCATGGGGACCAGATAAAAAAAGTTATGTCAGTAAAAATATCATTTTATTCATTTTTCTGCTTATACAAAAAGTTAATTTTTAAAGTATTGTAACTTAATGTTGTGCTTTGTGTAAATTATACAGGTAAGCGATAATAAAGGAGTGGAGTGTCACTACACTCCTTTTCTAATAAAAACATACAACATATAAACATACATATACTCTCGTTTAACTGATTATAATTAATAATAAAGAAAATAAGAACGCTTAGTATATTATTCATTTCCTTTATAATATTTTAAAAATTACAAATATTATAGTCCCTTATCAGCCAAACAAAGTAACGTGCGCTCATATTCAACAATAACATTATTAAAAAGAGATAGGTATTCGTTATCTTATCTAACACTAGCGTGATGCCCTCGATGCAAAAGAACAAATATATACAAGATACCTTATATTTTATAACATTAGACGTAATATAGACTTATAAAGAAATATGTAATGAGGTTGACAGTCTAATTTAATCTGATAAACAATTTTAGGCAAAAGAAATTGTGGCACAATTTGATTGAAATTTGGTCACTGTATTTAAATTGGCGATATCATAATTTACCCAATCAAAAGCGTACTTCTTCTTTATAGTTGCCTTTTTTTAGCTTCACACTGTGTCACGCATATAGCACCGGAAACCAGAGAACCTAGTGTTAAGACACTCTGTTCTCTTTGAACAATTCCGTTCTCCACTTTTATAATTGCTCTTCATATAATAAAGCACTTTTCTTGTTATATTTTCGATACCATTCATAGACTACAAATTTACTTAATAACATCATAATCTACAAAATATTAACGTCATCCACTTTTATCTACATTTCCTAATATTTATCTCATGGATCGAATTTCAGAGAACGCCGATAACACCGCAATGATTAGGTGCACTGCATACTTCGTAGATAAACCACGTTCTCCTGTGCATGCATCGTCGAGAATGATTCATTTTATGATTGACTACTTTTATACTTCCGGAAAAGGTGTTTCACTTTGCGGCCTTGGTACTCGCCTGGCTGCTGTGAAACCTTGCCGCTAATGATAAAACACGTTCTATATTTTGTTTATCTTTTCCACTTTGTGTTTGCGTTGTTACGTGTTATTAATTGATAATCAGCGGTTTGCATGTGCGTATCATTTTACGCATGTTAATTGGATTATAGAGGTTTTGTTATAATAATTACTGGTTTCGTTTTAAATGTATATGGTTTTAATTTAATATTGTATTTAAATTCTCTTTGTATAAATTGTATTGTTGAGGTATGAATATGAATTTGTTCACATATTACTCTTTTAATCAGGGAATAACCTATTATTATAATATCCTAGATCTGCCACTAATATTAAAAAATATTGAATTGTCACAGGATTCGAATACGATAACTGTTCAGACAAATACTATTAGATGTAGTAGGTAAAGTTTACGTTGAAAGATTTGTTTATATTGATACAGGTGAAGTTAATAAAAACGTGTTAATTATCACACATTTTATTACAAATCATAAAGTTCATATAAAAACTTGTATTCACATCCGCTGCTGGTTAGTTAAATAAATAAGATCGTGTCCTAACTTTGTACTTTACAACATTGACAATCTTAAGTAAATTATAATATAATAAGAGGATATCCCCTTTCATAAAGCCTTCCTGGAGTTGCATAATTTGTCATGAATTAAATTACGTGGAAAGTAAAAACTATAGTTAACGTTCCCCGGCATTAGTCATTTAAACTCGTTAAGTGTAAGACATTATAATGACAACTGCCTTTGGAAATGCAAGTACGGAAGAATTACAGACAACTTGTTCTGAGCTATATGAGTCAGATTGTCTCGGCCACTAATGGACGTTAATGCGCAACTAATATATAATATAATATTGTTGTATATGACTATTATGATATACCGTTAGGTATCATTTTATTTAATGTTGGTTATGCTTTAGAGATTCACGATAAGTGAGAAGCAGAGATGACTGTGTATTGAAATCCCAGTAGAGAAAGGTTCTATAGAAACGAATTCAAGCTTCTAGGTATTTTAAAACGGTTGATTGAAAATCGATGGAATATAGTTGATTTGGGTGCATACGATGAATTTTGCTATTAAATATACCTAATGTTTTTTCACTAATTGATATTGAAGGACTAAGATGCATAGAAATGTAAAAAAAAAGCATACATATTCTTTATTGATAAAAATATTGGTTCGTGTTTTTGTATAAAAGAGGTACTACTTCAACTGAAATACATAAATCTGCGTTCAGACTAACTGGAGCATAGCAGTGCATTTGCAATAAAGATATAAGACATACCAAACAGTCAATATTATTTATTATTTTACATATTGCATTAAATATTTAATTGGTTTCATAGGAATTACAGTATTAAATACTACTTTTTTTCTTTTATGAACTAAGTTCTCCTGACTCTGTCTCTGTCCGAAGCGCTTTTTTATAATAGTAAGGTGTAATACTTTAATTTTTTATAATAGTAAGTATTAAAATATATTAAAATAGCTTTTTTGTCTTTGGAGTGCTCGAATCGAGATATCCTGTATTTATCCTATAGAAATATCTTAGTCTTTGTTATAATACACCCTTTCATATTTGCATAGTAAAACAAACAGACAATCGTAAATTGTGAAAATGATTATTTTCTATCGTTTAAATTTAATGATTTCGCTATACTATAATTTTATTAGGCTTATTTTGTTTTCGAGTTGTAAGTATTAACGGATTAAATATAACATACAAATTCTTTATTTAACAAGCAACAACACCGTTATATGTTTCAACTGTACATTATTACTGACATATTAAGCGGAAAATAATACAGTTATGTTTAACTAATTAAGTTTAATTTATGATGTGTGACTAATAAGCTAAGCGTATCCTTTCTCGCTTATTGCTCTCATATTGTGAGCTTCTGCAAATGTTATTGTGCTTTAGTTTAGTCGTCTCGCCTTATGGAGTCATGTCTTATAATATAATTGTTATTTTGTACCTGCCCAGGACTATGTTTTGGTACAAGCTATATACTTTATGTGTATTTAATTCTACTGTATTTTTTTAGCTTCACTCTATATCCTATATATATCGGGGTAGGCATAGGGAACCTAAGAACCTAGTATTAAAGCACTCCGATCCATACTCTCCGCCGAATTGAGGCATTACGCGCAGAATGGCGGAACTCAACGCCGCACTTTGCCTTGTTACCAATGCCAAGAGATGAAAATAGTAAACTTGTTACATTTCCTGGAGTGGGAATCCAACCCACATTCTGTAGCATTTTCTTCATCTTGTGCCTTTGCACCACGACAGGCGTATTGGGCAAATAATAAAATGACATTTACTTAATTGCTAAATGCATTGGAAGTTACTAATGTTAATCGTAAATCGATTATTTATATCGGAAAACCATTAACGTGTTAAATTATAATATCAATAAATATTATAAAGAAATTGAGCTTGTAAACTGCGAAACTACAAAATCTATTAATAATACTCATCAAATAAAATTTAACAACGCGTTAAAGGCAGATACAGACTGTCATTAATTTTCGATAAATAACTTTTAAAGTCCCAAATTCTATAGAAATGTATAGCAGCGTGAAAGTTTCGTAATTCCTTTGTACCAATTAATCCTCGAATAAATACTCGGATACTCACTAACTGGGTCAAAAGCAACGGTCTTGATCATTACAGTCCTCCAAATCATTAACCTACACCCACTTGCAAAGTGTCCCCGTTGCGAATGTTGCCCCAATCAATTCGTCATTATAATCGCTACATCGTGTGAAAAAATGAATGCTTAACAATTCGTCCTAGATGTTATGTTAAATATTTTAAGTGTAAATATTATGGACTTTGTTTAAGCTTCAAATTTGCTTAAATATATTTTTTTGTATTCAAGTTGTATAATGAATTTTAGATTTTAAAGTAAAGAAGTTTTGCTATTTATTATAATTTTCTTCATATTTATACATACATAGCTTCACGCTGTATCCCGCATACAGCAGGGTAGGCACAAGGAACCTAATGTTAAAACACTCCGTTCCTCACTATTTATATAATTGTGCAATTGTATACTAAACTCCAAGATGACTAACAAATATTATTAGCAAAAAGCGTTAAATATATTCTTAACACAGTGCCCCCGTGACATTTCTTTTATTGTCTGTGTAAACTTACGCACATGCTGTCGCCAAACATGATGAGAAAAAAAAAACAAAAAACAATGGCCGCCATAACGGCGTGTATTGTCGATTGGCGGGAAACGAAATATGTGTCAGTGTTCTTGGACAATGTCATGTGGTTTTCTTTGACAGTTATATGTTGTGTTATCGTAAACTAGTTAATCATTATTCTTTATTATTTATTTTAACTGTTTCACTGTGGGTTGATTGATTTGCATTACATGACAAGGAACAGTTAGCTTTACATATATTTAAAAACAAAAAAAATTGATTTGTGTGGCTGTGTTTTTTAGATGTGTGAAAATAACTTGAAACGAACAAAAAACACGATTTTTATAGTAGTATTTTGGTTATGTGGAAACGACCCTGATAATTGCATTTTAAACGTTCCGGTATAATATATTAAAAACAAATAGTTATAATAAGTCGGGAACGGAAATCTTAAGAGATCGGAGTTTCTGAACACTAAATGCTTAGGTTCCCTCTGCCTATCGTGCCATGTGCGGGATACAGCGTGAAGCTTACAAATATATATATTTATATTGTTAGTGATTTCAAAGAACAAAAGATGGCAAGTATAATGATATTACACAATATTTTCTTTGATTACTTAAGAATAATGCGCAATTTTAATAAATAAATACAATAATTAAATAATGAATACGTACATCTACCATAAATACCACTAATACGTGCCTGTCAATACAAGATTGTATATAGTAAGTAGCGTTAAAGTGGTACGCATAACACGTCCATATACAATCTAGCAGTATTAAAATGCGTATCATCATGACTTCAGTACTATTTTGTTAAGAGAATCAAAGATTCTAGAAGTGTTTTGTGTATCCTATGAAATTATGTGCTTTCTATGTAAGTGAAAATGTTCCGCTGTGGAATTTCTTTACTAGTCAAAATTAAATATATTTTTTATGTAATTTAAAATATATATTGGAAGTCATAATAATGGCTTTAAAATTGTGGAAATAATGTACATGTCACTTTTATATGATTGTTCTAAGGTAAGTCGGCCAGGTAATACAACACTTATTGAGTCCAATCATATTCAACAAACTGAGTTTGAAACGCAATACTTTATGAATCTGCGTTTCTTATTTCGTCCTCATTTCAGTTATCCAGGTGAATCTTAGAATCTTATTACATTTGACATCTTTACTTTGTTTACTTTGTAATCTAGTTGTATCAGCTGGTTTTGGTCACAAAGAAAGAAATAAAAAATATAACCTATATTTCTATATTTACACTTCAAAAGGGATACCTCTCTAGTTTTAATGTATGCGTTTTATATGAATTCAATTGCAATATTTAATATAATTAATATAATAAAAACATATGTAAGAATAAAAAGCAAAGCTAAACGCGGTGTTGAGTTCCGCCACTCAGCACGCAATGACGCATTTGGCGGAAAGTGGGGAACGGAGTGTCTTAACACTAGACTCCCTCTGCCTACCCTGCTATATGCGGGATACAGCGTGAAGCTATATATGTATGTATGTATGTAAGAATAAAAAAATAGTCTATGACAGTTTTTATCTAGTTAATAAGCTTTCCGTCTATGGCGGAGTGACACTAATTTTGTTGTTTTGTTTTTAACAACAAAATTAGTGTCACAAGCAAGGCACAGTCTCACGCCAATTAACATGGGTAACAGCAATGCTTTGTTGTACTGTTTGCTTTTTTAATCATTATAGTTTATGTTAATATACCAAAATTTTATTATTTTACGTCTTACAAAATGTGGCAGATATTGTTGGTGATAGGCAAAACAAGATTTCTTTTTGTTATCTTAATAGAGGCCTGTTGTGGCGCAAAGGCACAATCATGCGACTGTAAATGCGACAGATTGTGGGTTCGATTCCCACTCCAGGAAATGAAAATGTTTTTTTTTTGTAACAAGACAAAGGCAATGAGTTCCACCATTCAGCACGCAATGCCTCAATTCGGCGGAAAATGGAGAACGGAAAAAGCAAAAGAGAACGGAAGAGAGAACTGTCTGTGTTAGATTCTATGGTTCCCTTTGCCTACCCTACTACATGCGGGATACAGCGTGAAGCTTGTTATCTTAATCATTCTGGCAAGTACATACATAAAGCCATGGTCTTTAAAATATTATATTGTCATTATTGTCATTGGTTCCGGACACGTGCGCAAATTTTTAAGTTAATCAACCGGCAAGAATTGAGCTAAGACAGCGTCCGTAAATAGATAGAAGCTAATAAAAGTATCTTAAAACAGTCTAACAGTTTGAGTTATCAACTGAGACCAAACATTCTCAGAGTTGTTAGCACAGTGATTTATAATGACTCAAATTATCACAACAGTAATCCAAGACGTTGAAAGTCCTTTGATCGTACTTCAGTCTTCAAGCGAAGTAAAGCCGTTATACGAAATGTAGGTACTTCCGAGAAGACGTATGCAGTAAGGGTAACGGTAACTGGCAATACGAATGCGAATGAGCTGTCCGATTACACGATTTATATGGTTACAGTTTTTCGAGTGCTGAGAACAATGCCAAGGATTTTGCCATTTTAGTACTTCTTGACGTGTAATTAAGGTAGTCAAAGGAGTTTTTAGAATCATTTATTTTTTCGCTTAACTACCATGAATTTTATATGATTATTTTTCCTCTAATGTACGTAAATGGTAATAATAAGAAATTCAGTATGTTATTAAATAAAATTTAAAGTAGCTTTCATAAAAAATTATGCATCTTAGTTTTAATACCAAAATAATTAAGTTTTGAGTAAAATTCAATATATAAAGTTGACAGTTTTGCCATACAAATGTTGCACAAGATCAATTCGCAGGTCAATGCACCAGGCAAATAAAATGCCACTTCGATATGCGTGCGAATTCTTTTGTTTATTTTGGCACCGACCCCGGACAACGAACGGTATGGCAACGTCACTATATTAGTCAATCTATGATCACACAAATTTCGGTTTACTCAACTCTGCAATGACTGTCATTGTAACAGGACTATTGTTGCTCTTTAGTCATCAATCACGATTTATTTTAATTAATCATCGAGCATAATTAAGTATGATTGCGATCTGTAAAATGAGCTTTTTTTATTTCATTTATTGTGTTTCATTTATTAAGTCATATTTTAAAGCAAAATGTGAATTAATAATAAACTTTACTACGTAAAAGCTCTAAAGTTACGGAAACATACAAAATAAATCTTTATATTTATCAGATAAAACACATTTTAGGCACCCCCAAAGTTCATTTCACGGCCGTTCGTTAACACAAATCGACTAAATTCGTTCAATTCGGCCGAGGGTCAAGAGACGGGAAATACACGCAAGTGAGAACACGCAAGGAAAATAAAGTTCGGTTCACATTATTAGTTAGTTCCTGCGAAGTTTTTTCTGTAGTACCACTTGAGTTCTTTTGATAAAAACGTTTATTTCTTGTAATTGATCAGTAACGACGTTGTCGTGTAGTTGGTGTGGTGATGGTTGTGGGTTCGATTCCCATAGGAAGATTTTCAAATATTTTGTTTTTATAGTCTGGAACCTAACGCCATGCTTTGCCTAACTAAGCAATGGTAGCGTTATGATCCGTTAATAAACATGACAATGACATTACAATAGGCTGGAAATGCAGAACGAAGTAGAAATTATTTTATAGAAACCTATGATTGAAGGTCCCGTTATACAAAAATAATTACTATAATTTATAAAATATCTTAATAAAGCCAATGCGTAATCAGCCTAATATTTACATACATAATATGTGATTCACTACAATCGTAAGTGTCTATGAAAGGGAAACTTTAAATACCTATTAGCATAGATACAAGGTATTTCAAGTATTTGTGACATCTAGTATTGGTTTTCAAAGCACGATGAAGATATTGTAGTTTGATATTAGTATAAAAATATTTTTATTACTTATTTAGTATGTATCCTATTTAGATGGAATTCCTGCAGTTTTTGATGCCACTATTATATATAGTGCGGAGTTGAGTTCCGCAACTTACCACATATTGTTGCGATTTAGGGTGGAAAGCGGAGAGCGAAGTGTCTTGATACTAGATCATCTCTAACTATCATGCTGTGAGAAATATCATTTGTAGTCCATGTAGATCTTGAAAAAAAAACAAGTTTAACACAATATTAACTTTATATGTGAAAGTAAACCACAGTTAAGTATAGCTTAGATAAAATTATTTTAACAAGTGGAAACAAATAAATGTTGTGCTTGTCACGACTAACATGTTGTTGATTTAGTCAAGCTTTCTATCCAGGTCGTGTAAGCTTTTGAATTCGGCACATTGGCTTAATGTTAAACATTGAAATGTCAAATAACAGTTACCGTGATTTGATTACTAATCTTCAAGAATCAAAATATTTTTTGTAATGTGTTTGTAGTTATATCACGCCGTATGCCGCATATAGCAGGGTAGGCAGAGGGAACCTGAGCACCTAGTGTTAAGACACTCCGTTCCCCACTATCCGCCGAATTGACGCATTCCGTGCTGAGTGGCGGAATTCAACGCCGCGCCTTGCCTTGTTACCAAACCCAGAAAATTTAAATAATAAACTATAACATTTCCTGGAGTGGGAATCAACCCCACAACCTGTCGCGCCTACAGTCGCACGTTTGTGCCTCTGCGCCACGACAGGCGTTTAACATTTAATTAGCCCTCTCATATTAGAAAAAAAATTAGCGGGTTAAAAGCCGTATAAGCGAAATACGAACAATAGTAAATATATATCCGGATCTTTACTTACTTGAGAAGTGTCAAAGTTAAGCGAAGTTCGTAATCGAAAAATTTAAAAATGTAAAAAGAGTCATCTATGTCAAAAGCTTGAGTCATTTTGTGTGCATCTATTTAATAATACGTAAAATTCCATTTCTTAGTAAAATAACTTTTTAAACTGGTAATGATTCATACTATCGATACAGGTAAATGGCAAGTCTAAATGCCTAATCGACAATTTGTGATAACATAAATATTATAGATTGTAAACTCGATTAGGTTACGAAACTGCATTTAGATCAAAAAGCTAGGATTATAGTCTATTTTAGCATTATTTTATTACTTGAAGATTTTGTAATTATTAAATTATATGTAGTATTTTCATTTCGTTGCTCTGATAGCAAGGCAGAGGGCGGCGTTGAGTTCCGCCACTCAGTATGCAATGCTTCATTTCGGCAGAAAGTAGGATACGGAAAGGGTATAGGAGAATGTAGTGTCTTAACACTAGACTCTCTGGTTCCCTCTGCCTACCCTGCTATATGCGGGATACAGCGTAAAACTAAAAAAAAAATGTTTTGTAAAACTATCCTACATATTTGATGTAATTCTAATAATAATATTAAAATAATCTCGAAGTATTTTACACAAATACAAAAGAAGCCTTTACCTAAAGCTAATGTAAAACGGTAGCGATTCAGTTCACCGTAGTAATTACTTAATTAGATAGGTGACGTAGAGTGTGACCTAGTTGCGTCCGGTGTACGCTATGTTATGGACACATATTTTTTTCCCATTTATATTGATCGCTTAGCAATTTGATTCATTTTAAAGAAACATTAATCTAATAACGCCTGTCGTGGCGCAGAGGCGTGAAGCGTGCGACTGTAAATGCGACAGGTTGTGGGTTCGATCCCCACTCTAGAAAATGTAAAATTTAGTATTTTCATTTCTTGGATTTGGTAACAAGGCAAAGCGCGGCATTGAGCGCCACTCAACACGCAATGCCTCAATTCGGCGGAAAGTGGGGAACGGAGTTGTTGAAAGAGAATGGAGTGTCTTAACACTAGGTTCTCTGGATCCTTCTGCCTACCCTGCTATATGCGGGATACAGCGTGAACTTACAAAAAAAAATCTAATGAATAATCAAAGAAAGAAGGGAAAGGTGCAAAATAAGCAAAAAATACAGTAATTATAATTTAATTTTATATTATTTTAGAAGTAATTTACTACTTGCTTTCGATGTCAACATAATAACTTTTGTACGATTTTTTTGTCTAGACATTTCTCTAAGTATCTTATTAATATTAAGATTTTGATGTAGTAGGAATATTATTTGTATACAACTTTTACTTTTACTATTCGATGCTTAACTGTTATAATATGTAATGTCGATCACTTAGTTTACATCGGAAACTATTAAACATTTTTACATATTAACTACTTCAAATTGGAAACAACTCAAAAGAGTACAACGAAGCAAGTCACAGTATAATATAGTATGTCTTTATACTGACCTCACTATTTTATTACACACATGTATCGAGTTTCCTACAAGTTTTATGCATATGTGTGTGGTCCACAGTATTTTAGTAAAGGCCACGTGTGTCCGGCGGTGAAATATTTATGTGCCCGGCGGGAGTCCTCCCCTCGCTTGCGACGAACGCCTTGTAATGACCTGGGTGAGGTTTACAATATACTTTAATTAGTGTCTACACTGTATGTTAATTCATTCATTGTTTTATAACATATTAGTATTTGTTAGTCGTTATTATATTATTAGTAAACCACATATATGAGTAAATGAGGAAAGTTATTTGTTTTTTTGTTGTCCCCGTTGACGCGTAATAACGCGTCCTAGCAACGTATGTATATGTCACACTATATAAACATGGATTTCAAACTATGGTGGTGTGTGTAACATTTATTTTATTAATTTTTATGTATTATTTTAAAAAGGTATGTTTCTGCATTCCATCGCTATATAAACTGTAAGTGTGCCAAGTTTCATGCTCCTCCATCCGCGTAATTTTTGTGAAAAGGGGTCCAACATTTTTACTTCACGTATTTATATATAGTTAAATGTGTGCGATGATTTACGTATTTGTTTTAATGTTATAGGTTGGTTTACAAAACATTAATATTATGTGGCTTTGCGTCAATAAAATATGTAAAATTGAATATTATGAAATATTGCAAATACTTTAATTATACTGTTTAAATCTGATTATTATATCGGTTGCAGAATTATTACGTGTATATTTAAATGAACGTTTACAATTGTAAATCACACCGCACCCGTACAGCCTACAAGCTGTTATCAGTCTATCGATATTAGTAAGTATTACGAAATGTAATCACCCGCTCGTGCTGCGTTTCCGCCATATAAATATATGTTTAATATAATTTGTATATGAAAGTATTATTATAAAAGTATTGCCCTCTTTACTTAACGTTCTTATGTAATATAGTTTTAGGTAGAACTAGTTTTTATTTATATTTATAAATTCAAACAAAATCTTAAGCCCTTAAACCTTGCATTCGATAGATAAATAAAGACAGATAAGTAATACTTTTTACGTAGTTTTAATGAAATTTATGTAGTTTCCATTATAGTATAAATAATAAAAAGTGTTTGAGATATATACAATAGAATTATTTTATATATCAGTAAAGTATTGGACTGATAATCCTTGAGAATACTACAGTAACTGAATTTACAAAAAGTACAGTAAAGTAGATACGATATCAATAAATATTACACCCAGGTAGTAATCTAAAAAATACGTCCACTTAGTACCTACAAACAAATATAACGAAAGTTTTATTATTTCATCTCCCAATGGAATATAATTCAGAATAAGGTCAACACAAACCTGTCTGAAAGATAATAAGAAGACTTTGTTTGAAACTTCGCAATTCTCTAAGTACTTTTCTTTAACTTATCACTTGGAAATTATTTGCGACTTGCCTAGAAAATACAGGTTAAATTGGTTTACAAAGATTTAAGTATGACAGGATGCTGGATTGCTTTCAAGAAGTTGCTTGTCTTCTAATGTATACTAAATCGTCATTTAATAAAGATTTAAAAAGCATAAATGTAAATATATATGAAATATAGTAAGATTTAAAATATATATATTAACACTAATTCTTTAATATCTGCAATCTCCCTTTGAATCGCTTCCAAAATTGTTTGTAATCAGACACATTGGACAAAATGTTTAAATAATGTAAATAATGTATCACTGTTTTGGGTTACACACAAGCTATAAAAAAGATTTATAGCAGGGCTTATAAATCTTTTTTTAAATTACAATTGCAAAACGAAGCTTGAATATGTACAAAACACAAAATCAAGGGTTTTTATTAAAAAAAACCTTCTCAATTTTTAAATTGGAACAATCAGCATCTATCGACGCGTCAGAATCTTAAAGAAAGTTACTTTAGATTTCAATACAATCGCAATTTTGAGGATGATTAATTGGATATATCTAAATTTTCAAAGCGTTCTTTCAAATATACTTCTTGCAATTGATGAGATGTCTGTCGTCACCGGCCAATCTGAAATACTTCCGCGTACAAAGAACGGGCGGTTATCTTTATTTAAAGTACACTGTCGATTGCATGACGTATGTACAAATACTTGTTACTATACTTATTGATTCTATTGCTATCATTTATATGTATTTCCTTCTTTGAAAGATTTAAAAAAGTTGTAAATTTAGCTTTTGAATACTAAAAATAATAAGAGACCCGTGAATAATCAATTATTAGATATGGTAAAATTTTATTTTTAAAATATAAGTTATAGAATGATTTAAACAATTTTACCTGCAAAGTAACAGGTTAAATAAAAAATATATGTATTTGTGTAAAAAATTTAGCTACCGGAAAATCAGCGTACATTTCATATGTTACTCACGTCAAACACATATGCCACCAACACTGTTTTACAGTTTGGCAGTTATTTAAATGTTATGTATGCTTAGAGTATTCTACAAGTAATAAGTATACAAACCACACGATCGT
Organism: Philaethria dido; assembly: GCA_033558755.1. Taxonomy (NCBI): domain Eukaryota; kingdom Metazoa; phylum Arthropoda; class Insecta; order Lepidoptera; family Nymphalidae; genus Philaethria; species Philaethria dido. Next base: position 1,180,715 of record JAKGSA010000649.1, read on the forward strand.
TACAGAGATTCAAATATTTGCCATTTTCTTTGTATCTGTTGTAATATTTTTAAATTTTGTTATGCTTGCAATAACGTGATTTAAATCATTTACATTACATTACATAGCTTCACGCTGTATCCTGCATATAGCAGGGCAGGCAGAGAGAACCTGTGTTGAGACACTCCGTTCCCCACTTTGTGCCGAATTGAGGCATTGCGTGCTAAGTGGCGGAACTAAACGCCGCGTTTGCCTTGCTACCAACCCAGGAAATGAATAATTCCATTTCCTGGAGTTAAATCATTTACCTAGAAAAATATAATCGCATGAGGATATTATATTACAAAAAAAATCTGCAAATTATACATAATTTTATTCCCACACATTTAGACTAGTACCTACTCCACACGAACAAAGCAGGGGCGGATCTCTAAAACAAAAAAAAGTAACTGCGTATAAATTTACAAGTATATATGAACTATCATAATGTTGATAACAAAGGCCAATGTTTCGGTAGAGTACAACACGCGTTGTTAAGGTCAGCGGCAGTAGGAAGTACAGAGAACGTGGCTTCAATTCGTTTAATTGAATAAATTGAGTTTAAGGGCACATTGATGTTGCAATAATGTATGCACATTTTATTGGTTTCCTACAATTTTTGTTTGCGTCGCCACAGGCAATATCACAGTCAGGTGGGATACGTCCTATGTAACATAACGCATTTTACCAATTTTGCTGTAAGGCTGTAAGGATATGTATGCATATTTTGAATTAAATTAATTGTTTTAAAAATACATACAAAATCTTACGTCATTTGGGTTTGTATAGTTGATATAATTGTAGTAATATTCGACAATATATTTAAAATACGTTATTTAACTGGAAAACAAAAAGAAATATTTTTTAGTTAATTACGATAACATTTAGAAGTCGATAGTTGAAAACGTCCTTGTTCTTATTTGTATATACATATATGTAGGTGTATACACACTTCACTTGTATAATTTCGTGTAATCACTAGTTTATACAACTTTATAGTTATTATATCTTTTATTATCGGTGTGAAAAAGCAAAACATAAAAAGTAACAGCAGTTCGCGTAATAGTTTATTTACAAGCGTAATAAAGTTTATTAGCAATTTGTACTAATGACCTATGATTTCTTATTATGTATACAAACATATACATGTTCTTTTTTTTAGCTACACGCTGTATCCGGCTCATAGCAGGATAGGCAGAGGGAAACAGAGAACCTAGTGTTAAGTCTCTCTCCACTCTATTCTGTTGTTCATCTCTATTTCTTGAAGTGATAATGATAATAATTATTATAACATTATTTACTAGCTCTGTGTTTATTGATTTGCTACTGTCTTCTTATCAGTAACTAGTGGTTACTGATAAGACATTCTTTGGTATCGCATACTTGGATTTACGAGGTATATATCAATTTAACGCCTGTCGTGGCGCAGAGGCGCAAGCTTGCGACTGTAAACGCGACAGGTTGTGGGTTCGATTCCTACTCCAGGAAATGTAAAAGTTTAGTGTTCTCATTTCCTGGGTTTGGTAACAAGGCAAAGCGCGGCGATGAGTTCCGCCACTTAGCACGTAAAGGCAACTCGGCGGAAAGTGGAGAATGGAGTGTCTTAACACTAGGTTTTCAAGTCCATCTGCCTACCCTGCTATGTGCCGGACACAGCGTGAAGTTAAAAAAAGTATACATATATGTAATAAAAATATATTATAAATTATTAAAATAAAAAACATTTTTATGTCATATATGTTACACGTCTCAAAAATGCCTATTCGTTTATTTTACGTCCATTTTATCAATATGTAACTATTTGTTTTAAACACATATTACAACTTTAAAGTTAACATTAAACATAGCTACTTGTGGTTTATAGCTCAATAAAACAATATTACGTACTTTTACAATGACTTCAGTAAGCTGTGTTGTAGTACCGGTATTGTTTATACGTCATTATATTAAATTTTATTTTCAATACAAATTACAACATGTGGTCCGTTATAAGGCAAATGGTGTGTTATCAGTTCGATTGTCTTGTTTTATGAGGACTACCACAACTTTTTAATGATCCAACCAATTTTGATGGTTCTTTTTCATATGATGGGCAGTGCTTCTGATGCGGTCCCATTTAAATTTAGTTAAGATCTGAATAATCAGAGTTTTTGAGTTATTCGTAATAATTGTTAAATTACTACGAATAACTCGTACGATACTTTTTCTTTGAAGTCGGCTTTTTTTGTTAAAATCTTAATATGTCATAAAATTATGAGATGGGGTCATATAATTTGTTAAGACATTTTATTGCAAGTTATGAACCTAATAATTGACTGATATACTAAATAAGATGAAATAATATTGACGGATAGTGAGGAACGGAAATGTTGAAAGAGAATGGAGTGTCTTAACACTAGGTTCTCTGGTTCCCTCTGCCTACCCCGCCATATGCGGGATACAGCGTGAAGTTAAAAAAAATAAATAAAAATTAAATAATATTTAAACATCACTATACTCCGAAATGAACTCGATGTCAACTAACGTAAGCTTTTCTATTAAAAAAGTTTTATAATTATAATTTAGTCGAAGTCAGCGCAAAGATAAACGCTCTACTAAAAAGTATGACTCCATAAAAAATACGTATTTAGGCTCCTTGAATATATTATTTTCTGACAAGTATATTGTTTGTCAATTCAATAAACGTATATAAACCTACGTACCGCAGAGCAATCACGAAAATTAACAGAACCGTTACGCGATGACTGATATTTGTTCATTTTCAATGCTTGCTTTAATATGAATTGGGGACAGGTTTTCACGCACATCTAAACCTATGGTGTAAGGGAAAAGTTTATAGCGTTTTATGAGACCATTCATAAACAATCGAAAGTGGGGGACGGAAATGATGAAAGAGAAAGGAGTGTGAAGGAGTTAACACTGGGTTCTGTGGTTCCCTCTGCCTATCCTGCTATGTGCGGGATACAACGTAAAGCCAAAAAAAAGGATATTCTTCTTCTCAAGAAGATTAGAAAGAATTATAAAGCTATTAACAAACATAGGATAAGATAAATATTTTAGAAATCGTATAAAAATTTGAACGGACAGGATGGAACGGGTTAAGTGGATAGAAATCCGCACCTCTTGGAAACTGTCCAAGTGCAGTGCTACATAACCGTATAGTTTTATGGAGTCTAGAAGGTTTTTAAAATTAATTTATTAAACACAAAATAGCGCCAGTTTATAAAAATAGTTTTAAAAAATATTCCTTTAGGTTTAATTATAATAATAACGATAAAGATAGTCAAATGACATCTAAGATTATTACTACAAAGATTTTATTTAATATATATTTTAATATAACAATAGTTTCCGCTTCTCGCTTACTCCATCTTAATACAAAGCTACACTAGATCTCTGTGTCAATTGACTACCGTTAGTGTAGCTGAAAAACCATACAATGCGATTATCATATCCATTGTGGGCTGACTACTGTACGCTCTATATTGTGTTAAGAGTCAACGTATTTCTATTTAACAATATAGTATGAATCATGTAAAATAATTAGCTCGAAATTTTAATATATTACTAGTAAATTATCCCGGTTTTGTTTAGGTAATTTTTATATATAAATAGAATATACCTATATAGGGTTCGATATTGTTAAGTTCCTTAATGACCTATATGGCTTAAGGAGGAAAACATAAACATATTTTTTGATTGAAAACAAACTTTCTAGTTTATAAGAATATTATAGAGAAAGATGAGCATTAACATCATAAATTTGTCTAATGAAATAAAGCCCCTAATATTAGTTTTAAATATATTTTGGATAAAAAAATATTTAAAACTGATTCATTTTATAAAGTATTATTATTAATTGAATGTAAAACACTTAGTGGGGAACGAAGTGTCTTAAAACTAGGTTCTAAGGTTCTCTCTGCCTACCCTGCTACCCTGCGGGATACAGCGTGAAACTAAAAAGAAAGAACAGTTACAAAAACAATAGTTTTATTAAAAGACTTAAGTTAAAGTAACAAAACGGACTTTCTCATAAAATATACTCCTATTCCCAAGTATTATGTTTATAATTAACGATTCAATTAAGTTTCTTAATAGAGAATATAAATTTCAACTCAGCATTTATTTACAATCCAGTAGTGAGCGCAGGGCGTGTACGTTGTGACGTCATGACCTATATCGGCCGGTCGTCGCCCGAATGTGCTACGTAGCCTACGGTTCAAATAACTTACTATAATGCGTCCGCTTGTTTGTTATGTAATTATATATAAATAAAAGTTTTTGATTATTGATAAATATTTAATTGTAATTGTTTTTGTATTTGTCTAGTTGAATAATGTTGCATGCCTGTTTCAGAATATGGTATTGGTACCAACTTTTTCTTTATTTTTATTTTTTAGCCTCACGCTGTATCCTGCACTCTAATAGGGTAGGCAGAGGAAACCAGAGAATCTAATGTTAAAACACTCTATTCTCTTTTAAAATTTACCTTTTCTACAACCTACAAATTGCAAAATATATAACTGGTAATAAGTATATTTTTACTAATATATAAATATATATATGTGTGTTTTTAAAGCTTTTGTGTACTTTATGTAATCAAATTGTAAATACATTTAAAACCAGAAAAAAAATGACGTAAATAAAAAATGTAACTATACGTAATTTAAATTATTTAAGAATATTATATTTGTCCTTTTTCAAATAAAAAAAGCGTTTCGTAGTCAGTTACTCTACACTCTAGTTAACATGTTCCAGCAAAATTCAGTAATATAGTTCAATGTTCGTTGAACGTGCGCCTGACGGACAATTAGGCACAACTTCGTAATGAAGCGGAATTACGGACTAAGTAGAGCTTGGTCAGTCGCTTGCACTGACCTGATTATGTCTCTTTTTAATTAGGAGCTTTTCACTAAAACTAGCAACATCACTATATACACAAATAAGGAAACACAGTTTTTTAATTTACCATGTGTTAAATGTTGGGTTATGAATATATACATACATACATAGCCTCACGCTGTATCCCGCATATAGAAGGGTAGGCAGAGGGAACCAGAGAACCTAGTGTTAAGACACTCCGTTCTCTTTTAAAATTTCCGTTCCCCACTTTCCGCTGAATTGAGGCATTGCGTGCTAAGTGGCGGAAATCAACGCCGCGCCTTGCCTTGTTACCAGAGCAACAATACTGAATATTTTTTATGAATATTAAATAATATTTAATATTTTTATTTTATGAATAGGTATATATTATTGTTTTCTAGAAACTGAACATATATATTAACTGTAGTCTTTTTATGATTTTATACATAATGATATGATACATAATTTAATTATTTTATTATAAAAATTCGTGGAAATATTTTATCGGTGTAGGAATTTTAGTCAATTTATTGAGCAATGTATGTAATTGATATTTTTGTTCGTAATAAAAACATAACAAATGTTTTTCCATTACACATGCATTGATTAAATGTTATTTATTTGTACAATGAAACACTAAATGAATTCTATTTACCCATTAACCTGATCGATGCAATATTTATTATTTACTTCATTTATCAGTCCATACTTGACGTGTTGCTGTAAATATTTAAACAGCATTAGCTAATGTAGATTTTTAGTTGGCTTTTATTTATAAAATGTATTTATTTTCTTGAAATAATTCAAGTGTTTAATACTTGTATGTTCCGAATTCATTTATTATTTACATAGACCATTTGAACTTTTCACCAATTTGATTTTAAATAGTACTGTAAATTAAAATGTTGTGACCAGTCGTGGTGAAGAGGCACAAGCGTGCGACTGTAAACGCGACAAGTTGTGGGTTTTATCCCACTACAGGATTTTTCATTTCCTCGCTCTGGTAACCGGGCAAAGCGCAGCGTTGAGTTCCGCCACTCAACACTCAATGGCTGAATGCGGCGGAAAGTGGGGAACGGAAATATTAAAGAGAATGGAGTGTCTTAACACTAGATTCTCGAGCTACCTCTGCCTATTTATGTGCGGGATACAGCGTGAAGCTAAAAAAAAAAATAGTAAATTAAATGCAATCTAAGTACGCAACAAAAGGCACGTACACTACGCAGAACTCGTTTATTTCGACATTCTGCGGTCTTGTCGGTCGGTCTTAGATCATAACTCAAACCACTATGTAAGAAATATCGTCAAATGTCACTTAACTTGTTCATAAATGTTGCCAATGTTGAACTACTTGTTAGACTTCAATCGAGAAATTAAATAAAATGACATAAAGTCAAGGTAACTTCCGTTGAAAGTTGATATAACAAAGTACATACTTGTTGATTAATGTGCCTATCTAAGATTTTTTACACGTTAATTAGCTTTTTTTGGTATTTGCAATGTTAATTGAGCGAATACTAGTTTGGCCATGTATGTATCTATATATGTAAATTTAAAGAAGATAATACAGTTTGTCTAGGTTGCTTTCAAGTTTGTATGAGATATTTTTATGATAATTATTTTGACATACAGAGGAAGAGTACAGTCTATTTTAAAGATATGTGCTGAATGGTAAACCAAACATCCTATTATGTCTAACCAGAGCGGTAAAACATATTTATTATAATTACACAACTTTCTCCTTAGGGAGATTATAATGTACAACTCAAAAGTAGTCTCAATACAATAATCATATGGAATTATAGATATAAATGATCAATTACTTAAATGTACACTCCAGGAAACGGAATTTTTCATTTCCTCGGTTTGGTAACAAGGCAAAACGCGACGTAGAGTTCCGCCACTCAGCACGCAATGCCTCAATTCGGCGGAAAGTGGGGAACGGAGTGTCTTAACACTAGGTTCCCTCTGCCTACCCTGCTATATGCGGGATACAGCGTGAAGCTATGTATGTATGTATGTAAAAGTAATCTCACATCTAAACTGCGACGCTGTAAAGTCAAAATATTTCTAAGTTAGCAAAATTATCAGTCAACCGCACTATAGCGGGCCTAGTTGATTGCTTACCCGCACTCTTTGATCCCTGCGTGTGAATGACTCTTTTAATTTGCGGAGAACAGATCAAAGGAAAACGTTACGCAGAAATTGTAATTCGCTTTTAATTACTCGTTGAGAATCATTAGCTTGAGTCAAGGGAATATTTCAAATTTTTTTAGTGTTTGACAACGTTTGTTCATAAAATTTTTACTTTACTGTGTGTTTTTTAATTGATCATATTTTGAACATTTAATAAAACTCTATATTATTTTTTACTAACAATATAATTTATAGTTATATTATAATCATTTTGTTGCGCGTTCGTCATAGTCAACGAAAATGCTTTCGTTCATACAAACCTAACTTGGCTTCTTTGGCATATTTATCCATTATATTGAATTCGACATATTAATTATTAATTTCACACAACAGTTATACATTAAATTTTATGACAAGGAAAACTATAATTGACGGTTTTATTACTACGAATATTAAAGCACTTCGTGCCATAAAGACGTAAAGTACTAAGTCATCGTTCTGGGTTTACTGACTTAACTGACCTATGTCGCCCACACTAGGCATCACTTGATATGCGTTCACACGATCTAAGCTACATTGATTAATAAGCGGTTCCTAATAGTTCACTTGCTGTCATAACGTGGTGACTAATGCTAATGAGCAAAGATAGGTCAATGTCCGATGTCGACATGACTGACCTGATTATGATCACCCACGCGTTAAATTATACGTCATATGCAATATGAAAGAGGACGTGAAAATAACAAATACTTATAGAAATAAAATATATATTTACATTATTGAAATACTTTTTAGTTTTTATAGGTATGTATATATTTTAAATTTGTATAGAGAAATGTACATATCAAAAATTTCTTTGCTTATGAACGTAATAGGTGTAATCACAAAAACCAAAGAAATTATTAAATAACTGAAGTTAAACAATACTGTTTACGGCACATGATAAGTACACCTCAATGAGTAATAGTGCATGTAAAAATTCTAAGAATTATTAAAGGCATAAGATGCTATCGCACTGATTGACACTATCATATAGATGTATTATGTATAACGTAACATTTCTACTTGATAACAATAATTCTCTTATTTTCATTTGCCAAATACACTGCTCTATGTACTGTGATTCAGTGTACCTACAAGTAAACATTCTAACATGAGGTACTAGAATTTCAATGATGTATTTGATGCACAAATTCTGCATTGTACGTAGCGTAAAGTGTGAGTAAGTACGATAGCCTAAAGTTTTATTGCACTAGATATTTTTGATTTTTGTTGTCTTTGTTGTTTTGGTTATTTACTTTTCGATATCCTAAAACACCGTACTTAGTCTTAAACTTCAGTAACGCATATTTTGTATATATATTATAAATATATTACAAGATTACCCAATAATATTTCACATTTTTTATTATAATAAAAAAACCGCTGTATATGTAATAATATGTAATTTTTATAAAAGGTTCTCAGTTGATATATAGTCATATAGTACGACGGGTAGTTACAACAATATTATGCTAGTCATTTTTAAATATAATAAACCACAAGTAAGTTATTATGATGTTTCCTGATGAATCTATAGCAGATGGACTTCCCAAGCATTTTATAGTTATTTATTGAACTCAATACAGTATTTTTTTATTAAAATACAAATAAATTTAATATATTCTATGAAAATATATATATATTTCTATTGGCAATTTAATTAGCCACTTTAGAGTGTTTATGTTTTTACAGCAATATAACAATGCCGTCAATTATGTGAACAAGTAATTATATAATATGTTAACTCGCTGTCCTATTATATACAAACAAAATGATAATAACTAATGAAAAACAAAGTGTTATAAATAATGAAATAAAATATAGATAATAAGAGAAGAAACTCCTTAGCAATCCATGGATTCACCGTCCGGCCCATAGCGTTGCAGAGAGAGGAGTTTGTAGAGTGCTTGGGACTTACGACCCAAGTGTAGGTTTAAGGGGTCCCTTTAAAATGCGCATTAACTTTCACCTCCACTCTCCGCGCTCCTCTCCACCTAACCCAATTTGAAAAGATCCTACTATTGCCGCCTTCGAAATACGTGCTAGAAATATACTGATAATAGTTCTAGACAGGTCAAGATCTTTTAATAGATTACAGAGAGATTTCGCTATTATACCTCTCGCACGTACCAGTAATAAAATTCCGAAAATTACTTATTTTTTTTAAGAAACTTGTAACAAATAACAATTAAGGCCACAATAAACCGGTCTTAACACTTTCTCTTTTAAATTTTTTTTATTATCAAAGTTATAATTGGATATGGAATGCATAACAATATTTTTATTATTCTAATGTTTTTATTTAAAAAAATATAAAATTTATTTGGTGTAAATATTTTTTTAATCAGTTTTATAAGTAGAAAGAGGTAAAAAAGACAGATACTAGAGCAAAACCAAGAATGTATTTAGCGAAAGATCAATAACATTGTAGTCTCGAGAAAATTAAGATCAGACTTGCTTAATAATTTTTAAAACCAAATATAACTTTCTTTTTTTTTCTGTCTGTCATATAGCAGGGTAGGCAGAGGGAACCTGAGAACCTAGTGTTAAGACACTCCGTTCCCTACTTTCCGCCGAATTTAGGCATTGCGTGCTGATTTTATTTTTGTAGCTTCACGCTGTAACCCGCACATAGCAGGGTAGGCAGAGGGAACCTGAGAACGTAGAAGACAAGGACATGGTGTTCTTATAACATTTCCGTTCCCCAAAATCCGCCGAATCGAGGCATTGCGTGCTGAGTGGCGGTACTCAACGCCACGCTTTGCCTTGTTACCAAACCCAGGAAATTAAAATAAAAAAGAAAAACTTTTATATTTCCTGGAGTGGGAATCGAACCCAAACCTGCGTTTTCAGTCGCACGATTTTGCCTCTGCGCCACGACAGGCGTAATACTAAATATAACGTCCTTGATAATTTGGTTATTGTTCTTTAAATAAGAAAATTGTTTAACAAAATGGCAAAAAAAGCAAGTTTTAAAGCTTAAATTTATCATTTATTTATATAACTATTATGTCTTCTATTTCATGAAATATAATATTTTACGTTATCTCAGTATTGTAACGATATGTTCTAGAAGTGTGTTTCTTTGGTAATAAATACTGATATTGCTATTTGCTCCAATAAACTATTTGAAAATGACAATTGCGCACGTGATAAGAATAACCAGGTTAAATACAAGTAAAATGGCATTTTTATCGAATTATTTTGAATATATTATGTTGTTTTTGTTCAATTTTCAACAAAAATAATACCTATGTATGTATTTAGCCTACAAAGTCTATTAGTTACCTAATATGGCTATAAGCCAGGCTTCTAGAATATAGAAGCATATCCATATCTTAATTAAGCTAGTATAGTTATATAAAGGAACATATTTCCTACTACATGTTTACTTTGAATTCATTTCTTTTATTCTATTACCTATATTTTCTGATATAACAAAAAGATTATTGAAATAGTAAAAAACGAGATTCATTATAATATTTTACACGTAGTAAATCTAAACAACAATAAATAACATAAACCTAATTTATAGTGGAAACAATAGTTTAACAAAAGATCTTAAAACAGCGTCACAGCAATTTCCACTTTAATATGGTTGTCTCCCGGTCTAGACAAAACACGTCTTGTGGTCGCCGACCTGTAATAATAACCTGACGTTTCCTATACCGACTATCTAGCGTTTTCACTACAAAAAGTAAAAATATTTATCTTTTTACATATTATATTCATGTATAAGGGGTTTGCTGATTTATATATAGATTAATGACTTAAGCAATATATTTGAAATTGGATATCAATAAAAGTGAGCTTTTACGATTAAAGCTATGTAATAATTAGAATTAAATTCTATATCCGTTTCGTGTTCGTCTATTCGTTGGAATGTATTTTGAAAATAAGCTTATAGATATTTGATTATTCAATGTTAATAAATTATTAAAAAAAGGGCGGGGTTGAGTTCCGCCATCTCAGCACGCAATGCCTCGGATTCGCGGATTTTGGGGAACGGAAATGTTAAAAGAACGCCGTGTCTTTGTCTTCTACGTTCTCAGTTTCACTCTGCTTACCCTGCTATGTGCGGGATACAGCGTGAATAAATAAATAAATATTTCAATGTAATATTTAATATAACTACAATAATGTCTCAGAATAAAAACAAAACGATAGCGACAATCAAGTTAAATGTTCCCCACACGTTTTCACAAAGGGCTGTAATGCCAATGAATCAATCAAAATTGCAACAATATTCACAATTAAGGGCCATCGCCCGGTCTAGACTGGTGCATCTCTTGGCCGACGACCCCAGCTTATAACCTGACTATTGCACTACATGAAGTGAATCGTTCTAACTTTACAGATAAATTACTTTACTAGGATATCAAATTGTATAATGAATATGATTTCTAGTGGCTATTTTACAATAAGTCTTGCCAATTGGGTATTTTTAGTTATATAGAACTAAATAAATCACATTGATTCTTTACGTGTTTTAATGAATATCAGATTTGATTGAAAAATGTCATAATTTTGGGGTTAACACACTTTGTAAATTGATAATAATTAAGTAAGATTATTATGGATTTAAGTTTATTAATTTATAGTTCTTTTAATAAAAAAGACTTCTAATGATCTTATTAAGTCAGTAAAGTAATACTAATAATTGAAGCCCCCGTTTAATGTTTAAATGGTTCAATAACTTTGATTAGCTAATCGCTTTTATATAGGCTTAACGTGTACGCAAATGCTGCTTAATAAGAAATATGATTATGTCCATTGATTTAGTCAGCTGTAGACGCCATTTTTTTCAATCTACGTGAAGAGTTAAAAACTTATAACAATTGTTGTGCTGTACTTGTTAAGTATATAGAGAGGACAGCTATTATTATTCAGTCAAATTTTACCAGGAAATGTTGGTTTTACCAAAACTACATCTTTGCCTACATTTGTTTAAAGCGCATTTGCATATTTCAACCTTTTACTGCATTTTTACGATATATTCAAGGCGAATTAGCTTCAGGAAGGCTAATAATAAAATGTCACCCACGAAATCGGTCTGTACGTGTGCTTTATATTTATAAGTCTACAGTGAAATCCTATTGATGTGAAAAATATATTTAACAAATAACACCTTAATTGCAATAAGAAAATAAATTATATGATACTGTCGTTGCGCATTTGAATCGTGCTTGATAGTCAAGAAGTACTATGGCGATTATTTTAGATTCAATCTTGTTGTATTCTATCCTATATCTACGGGATATGACTGTACTGAATTTAAAATATTTTCACTGCCTCGGTCTCATACATTGTTTTTGTTAAATGGAAATAAAGATCAGAATATTTCATCGCTAGATTCTCTGCTCACATCGCAAAAAAGCGATCGCAAATACGCAAATACGTCAACAAAAAAATACCAACAGTAGCATTTTATTATAATAGAAAAGAAATAATTTAGTTTACGAACGAATGTTTTTTTTATACAAAACCAATCACGACTATGAATCTAATGTTACAATTATTTTTTTATAGGTTTCTCAATTTAAACCTTTTTCCTCTACAAACGAATACACCTTGTCATTCCACATTAGCATACGTTTGTAAGTTGCAAGCTTCTTTGCTCCCTATGTATAATTAAAATATGGATGAAAATAAAGTAATGGTTCACTTTGATAGAATATTCATGTTGTTTTTTCCTGGTCAGCCCCATTGTGTTTGATGTTTTAACCGTGTTTCGTTTTTGTTGCAGGTAATTGACCCGAGCTGGCATTGAGCGGATAATAAAATATATACTGGTATTACAATTTTATATATAATAATATAATATATCAGGTTGTATTTTAAAACTTAATCTAAGTAAGTTACTTTAAAAGCTTTTTACGTATAATTTATCAAAAGTGTATATACTTAGAATTTTTTGTAAAATAAAAAAATATAGTCTTTTTTGTTTTAAGTAACATTTCATATGAATTAAAGAGACGGCAACATAAACAAGGAATTGCATCAGAAATTAATTAATTTACAGTAAAAATACTAACTGTACTTTTTAGATTCAAATAATTTTTGTTTTTACATTTTGATAGCAATAAAAAATTGAAACGTAGTACTTTCCTATATTTAATAACTTATTTTAGATTTTAATGCGTATTGATTTTGAAGTACCAGTACTCATACTTGATAGGACTATACTTTTACCCAATAACTATTTGTCAATATATGTAGGTAACAAACCAGTCCGAAATAATTATCGTAGGTGTTATATTAGCGGCTTATCGATTATATGAAGTCTATAATAATGAGTAACGGATTAACAAGCAACTTTGGCCGCAATAATCGTAGCATGATAAATGTACTCTTGACCGAGTTTCTTTATTTCAACTTTTTGTAATATGCTCAAATAAAATATTATAGATATTTTAAACAAAATGTCAAGTACTTTAGAAAAACAGTACTTAAAAAAAATATATTGTAGTTGATAGTTGATACTACAGTTCTAGCAAAAAGATATCTTTTTTGAAGTATGTACTTACTTACTAGCTTCACGCTGTATCCCGCACATAGCAGATAGGGTAGGCAGAGGGAACCAGAGAACCTAGTGTTAAGACACTCCGTTTTCTTTTCACAATTTCCTTGCCCACCGAAATTTTCTTTTCCCTTTCCGCCGAATTGATGCATTGCGTAATGAGTGGCGGAACTCAACGCCGCGTTTAGCTTAGTTATCAGAGCGAGGAAATGAAAATACCAAATATTGTTTAATATTTTCGTTTCATGGAGTGGGAATCGTACCCACAACTTGTCGCGTTTACAGTCGCTAGCTTGTGCCCTGCGCCACGACAGGCCTGATTTTTTTTGAAATAAATGTCATTAAATAATATTCCGTGCTAAAATTACATCGCCCATAACGTTCCTATAGTTTCTATATACATATGTTGTAATTTAAAATACAATAGACATTTTGAATAGACGATTGAAGCACACGACTCAATCTTAGGAAAATCGCATATTACATAAATAGGGAAAGTTTCGCGGTATCATATTGTTCGTAATTTACCGCGACACGTATTTGGAACTATTCTTTGTACGGCCTTTTGATTGTGTCGTGATTGTGGATCCTCGGTTACATTATATGTGGTAATAGAAAGTGAAGAGTCATATAGACACTTCTAGAGAATGTATACGTGTTTTTTTTATTTCTTATAAATGGTAGCCTGCAACTTCGTTTCCGTGGAGTATATATTATAAATTTTGTTTTTTCCCCAATTTTCGGAAAATTATTTCTTTATTTTTAGCTTCTGAGTCTTTAGATGCTGTTGAGTGGCGGATCTCAACGCCGCGCTTTGCCCAAGTCCAGGAAATGAAAATACTAAACTTTTACGTTTCCTGGAGAGCAAATCGAACTCACAACCTCGCGTTTACAATCGCACGCTTGTGCCTCTGCGCCACGACAGGCTCATTTGGAAATAATTTCCTAGGTACCCAAATTTGGCATGCCAATTAGCAGCTTTCATGTCCAGTAGTTGCGGTCAGTCGGCAGCGGAGTTGTCTTTCAGTTACTTAGTGACGGAGAAAATTTATATACTAGGTATATAGATAGGCGAAATAAAGAAGGCTTTTGTGAGTTATTTTTTTGGCGTACAATTCTGTTACCTTTTTCTAGGTTAGGAATTTGTATGGTACCTTTGTATAATAAGTTAAGTTGAATAAGTAAGACTTAAGACATAAGGGATATTGGATGTACATTCAACTTTTAAAAAACTTGAAATCTGCTTTTGTTGTTGTTTTTTTTGTACCAAAAAAAATATGAACAAATGATAATATTAATATAGATTTTTTTTCATAACCGTGTTATGTACACAACTCTAAAATTTAATATAAAAAAAAAAACTTTTATTATATTTTCATGAAAACATGAGATTGCTTTAACGTGCATGAGTTTGCAAGTTAAAGCAATCTCAGTAGTTTATTAATACTGCTATATGCGAACGTCTTCCTTAGAACTTCCTGTCTTAAACTGACATATAGAATTCATATTATTTTAAAAGCAATATCTTTTTACAGTTAAAATGTTGTTATCAAATTTCATAATGGAAAGTTATTAAAATTGTTGTGTGTGTACACTTTTTCGCGTATAGCAGTAGTAGACTAAGAAATCTAATACCAAGACAATCAATTCTCTAGTTTCCGCCCGATTTCAAGATGTCGCCTATACAGTGGCGGAACTCAACGCCGCGGTTTGTCTTACCAAAGCGGAGAAATGAAAATAATTTAAATATAATCATTTCTTTGAGTGGGAATCAAACCCACAACTAATCACGTTATCAGGCAGATGCTGTTCCACTGCGCCACGATGGCCTTAATAATTCCATTTTAAAACTTTTTTTTTAATGTCAATATTAATATAAAATCTACAAATTAAAAAAATATATGTGTATCTCTCCAAGCATAGTCAATGTTTATCAACGGGGAAAAGATGCATAAGATATCAGGCAAACAGTTCGCGACGTATTGAACGATCGATATACCATGATGTCGGCTGAGCTCAAAATAACCCTGAACCGGACAACGCCCTAAATTATTCTTTTGGTTTAAAGCCATTTACCTTTTGTTTCTAACCGCTTTTTCTGCTATTTTATTTTTTATTCCACTTGGGAGTGTGTGTAGTCTAAGCCTTGAAGTCTGCATACAGTTGAATATTTATACTTGTAAATACATGTCTAGAAGTTTTTATTATGAATTAAAATCATTTTGGCTTTACATATAGTATTAATATTTCTTTGAAATAGCTATTAAATATAACTATTATATGATATTCATGCAGTATCCTTAATGTTATGTTATGTGATGTACTGTATATAATATCACAATTATTATGCATATTCCTTCTTTTCATTTTGTTACGTATAAGAATATTTGTTTTTAGAGTTTTCGGTTAGAGAATATTTATTTAATATGATGAAAAATAAATGTATATTTACAATAATAACATATATAATAACATATATAATAACATAATATGTCTAGTCTTAAGTTCAGAGCTTAAATGAACGGGACCTTTCTATAATTATTTCTTTACCTAAATGCGTTTATCAAAAAGGTTTTAATGTATGCAGTATATTTACATACATATGTGCACTTTTAAATTTTTAAAACATAGTTTTTTCTATTATTTCATGATTGAACATCATTCCATAGTCTATAAATATTTAAAAGAAATTGAAATTCAAAGTTTAACATATAAAACGGTGTTTGTAGAATCGAAAATAAACGGTGTTGTAAATTAAAACGTCTAGTCACGTGGAGGCGTTATTAGATACATCCAAATATTTATTGCTCAAAACCAGCACCTTTGCCAAATAACCAGTAATAATATTGTAATATGGAATAATCGAATGAACTCGCGTTAGACCGAAAGTCAGCACGTCTGAACGCGAGCCAGATTCTACATTGACTGAAACTAAATTTAAATTCAGAGCTTACAAAAGTCGACAAAACGTGTTGTCGATGTAAAAAAATATTTCATTTTATTTTTCATGAATAAATACCTAGTGGCTTAATAATGCATTGGACAATTTCTAGCCTTATTAAACTTTGTTTACTGAATCCAACGCCGTTTAGAACTAAGTCCTTGGATCAAATTTATATAGAAAAATAAATTCTTCTCTGAATAATATTCTAACCCGCAACTGTCACTGTTACACTACTTTTAGAACAGCCATCTAAAAGCAATTTTTAAATAAATATTTGTTAATAATTTATTTTAAATTGAATGCCATGTATGGGTAAATAATTTAATTTTTATATCCAGTATTTTCATTAGGGAAGTAGATTAATATTAAAACGAAATATAAGTATTGAAAAACCATTTACAAAATTAAATTATATTCTTCATCTATTCATTTTATTCAAATAAAAATCAAGTGAAATAAATCTATATTATAATAATGCAGTACCTCAAGATCACATTATAATGGCCCTTTGTTATTATTGATTATAAAATAGTTAAATTTATAAATTTATAGCATTTAGACTTTTCGAATAATCATGCTTATTACTCATGGTTACATTTCTCTTCTATATATCATTATCAATTATTTTTTTATATAAATATTATAAATTTCACTTATATTATATCAATTTTTTTATCTCCAAGGATCTCCCTTGTTTAGCGATGTAGACAGCGAATCTAGTTTAAAGACACTTTGTTATTACTGTCATACAATTCCCAACTGCGACGATTGGCGTATATTGTAAAATTTAATTTAAAGTCTGACATGTTTATAAGTGCTATTCGAAACAGTTCTATTATTTATTTATAGGAAAAGAGGTATAATGTGAAATTATTCGTTACACTATTGTATTACAATTTTGCTTGCATTATTGTCTTATGCTTATCAGAAATAAGAAAGACATATCGATGGAGATCAGTTAACGCATCACTAAATATTCTCACCAATCGCACGGCTCGCTGCGCCCGCGCAGTTACAAAGTATAAATAGAGCGCGTAAAAATCACATGTTTCCGTCGTAACATGCTCGGCTCAGTCTCACGTGTGACATATGGGAAGATGATCGTTTTAGGCATTTTCACAATGAATTTAGGCGTCGATTTTGAATTGATTTGTTTTTTATTGACATGCTTTTTGCAATTCATATAAGAAAAAAAATGTTGCACATTTTGACATACTTCCTGACGTCTATTTTGCTTACAAAGTTACGAAGATATCGGGATCTCATGTCCTCTGTCTGTGATCCTGTCTAGAATGACCAGGATAGCGCAGATATATTTTTTACCAAAAAGAACAATTTTGGTTTCTTTTTTTAACTCCTTTGTTTATATATTTTCAAAACGTTCAATGTTAATGACATATTTTTTAGAGACTATGACTTAAATAGACATAGTCTAGTGTTGGATTCTGTAATTAAACTTGCAAAGTTTTTAAGTGGGATTAAAAGTGAAATGAATAATAATTAAATTGTATTCCTGAAAAATATAGATCTATGGTATATGATGAAATTAAGAATAAACCTTAAGTAATCTATGATATTGCAGTTATTCTGAACTGACCTTAAATCGTTTAGTCATTATGAAGATAACTTATCCCTCCAATGTTTGCGAAGCAGTGATTCCCTTTAAAATTATGCATAAAATTTTTAAGGCGTACTAAAACCGATGCCAGGCCTTTAGTATCAGCAAATTGATTGTAAAATCAATACTGATCACCCTTCCAAGAATGCCCCAGCGTCAATTTTGGGCGCGATCATACCTAACTGGGGTGACCGCTGTCTACAGCTAAAGGGGCTTAATTTAACATTGAATATATCGATTCGAAGCCCTGCTGCAAGCTTGTCATGGGGCTTGGAGTACCCACTATTGATTTACGCTCCTAGAATTGTCCAAAGGGTGTTAGGTTGAATTTAAATGGTATAAGGTTGTCAATACGTTTTTCTTAAGACTATCAATACACTGAAGTAGTACTTATAATAGAAGTAAATTAGTTTCAGTGCCCTGTAATTTTATATAGATTGATAGTTATTTAGAAAATTACCTAGGTATAAAGTTTACTATATAAAAACAGCTTTCAAGAGACAAAAGTTCTTACTAATTAGAGCTTCCAGAAGGCGTTTCAGATTCTTTTACTATAAAGTAAATTATTTATATATTTTTTAGTTTAGTGCGTCATTCCATTGGTGTCTAATTGCCTCATTCGAGACTAACTAATGATGGGTCCGAACATCGAGATAACGGAATAAGCTTATCACGGGCGTCTCGAAACAAATTACCATCTACAGTTAAGCACGTTCGTCTTTCTTCAAAAAAGTTTCATCTTTTCATGCAAGGTATTATAGAAGATCGTTGGCATACAAACAAAAAGACTGAACTTTTTGTTTGTATGGCAACGATCTCTTGAAAACACGATTCCAAATCTCAAACTGACCTTTTCTCCCTAAGGATCCCACATAGCCCTATCTCTCTTCAATCTAATTTCACGTTTTCGAGCTGCACAAATCGATTTGTCTCGCCTTCACTTCCACAGATCTTATCACTAATGGTGTAGCTGTCTCTTTCTAAACCTGTCCTTGTAGTGCCGGATTAAATTCGCCTTTTTTGCGGCGAAATGTGACAACATTGAGACAATGAGACCAGTTCAGACGAAGTTAATACTGTGCCTGGATGCAGCGGAAATATTTATGCGCATATTACGTATGCCATCAGATGTCGGCCTTAAAAATGTGTACCGTGTTGTGTACTTAGAAATTTTATTCCTTGTGTTGCCAAAAGCGTTCTTTTAAAGTGGACTATGAATATATACTCGTACACTTGCATTTTGCACTTGCGCTTGCTTGGTTCACTTCGTTTCAAATATTCTTTGCTACACATCTGTCTGACATTTTCTGCAATTAATATACTGCTTAATTTCTAAGTAATCCAGAAAAATATATTTTGAAACATGAATTCTCTTGTTGAAAGTGGGGAACGGAATTGTTGAAAGAGAATGGAGTGTTTTAACACTGGGTTCTCTGGTTCCCTCTGCCTACTCTGCTATATGCGGGATACAGCGTGAAATTAAAAAAAAAGTGACAATAACTAAAGCAACATAAGCTATATACAAAGTAATTGAAATAGTAAAAAAAATGACGAGGACTGAAAATATTTTTATTTTGTATTATTTATATATACTCCGAAAAGTTATAATAAAAGATCACTCTCATCTTTGAATATTTACTGACACATATATGAATTTAAAATCTAAATCTTTTTGAAGTTTGAATTCTTGATTCTGAGCGAAACGTCGTGCTCAGAGTTATTGATGTGTATGATGCACAAGCACAGGCTTCATATAATATTACCATATAGATTGAATCGTTGTGCAAAATATTGGTGATGGTAAACTTGTTACATATGTTTAGTTTTAAACTTTAATTCAAGTATGTATATTTGGATATTATCGTAGCGCAGTAGACAACATATTTGGCGCATTTTATCGAAGGGAGGTATTAGTTCCTACATCTGTTTTAGATATTAGGCCACGAAGTTCTACCATCTTCATCGTTCTCATTGTGTAAAAAGAATGAGAAAATTTGAAGTTAATTTTTACTATTATATTTGCCACATAATATCTATATATAAATATGTGAAACAAAAACTTTGGATCCCTTTTTACAAAAATTACGCGGACCGAGGAGCGTGAAACTTGGCATACTTATAGTTTATTTAGAGTGCAGAATGTTAATGATTTTTAAACAATGCATAAAAAGTGTAATAAAAACGTGTTGTTAACGCGTCACCGGGACCACTAGTACAGAGTAATTATTTAATTTATATGTATTATATATAAATTAATTACATAAATATAATTATATGGAAAATATGATTGTGAAGAAACTTTCGTATTACAACTAGTTTTACTATCTTCTTTACGATCGTTCTAAAATTCTATTAACATTGTAGTGTTAGCTATCCATGTTAATTACTAGTTAGAATAAATATGTTTATGTACTTTATGACGTATGTATTTTAACCGACGAATACATAGACCTCTCGTTATAACTGCGGGTCTAGAAATTATTTATTGCTCATTAAGTTAAATCAATGGAACCCACTGTGGCTATTAGCTGAGGACTCGCTTTCTACTTCCATTATATATTTATAGCGCGCTTCGCCCCAAACTTTTATATCTATCGCGCAATTTTGAACGGTCTCGATTGTTACTATATTTTTTTATTAAGAACTCCACTTTCGCACACTCAATGTTATTTTTTTAATTTGAGAAAGTTTGTGATGTAAGAGTTATATATGTGAATTTCATTCTAATTAAATTGAAACTATAATTTGTTTTTGGACAATGTAATGGATATTTATTATCATAATGGTTGCACATAAATTATTGAAACTGTTTAAACATTAACCTAATATCTAACTTTTGTCATGTTGGGACAAAGAGTATGTTAAACCGCAGGTATATTACTTAACCTTTTTAAATTCTTTATTAAATCGAAGACAAGCGAGTTGAAATATTAATTTTCCCGAACTGATATTTGTATTCGAGTACATAACATAGCGGATATACGTCAGCCACGTTTCAACTTTGCTATTAGTAGATAACAATTAATACAACAAATAACATATCCATTTACATATTTAACTTTTGTGTTTAAAGTTCAAGTATGTTGAAGTAATTTTACATAAAATTGCAAATTATGTCTTATTATCTTTATTAATGGTAGTTGATTAACGCCTTAATGTTTTCCCAACGAGCGGTATCGCGTATTTAAGTGTACGTGTTACATTTTGCCGGAACTACACTGCACCATGGTCGGATCACCCTGATCGTTTCGAGCGCTCATGCGCATCGTCGCGTGTCCTTACTAGTCTCGCACTTCCGCCCGATAAGGCCGGAGTCGTACGTAACTTGGTTAATGATAGACAAGGTTAATTAATTAATGTATATTTTATTGATTATGCGGTGGCATTCATCGGTATACGTAGCTAAAGCTAAAAGTGATAAAAACCAAAGCAGCTGCCAAATTTCCTGTTTCATTATTTTCACTAGAATTAAACTAATAGTTTTTACAAGTATATATAATCGAATCATTATAAAGTTGAACTAAATTTAATCTGATCATAGCTATTAATCTTTATTACCGCTAGGAAATCAATTATAATTTTCTAATAGCGCTAAGAGACCGGTTTTGAGAAAACGAAGATCCACACCATACTGTAGCCATCACTCATGTATTGGTATAACGGTAAACTGTCGTGTGAGATCCATACTTATAGAAGTTCAAAGGCGAAGTACAGTTGAAGGTTAAATACACGCTTTATAATGATATGGCAGAGAAGACTCTAGTTTTTGCCTTAGGTGTATATCTCCACCGTTATGTCTGCAGCGACCTTCATCCCTTTGCTGTTGTTATTGCAACTTTTTATTTGACCTACTACAATAGCAGCTTTGTTGTATCTTTTGTATTAATTATATTTAATTGAAAGCTCTTTTTTAAATCTTGCATGTAAAAAAATATAATAAAAAATATCTTCGTCGATCAAATGAAAAATGTCAATTGAAAAATGTAAATTACTTCAGAGTAAAAGAGTTTTCGGAAACAGGAATGACATATACACATGTGTATGTACTATTGTAATTGTTAGAGACTAATTTTGAACATTTCAAAGCACATGTTTAATTAGGTTCAGTTAACGTTATTATTACGGTCGACTATCACGCACATCAAGGTCTGAGTGCTTTCGCGAACTTCCAGGAACAAGAATAGCCTATAAGTGTTCTGCGCAAAGGCTTCCTTTACTTAGAGAGTTTCAAACTTACTTCCAATATGCTCGCTTTCTACTTCAATTGTAGTTTCGTATCGCAACTTGGGTTGTTAAGGTTCTAAATTTGTAAGTTATTATTTGCTTACAATATTTAACTTTTTTTCTAAATATTTATTCATTAACTGTAATTTTTCGGTGCCTTTTAAAATGGCGACATCGGCATCCAAATAACTTACAATAGGTCATCAAAATATAAAGCTTTGTCTACTTGTGCATGCCCCGAGCGTTTGTCACATTTTATTTAAACTGCGCGAGCGCGATAGGTGCTCTCAGTATCTGTAAAATCGCATCGTTAGATTATATCTTTATATTCTTTCTTGTACGCCGGTAGTCTACTTTTACAGTGTTTTGAATCTATTTGCCGAGAACGTGAGGAGCGTATGGGAGGGCTTCACTACTATTAGGAGATGTAATGCCGCTACGTGAAATTTATTTTGTACTAGGCTCGCCTATCTTTTAACAAATATATGCATTGGTTTTGGTTATTTAGTGAAATTTAGTGAAAATTCGTGATTATATTGGAAAATATAATATTCATATTCACGTCGTTTCCCATACTAACTTAAATGTTAAGAAAAAAAACCGTAACGAATAGCTAAGTATATTTTTTTGTTAAATCGTGTTCTTGGGTTACGTGTTTTTTATTCGGAAGCCCCGCCCGTGACTCATATTCTTTATATTCATATAGGTAAGGTTAAGAGATACAAATTTTAATATATTAGTATTGCGTTCCAAGTTTTTACTTCAATGAGTAATAGAATTCGATAAACGTAGGTATAATTATTGATGATAAGCTGCATATTACTATGAAAAACCCATTTTTGTAATTATATTTTATAAACGGAATATTATAATTAATAAATAATTAACAATGTTCATAAATTAATAAACAATCCTCTCTTCTATTCGGCGGAAAGTAGGGAATGGAGTGTTTTGTTTTTTCAATTTATATAATAGAATTTCTTATACAATAACTAATTACTAATGTTTAACATATTATTTTTATTATTTTGCTATAATTCCATACGATCGCACTTATTAATCAAGTAAACAGCTGATAGGTCATTGGCCTTCCGATGTCGACGACATTCTATTGATGGAACCGCTTAATTGATCCATAAAAGTCGATGGTGAGAACGCATTGAAATCCATCGCATTTAAACATTTCGAGACGTATATGGTAAACACTTATAAAACCTAATCTTTCATGTTAGAAATTAGATATATAAATCTTTTTGTTTTAGAAATTTGTTACGAAAACAGTTTTATGGGTCTGCTTTATTGGTTCGAAATGAATATGCATATTAACTAATAGTAATTTGAAAATGAATAGGTTATTTTGATTTTTATTTCCTTTATGGTTTTTTACAAGGAAACAGAGTGGCTTAATACTAGATTCTCTCTTTTGCAAATGTACGAATGTCTCACTTTCCCGATTAAAACAGTGCATCTATTAAAATGCCACAATTCGGCGGAAAGTGGGGAACGGATATTAAAAGAGAACGGAGTGTCTTAACACTAGATTTTCTAGTTCCGTACCCGGCTATATGCGGGATACAGCGCAAAGTGAAGTTAAATCTATTAGAATTATATCATAATCTGTTATGAGTATCTGTGTTGGACACTCTAATACAATAGCAATGCACGTAAGGTATTGTTAGAGCCGTTTGAGCGCGAGGCTATTGGCTAGTAAAGCGAAGAACGAATCGCTTCTCAACTTTTAAACGTTGTGATTTTCTAAATGTTTCCTGACATCTCAAACGTCTTTCTTTTGTTACTGAAGATTTTTGCTTTTCATTCTTGAAGCTTTAAAATATATTTATTAAAAATGACAACTTTAGGTTTCGCTCCGTATAGCGGGATAATCAGGGACAACCTAGTGCCTAGATACTCCGTTGTCGACTTTCCTCTTAAAATCGAGATATTGCGTTTTTGACTAGCGAAACTCATAAACACTTGTGTTTCTAATGAGAAGCTTTGAAATAAGACGTATTTTATAAGTTCTTACATTTGTGTGTACATTGTAATAAGTAATTACTAGAAGCTAATTACTACCTACCTACCTACCTACCTAACTTCACGCTTTATCCCTAGCGGGGTAGTCGAAGAAAACGGAGCGCCAAACGCTACTATCTAATTACCATATATACAAAAAACTAACAGCTAATTAGTTTCCTGGTCTATAGACACACGTCTCTATATTTTATTGCTCTACCTAACCACCACATACCAGGAAAACACATTTATGATTCACCTAAAAAAATAATTAATTTGAACTTTGTAAAAATTTAAAAATACTAATTATATTGTTTTAATTGTTTTAAATTATAGATAAAATCTAATTAATTATCGAGTTATTAATTATTTAATTATTGACTCCGCGCCGCGCCTTATTGTCGTGAAGTAGTTGGGACGTATTTGACTATACATTGATGAGTTAAATAATTGCTATATTAAAAGTATATAATTGAAAACATCAGGTAGTATCTTGTATTTGATGGTAAGATAAAAACGATTATTTTTTATATCTGTATTTTGTTATAAAAACATAAATGCCCATTTTATAAGCAATTAATATTGTTTTTTTAAAATTATAAATCCTTTATGTTTTTGTACCTTTATGAATTAAATTTACTAAACCTTATAAGTCGTTATATTTTGAAGCCTGTCGCGGCGCAGTGGCCAAGCGTGCGTCTGTAAACGCGACAGGTTGAGGGATTGATACGTGTTCCACGAAATATATTAAATAATATTTAGTATTTTCATTTCCTCGCTCTGGTAACAAGGCAAAGCGCAGCGTTGAGTTCCGCCACTCAGCCCGTTATGCCCTAATTCGGCAGAAAGTGGTGAATGGAAATGTTAAAGGAGAACGCAGTGTCTTAACGCTAGGTTCTCTGCTTCCTTCTGCCTACCCTGTTATATGCACGATACAGCATTAAGTTATTTTTTTTTTAATATTTGAAACAATATTTACAAGTAAACAAAAAAAGTTAGCAATTTAATTAAGAAATTCCTATATATTTTGTCGAAGCTGCTGAGTTCATGTAACATGTATTATAGTGTAGAAGGCATTAACCCGGTTCAGTCGCCTATTGCCCTACTGCCGTATTATTTATCTGATAGAAAATTGTTTTGTAATTACGACTACCTAGTTGCCATGTATGTGATGAGAGCCCATTTACACAGTAGGGTTTAGTTTTTAGAAATGTATGTAGTAGCGTGTTTCGAAATTATCTATCTTTCTTTTCCTAACTATGGTCCCACATGGGGATGGGGTCAGCTTGCTTTATTTTCTTCTTCCATTTCGCGCGGTCCAGGACGTCGTTAGTTCTTTGGTCCTACCAGTTAGTGTTCCAACATTCAAAGGAGCGCAGCGGACTTTAAGGTTACAATATGGGGCTAGCATCGTTAGCCAAGCATTTCGAAATTATAACTCATCTAATCTTCCATACTGAGACTGTTGGTAGTACCAAATGGTATCTTAAATTAAGTTTAAACAAACGGATCTTCGTTGGCTTGTGCAATGTGAGAAAATGTTGCAGCTTTATTCTATGAAATTGTAAAATTTGAACACGTATCCAGATCTGATGACAATACAATACCTTTATAGCGTGAACCAGATATTGCTGCCAGAATAGATAACGAGAAAATACTTTAAAGTGTGTTTTTATAGTAAAAAAACTAGCATTGCTTATATTAACTAGACAATACATAATAATCGTAAAAATAATAATGAGCTATAGAAACTCTATACATTAACTTTGACATTAACATATTGAATTTAAAATTGTACTACAGAATATTAAGCTTAGTATAAAAAATCACGTTTAAACATGATTAAGTCTAAGTCGTGACCATTTATCTTGGATCTAGCTAATCTACCAAGACTGATCTATTGTTCTCTTACCCAATTACTATAGGGCATTGATCTGTACGATTTACTTTGTAAATGTACTTATAAAAAAATCCAAGAAAAAATACTAACCGCTTAACATGTATCATTTAAAGTATACAAAAAATTATAATAACATATGGAGGCGTCAACAAGTCTTGGTGGAAAATTACTCAATTCTTCCTTCCTGTTCGGTTAAGACAATACTCGGAATAGAAGCATATTATTAATGTAAGCTTTAAACGCTAGCAATAACTGTTTCCTTTTTTATATACTTTCTATTAGAATTAGTAAAAATTCTATTAAGTACATAAAAACGAAAGTTTGTTAGGATAGATAAGAATGCTTGTTATTCTTTCTCGTAAAAACTATTACACGCTGCATCCCGCACATACCAGGGTAGGCAGAGGGAATCAGAGAACCTAGTGTTAAGACACTAAGTTCTGTTAAGATTTCAGTTTCTATCGAACGGGTTTTAATGAAAATTTACACTAATATAGTACATAAAAATAACACATATATCTGGTCTTATTATAACGATAAGTATATTTTTTTTATATAATTTGGCTTCTCGTCCTTGCGTTATATTTCATTGCTTAATACAATATAGTTAAATTACAGAACAGATCTATTTTATTACCAAATAATAAATCGTAAGTAGAGATTCAAAGCTGATACCGATCAAATATAATCTACTTGAAGCAAGGTTATAGAAATATGATTTTATTCATTTCCAACTCGACTGCTCTTGGGAAAGCCTTTCAGCGATGGCAGATAAAATTCTATTTCCATATATGATGGTAGTATGATTTTTCATGTATCAAATATTATAAGATTTAATATATACATTTGTGTATTATTAATAGATACAGGCTATTATATATGTATGTATCTTTGTAGTTTAATTTAGACTTATTAATTATTAAGTTGCGTTGGGTATGAGCGAAATTCTATTTAGGAATTAGGAGTATTAAAAATGTATCTCTTCGGTCTGGTTGCAAAGTGTAGGGTTATTTTGTTGCATCTCCGAGTGAGCGGAAGCTGCGAAGCGAAATATAAATATTTTTTTATGTTTTTGTAAGTTAATTGTAGAATATATATAAAAAATGTCTACATAACATAGTAAACGTTATTCTAATGATAAATGAATTTAAATAGTATCAAAGAATCTGTTCTTAAGTTATTAAAATCATTTTTACTATTTCTTCATCCATAAGTTGGACAAGTTTATCTTTGTAAGAAATTTACTATTAAAGACAAATGATATATAAATTGTCTTTAAGAAGACTAAACGGTAGAAAGAAATTTCAATGGTAAAAGGCATTTTGTCGACGAGACAACAAAGGAAACTTATCACAATATCTGATCTGACCTCTTAGATGTTTATCTTAATCAAAATTGCGTTTGTCGTCGAGATTGCCATCGTTAATTGATAAATTAGGTAACTCAGTTAAAGAGCAGTATGTTAAAGTGAAAATTTGTACCAATTAGATATGGTCTGAAAAAGTAAGAAATCGTTTAGTATTTTTTTTAAGACACTCCGTTCCCCACTTTCCGCCGAATTGAGGCATTGTGTGTTGAGTGGCGAAACTCAACGCCGCGCTTTGCCTTGTAACCAAACCCAGGAAATGAAAATACAAAACTTTTACGTTTCCTGGAGTGGGAATCAAACCCACAACCATTCGCATTTACAGTCGCTCGCTTGTGCCTTTTATATTTGAGACTTAAGTATAATTTCTCACAATAAAATTGCGTTTAGAAAAATCACTTTAACACTGCTGTTTGTCCTACTTACCTACTTACTATAACCTTACATATCCACAAATATGATAATTAAATATAAAGTCCTAATAAATTTAAATAAAATTCAATAAATTAAAACAATTTGCTTTATTTGTGTCATTAATACATATGTACGTACAAACAAACGTGATTTTATACCAATACCAATACAAACCACAAGACAATCAACTTCCTTATGTCATAGTGAGTAACACTCAATAACATATTATTTTTCACATACGAGTACAACAGTATTTGTGTCAAATTGTTTACAAACACTTAGCTTGAAAGCTTTCTGCGAAACATAAAGCGAATCGGTTAACTAATTAACCTGAATATGAAAATATCCTTTATTGTTATAGTAACAAAGATGAATATATTTATTATATATTTACACAATAATTATGTTATTTTCAATATATTAAACGTTGTGTGTTTTGTCTTTGTTCATACAAGCGCTCTCGAGTTCTTAGAAGCGGCCATGGTCTTCTTTGTTAAAGGATGTAGGACCGATATTGGTACAATGCGTATTATTACGGTGGAACCTTAATTACGTACAGCTTGCCCTGCGTGTGTGTTTATAATTACGTAAAAAATTATTATTATTTGTTAATGCTTGAAATTAGTATAATAAAAATCAGATCTGATCTTCTGATCTGAGTTGTATTTATAATATTTCATCTTAATACACTGCAAAGCTAGATAAAGAATTTACGAGTATATACGAATACGTGAAGCAAAACTTTGGATCCTTTTTTACGAAAATTACACGGACGGAGGAGCTTGAAACTTGGCACACTTATAGTTTATATAGAGAAGGAGTGCAGAATGCTAATTTTTTATTTTAAATAATACACAAAAGTATATTAAATTAATAAAATAAATTTTAGACACACTACCATGGTTTGACATGCATGTTTATATAAAATGACCATATATAATATATTGAGAGACAACGCGTTCTTAACGCGTCAACGGGAACTCTAGTAGTCATAATTACACGTAGAAGATCAACTAACTAGAAAGATTTCGTTAAACGGCTATCTCGTTAATAACAAATGTCCTAAAAAAAAAAAAACTTTTATACTCTTAACCAGATAACGTCAATTTAATACGTTTCTCCAAAATATTTATAAAGCTCAGTCAAATTACAAGCAGTAATGATGTACAATTTCACGCTTCACGGATTTTTAATGAAATCGATGAGTGCCGTAACATATTATATTTCGTTTTTATCATGTTATTAAATATATTTCTGTTTTATCTTATATATCTTAATGTTTATAATAAAATGTGGACCGGGCATTCGTTCTACACACATATGACCCGTATGCCCGGTCGTCATTTTTTTATAGCTTAAGGAAGTTGTGGGTTCATTTTTGTTCATATAGTTAAGCTCTTATAAATATTTACAAATACTTAGTATAAATATAAACAATAAATCATGCAGTTATGTATTCTTATTTAACATGATGTGTACGTAAATTGTCTCTATATTGGCAATACATGAATATAAAGTAGCCATTATGTTCTCTCCGTCCACCTCAAAAGGTAACGCAAAACAAATGATCTGAATATTGCAAATGCGTAATTATTTAAATGGTAAAACGACATGCTTTTACTAGTAAGGTCGAGTTTCACCAACGCCTTGAACTAACCTTGATCCGCACAAACTGGAAACACCTTGAGCCAAAGGTTTGATTAAAAGGTTTCCAATAAAAACTGGTTCAAGTAATGTTTTCTCCGTAATATGTTTAAATAATGCTAATAATGTACGTACAACGTTTTATGCATAAAAATGCGGTTAATATTGTCCCATATATTTAAATTATGCGATTGTTGCAATTGAGAAGTGTAAGATACTGTTCTGTGTTAAAAATTTTTGCAAAATTTGCGCTATTTATAATATAAAACAAAACTTTTGATTTCATATCTATTTCAATTTTTAACAAGCAATGATATTTTAATTTTTAAAAGCCCGGCGTTAAGTTCGTTCGGTGTTCGGCGGAAAGTGGGGAACGGAGTGTCTTAACACTAGGTTCTCAAGTTCCCTCTGCCTACCTTGCTGTTAAGTTAAAAAAAAAGCAATTATTGCCTAAACATTAACATGGGTATACTGCCCTGCTTCTTATCTTTATAAATATTTGTAAAAGTTAAATAATATTTCAAAATCATCTCGTCCATGTTATGTATGCAGTGTGTTATCGTCGGATATAATAATATCCCTTTGTTTTCCGGACGCGTGACCACGTCACGTGTCGCGGCCTGCACTTGCGCTTTTACATTTATCCGTCTGTCTGTGAGTGAATCATAAAAGTACAGGAAGTCTACTTTATAAGTGCGACGCAGTTAATGGAAACTTTCGTAGAAATAACGTCGTGTGATATACTGTATAATTAAATCATTGTGTTAAGTATTTATTTTTACAATAAATTTAATATTGCAAATATCCTTTATTATCTCGTACCTCGTATCTCCCATACGGCAGAAGACAGAGAGAACCTGGTAATGAAACCATGTTCTGCACTTTTCATCCAATTTCTAAACTTTGTGCGCTGGATAGCAGGATTCAACAGCACTATTTAAAACTGACGAAATGAAAATAATTGAAAGAAAATCATTCTAACGAATGGAGATTGAATCTACAACACTTCCAACCAGACACTGTTCCACTGCGATGTATATAACTCCGAAGTTCCATTACATAACATTACAATTAAATTTAAATCAAAATCTGTAACATTAAAAATACAACAGTTCACCAAAATACCAAAGAAGCGAACTGGAAATTCATCGCGTCTGGAGCGGCCCTTAGTGTAATTGCTTGGCAGGCAGACGATCCGCTGCCATGCTGGCACTTTGGCAGGCTCCGCAGGCAATATCTTATATGAGACGCTTTTGTCTTTTCACTCCTTTTTATTGCACGTCACTTTTGCCATGCCATGAGCTTTCAAATTATAGCAACAGTAATGTGAATTTTAAATTATCGTCGACATTGTTTTGTTCTCTTTCCTTTATTTAATTAAATGACGTGTTAATATTATTAAGTTGTAATATTTGCGTACAGTTGGTATGCAGTTTACAAATTCTGAATTAGGTTGAGGCTCTATACATATTGTATCCATCAGACAACAGTAAAATACACAAACTCAGAGTAAAAGACTCACTAAGTAGTAAGTAGTAAGCTAAAATATCAAAACTAAGACGTAGCAAAATAGAGAACTTAATTTACAACACAGTTAAGTGCTTACACTAAACGACCACTTAAATTGGTATGAAATGCAATTTATGTCCAACAAGCCCCTTCCATCGCCCTATAAGTAATTGGAATAGGGAAGCCATCCCATTAAAGTATGTCAGAAATACGCCGAATATGATGCTCTTTCCCACGGGACAGCCGAAATGTAGCCTCACGATATAATAAAAACTTACTATGTTTATTGTTTACATGTGGCCCACATATGATGTGAGTTTTTAAAAATTCTTAAATTTCATTTTTAACGCATTGTAAGATGAAAAAATAAGTTTTTTCTAATTATAGTAAATGTGTCGTAAAAATTTTGTGACATTATTATTATCTAATGTAAAGTTGACGAGTAATTAAGTAAATTACATACATAGCTGTTTGGCTATATATTTGTCAAGTACTGTTATATTTTGCTATATAGATATGGCTGTTTGGCACGCATATTGCTGTTTTGCATATCCGAAAGCTTTTAATGGGAAAGATAAATTTTCGTTTTGTTGAAAAATAAATAAAATTTGTAATTATAATATATTTATAAAACTCTAGAAAAAATGTTATTCTATCTTTTATTACACTTAATTCTCGAATGCCACAAGATTTAGGCCAGGCGTCAACACAACATGCCTTACATATCTCATAATTACTGCAGCCTACTGTTAGCACCTATGCAATTAGCCTCATCCGATTAATTAAGTGTAGTTGCGAAAACATGTAGACATAAGTTAAGATTTACCGTTGCCCATAAACGTATCGTGGTATATTTTTTCTTTTACGTCTACGCGAATTAATATTTTTAAAGATAGCAAATTTATTTAAATTATAAGTCTTGACTTTTTCTCCATGATGGACATTGTATGAAAAAAATAAAGAAATAGAATTTTGAAAAATCGAAGAATTACAGAGTCGTTAAAGGAGCGTTGGTAAAACAACGATTGCTAAGTACCCGTTTGATGACGTGTTCATGTTCTAAATGCTCTTGGCATACATCCAAGGGACCGCACATCGTGCCTTTGTCTGTCTGTCTGCCTCTTTGTCTACCCAGCCGTACTGCCATAACAACTACGCTTTGTCTGCGACCGCATACTATGGATTATTTATGAACGCAATTTTAGATCACCTACCACCGTGCTGTGCTCCTTCATATTGATTCTGTTTATTGTCCTGAGAATGATACAATGACTTATTGCTTTTACATTTTTATATAAACCTCCCAAGATTATCGTTTCATTTAAACACTTCCGAGTGTGGTACATACATGTCTCGAATAATGAACATTCGCTGGGAAAATAATATGTTTAATAATAAAATTATAAAATACATGCCCTATCTAGACTCTATTTCTGACAACTTGCTATATTGTGCACATATCTTGCTTAGCTTTAAATCTGACCCGTCTACTGGTTGAAATATGTTCCGGAAATCACGGGGCACTATAAAATCACCCTCATGCATTCGGACAATGAGAGAATTATCTGTCCACTTCCCCTAAAAGGATAAGCTTGTCCTCGGCGGGGTTGCTATTGTATCTGCGGCCGGGTTTGTTTATAATACTGAATTGATAATGATAATATTATGCCGTTGAAGGGCGCCACCTACGCGTATCGATCACAGGATTATAATGCTTAACTGGTCATAAACTGCGTGGCTATTTCACAACAATTCTCAAGGGATAAGCTTTCCGTGTTTGCTTTAAGCTCAAATTAAGTTTGCTTTGTTTTTGTTTTCAATAAAAACAGCAAGTAGCCGAGAGATCCTGTTTCTTTTTCTTTTGAAACATATGTTTTATGAAGGTTTTTTGTTCATGTACATATGGGTGTTGTTTGTTTGTACTATCAGATAGAGGTTAGGCCGCATATAAGCAAGAATTCGCCGCTGTTTAACAATATTTGTTATTGTTTTATTTTAAATCGATTTTTAGATACTTAGGATAAACGTAATAATTTTGCTTCGATAACTTTTATTATTGTATAATCTAAGAGTTATATTATTCTTAAGTGTACATTAAAGTAAGCCCGTGTATATGTATCAAAGTTCAAACGTATTCCCGTACGCTAACCATAGTCCAAAGAGTACAAATCGATCTCTCAGCAGGGTTTTTTATGTTGTTTGAGTCCCTACGCAACAAGTTAGACTTAAAGGATAAAAGGGAAATGGTTTACCAATAGCTACAGAGAACTTGTAGTGGTTCTAGCATGTATAGATTTGAATAGCCAGTTCAAATGCACCCTCGTCCTGAGGGTTACATTTGCGTTCAAAAGCATTTGGTTTTGCGACAAGTACTGTATAGGTCGCACTAAAATTTCAGCCCCTTTGTGATGATAATACCTAATCTGCTTGTTCGATGGAAGCTTCGACACCTGTTGAATTTCCCTCTAGAAAATGAAGTGTACCCTAATTTGACTAAATATTCAGCATTATTAACTTGAAGAATTCGCTCTATAAAATATACTGGCCATTTTCAAAATTTCATGATATTTTGTTCATAATATTGATACGAAATATTTGAAATTTTATTGAAGTGACATTCTAATTATAATTAATAGGTAGTTTGTCTATAATTTATAACTTATGTACTATAAGCAATGTAATAACAATAATTAATGATCAGTTTTATTGGCTGCTTATTGCATCAAGCAATAGTGAATAGGGTGAACACCCTCGTAGGGTGTATAGAAAAAAAGTATGGAACTTATGAACAACGTTATTCACTCTTGAGTGAGCTTTTTTTCTTTAATAAGAATATCTATAAAATTAATTTAAATTTGTATGCATTTTCTATAGTAGATAACTGTAACTTATAACAATTAAAAGCGTGTAAAATTTAGTTTTGTAAGCTTTAATACTGTTGCTATTCTTAATAAAACCAACTCGATATACAGCCATTCGTGACACAAAGGCACAGTCGTGCGACTGTAAACGCGACAGGTTGTAAGTTCGATTCCCACTCCAGAAAATAAAAATATTAAATAATATTTATTGTTTTCATTTCCTCGCTGTGACAACTAGGCAAAGCGCCGCGTTGAGTTCCGCCACTCAGCACGCAATACCTCAAGTGGGGAACGAAAACGTTAAAAAGAGAACGGAAAGTCTTAACACTAGGTTCTCTGGTTCCCTCCGCCTACCCTGCTATATGCAGAGTGAAGCTACTTAATATTTGAACCTAACATCTGAATAACAAACGCAGTTCGCCTAATACATTCCATACTCTACAAGAAACGTTTCTCGTAAAAGGTAGATTATAATGCAATATCGACCAGCAAAAAGACAATATTCACTATCCAGACTGCCAGGACAGTGGCAAAGGAATACTGATCACATGTTGCTAGACTTGTTATTTAGTAGTCTAGTCTAGACCTTACCAACTTATAGGATAAACTTACATTTAATCGAGTATTAAATTGCTTTTCCATGGATTTTCTTGAATTTTACGTTTATAAATCAAATAACATTAAATTTTGTTGGAAACTTTAAAGTGTTTTTACTAAAGTTTTTAACGCCTGTCGTGGCACAGTGGCACAAGCATACAACTTTAAACGCGACAGGTTGTGGGTTCGATTACCACTCCACGAAATATAATAGCTTAGTATTTTCATTTCCTGGGTTTGGTAACAAGGCAAAGCGCGGTGTTGAGTCCCGCCACTCAGCACGCAATGCCTCAATTCGGCGGAATGTGGGGAACGGAGTGTCGTAACACTAGGTTCTCAGGTTCACTCTGCCTACCCTGCTATATGCGGGATACAGTGTGAAGCTAAAAAAAGACGAAAGTTTTTGTTATTGTATATTAAAATAATTTATTATGAAAGTGCTATTAGTTATAAGGTATGAAAATAATATTTTCATCGTTTGTGTTCCAGAATGGAACCTTTTTACTAGAGCAAACATAACGTTAATTAAAAGTCTCGTTTACATTTGACTATTCTTGTGAAATGTTTTCATATGTCAAATTTGTTTATTAAGATCTCTCCTAACATAAGAACCCTGCTAACAGATTTGTGCTGTATGGTTAACGTACGGGCATGCTGGAATAAGTATAATTTTAGATTTTATAATAATCGAAAAACGAATTATCTCGTTTATAAATATCTACGTACTATATAATAAATGATGTCAATATAAAAATAATTACCCTTACTTAATGCTTTTTGTAATTCAAGGTAAAGGGTGAATGTCAATCAAGTTACTTTAGACAAGCGTATTGTGTATGTCGGGTATGACTCCCGTAGATGAAGGATTGATAGGGATTATTTTAACTATGTCTGTTATGCCATTCTGAGATAAATTAATATATTTTCTTTGTATATGCACATGCAAAACTCTGTTCGGAATATCTAGTTTTTTGTTATATAATGTTATGTCCGGGCGATAATTTCTCCACTGTACGGCTTGTAATTTTTTCTGTCCCAATAAATATTCAGGAATGTAGATGTAGACCAGATTTTTCAACGGCCTTATGAAATACTGTTATTTGTGCACAATCGTTAAATAATTTTCTGAGTATTTGTTTACTACGCGTGCAGCTATTGTCGTTACTATGTGGATATATAGAAATAACTTGATAATATAACTAGTCCGCTTGTATGCGGACAACGGATGGGCTTTATTGCTGCATTGAAAAATCTTTATAGAAAAAAAAACACCTAACCACCTGGCATAGTTGAGATGAAGCCTTTTCTATCACAATTAATAATATTATAATAAAACGTCGGTATTTATTAAATGAACATAAGAAATAAAAAATCCGTGATAATAAATAACACGCTTGATAGCGTAGTAAGGAATTGAAGACAGTAATAATAAAGTGCTACAATCTAACCTTCAGCTTTGTCGGCGACACTTGACGTCTATCCAGACCCTATTATATAATTTTAACTATACTATTTATTGCCGCTATAAATTATACTTCTATTCTATTCCAGACACAAGGCCATGGTCAAAGTCACGCGATTATGGTAGAACTATTGATTCGAAAAACTCATATCTTCACGCGTATCTCGTATTTTGTGTCAAACAAATTAGACAAGTAGTTCCCTAGTTCCATGTTCTCCGGTTTTCCGGTTCTCCGGTTCTAACCGTGATTTGTACAATAAAATAGTACAAAGGTATTGTAGTTTAACCATGATTGTGTTAAAGTTTGTTATACTATTAGTGCTTGCAAGAAAGTTTATTTAAAAGTACTGATTGAGTTATTTAAGATCTATCTATAGCGAGCATATATTTTTAGTTATATATATTATCAAATATTATCTTTATACTTTTAGTCTATAGATATATTTATTTATGAATTATAACCATAAATAAGCTTCTTTCATAGTTTTGATTACATAACGTCTTTTCCCATTCCCAGGGGAAATCCTTTTGCAGTGCTTCTCTATTCTCTCCAAATATCTTAAAGTTCAAATTTCAACCTTCTACGCTTAGTAGTTTTGGCGGTGCGTTAATATCAGTCAATTAGTGAG
Organism: Philaethria dido; assembly: GCA_033558755.1. NCBI lineage: Eukaryota > Metazoa > Arthropoda > Insecta > Lepidoptera > Nymphalidae > Philaethria > Philaethria dido. The sequence continues at coordinate 1,217,475 of JAKGSA010000649.1, forward strand.
TAACGGAAGAGTTTTATGCATATAAATACTAAATATCAATAAAATATATTCTTTATAGACCTTAATAACTTATGTATCAGTTACATCGATAGCTACACGATAAAATAGTTAATTTTAATATGTTATGTTATTGTGAAGAAATATTTATTGACCGCTACCGGTTTTGTTAAGAAAAGAATACGTTTATAATACCTAATTGTTATTATAGCGGTTGATTTTACTAACATATTAAATAAAGATGCCGTTGTGAAGTGGTTGGTTTTAATTTAATTTAATCGGTGATTGTAGGTTTATTTTTGATTGGGGAAATGTTTGTTTCTAATGTTCACTTTATATGCAGGTAAACGCTTTATCTAACATAGTAGGGTAGAGAGAGAGAACCTAGTGTCAATACACTTAGTTTACCGTTTTCTGCCTGAATTCGAGACATTACATATTAAGTGTCGTAACTCAACGCCGCCCTTTTCATTTTAATTTAAATATAATCATTTTCCTGAAGTGGACTCGAATCCACAACCAACCACGCTTAAAGCCGGTCTCTTTATATAGTTTAAAAATAATTACAAAAAATCAATATGCATATACTTAATATTTTATGTTTTTGTTCACAGGTAATAATAAGGCGTATTATATATCAACAAGTGCAGTAAGTGTTCATGCCGAAGATAATTTAAAATTTATTTTATTTTTAATTAAACAAAAGTATTTCTAGTCTAGACTATACTATTTATAAAATCGAATTAAAATAAATCTCTATGTAAAATTTTCAGCCAAGATCTCGAAGAATTTCAGAACTTTAAATTATTTTCGGATGCGGACGCTTAAAGCTCAATTACAATATTTTTAATGTTAAAACTTTTAATAAGTCCTTTCAAATTAAGCAGTAGTGTATAGTCATGACATGTCTTCTAGTGCCAAAATGTAGTTTTGGTTACCAAGACGCCAGACGGTGCTATCAAAGTTCTTGACTAAGTAATTGCTTATTACACTAGATTTAGGGAACTTCCACCTGCAATACAATTTAATTATAGGAAACTCTGACTTTTAACCGGCTTGAAAAAGGAAAGGTTCTCATTTAGACTTTTTATTGAATCAATTTTGATGATGATTTCTTTTTTTTATATGGTGGCTAGTGCTTCAGATATGGGCGTATTTTAATTTAGTTAAGATCTGACGAGCAGTTTTTGAGTTATTCGTAATGATTTGACTGTTTAGCGCGTTCTATTTGAAGTTGTTTTTCTATTTTGTTAATATTTAATGACAAAATCTTTAAAAATGCTCTCTAATAAATGTATTTTTTTTAAATAAATCAAATTATATGACTAACTAGCAAGCTATGACACATAGAAACCATATTCTTATGCAAATTTAATGAACTTTTAAGACTTCGTAGATACAATATATCGTTAATAGACCAATAACGTCGATTATAGTTAATTATACTATCTGAATGGTCGAAATGAAATTATGGTTCTACATTCTAGAATATTTTATTAGATACAATTATTGGTTTCTTCATTTGTATCACAAAGCTCTCGTATTTAATTTCTTATTTAAAGTAAATTATTGTTTTATAATTTTAGCAGTAGACTTTGTTGACTTTATTTTTTTTACTTCTTATTATTATTATTTTTAAAATTTTTGATACCTGTTTCCTGCATATAGCGGGGTAGGCAGAGGGAACCAGAGAACCTGGTGTTAAGACACTCCGTTCTATTTTCATTCCGTTCAATTCAGACATTACATACTGAGTGGCGGAATTCAACGCCGAGCCTTGGCCTTGTTACCAGAGCGAGGAAATAAAACACTAAATATTATTAAATATTTTCATTTCCTGGAGTGGGATCCGAACCCACAACCGCACGCTTTTGCCTCTGCGCCTCGACAGGCCTTTTTTATTGTGATTTTTTAATCGTTATTAGAAAGAATTTTATTTTATATTTTCTCACCTACTCTATGACGCAGTGATATTTATATTTTACCATTGTGTGTTCTGTATTAAAATAAACAAAAAATAGTTATTAAGTTTTTACTCGAATATACATAAACATATTGTAGAAGAACATTGTACTATGAGCGTGTCCATTTTTTTTCTTTTTTTATCTCCTTAAGATATTTATATAACATGAATAATATCTACAGAAAGGCAGGACGAGGCCATCCAATGACCTTTTTTGTTATACTAATCAAGCAAGTAATTACTTCTAACAATGTATCACGGCTTTCAATTTTACGATTTCATAATTTTTTCTATCTGTGATACGATCGAAGCGAGCTTTATAATCTGTATCGTGTGTTGTCTGTGATTGTAATTGGTCTTGTGTAAGGTTGTAAAATGATGCGATGACTTAAGTTATGTATTTTATTGGTTTATAGGCAAATTAAATTTAATGTCTTGCTTGTAAAGTTTTTAGAATAATTTAATTAAAAGTGATTTTAATAATCGATTTTCATACATTTTTAATGTAACTACCCCACTGTGTGTGAGGTTTACATTAAAAATGTGAGGAACGTCAATGTAAAAGGAGAACAGAGTGTTTTAACACAAGGTTGTCCGGTTTCCTCTGCCTACTCTGCTATGCGCGGGATATAGCGTGAAGCTATTTAATGATCAGATTGATCGCGTATTTTTTTGGTACTCGGGAGTACATATCAGAAAACTCGTGATTTCGCACACACACATACATTACATGAATATATTTCGTTGTTACAGCTAAACTATTTGTACCTGTTTATAAAAAATACGCAATGAACTGGTTAAAACAGTTTAATTTAAAGTTAACAAAAACAAAATCTTTTTAGAATACTCATAAAACCATCCAAGAATAAGAACTTTATAATATATTTGCCGAAGCTAATATAGTTTCCATTTAAACCCGTGATTGATATTGGTTTATATTTTGAGGAAACGGTTTCTAAACTAAATAAACTAAAACTAAATTCTAATATCTAAAATAATAGCTTTAATAGTTTTTAAACTTTGGCTTGTCGTGGCGCAGAGGTACAAGCGTGGGACTATAAACGTGACAGGTTGTGGGTTCGATTCCCACTTCAGGAAATTAAAATATTTAGCATTTTTATTTCCACGCTCTGGTAACAAGGCAAAACATGGCGTTAAGTTGCGCCACTCAGCACACAATGCTTCAATCCGGGTGGGGAAAGGAAATGTTAAAAGAGGACGAAGTGTCTTAGCACTAGTCTCTCTGGTTCCCTCTGCCTACACTGCTATAAGCGGGATACAGCGTGAAGCTACAAAAATAACACTATTTCTGAGCTCTATGTTCGAAAATACCGCGCTAATTCTGGATCGTTCCCATTGATCCCGAAGTACGTAATACCTTCAACTACCGCTAGATGGCAACTTATTGCGAAACATTTGGATCATATTCATTTAATATTATTATGAAATAATTTGACCCACTTTTGCTGAAAGAACAAACGAGAGAAGCGGTATGTAATAAAATATTTATTTTAGCACGTCATAGGTATTCAATTTTATTTATTTTGGCAAGTTCGCCCTGTTTTCGCTAGATGGCATTGGGAGTTTTGAAATTTTCTTTACCTTGTAATAATCGCTGTTAGTAAATATTTATTGAATTGGAATGGAATAATTATATTTGAAAAGACATTAAAAGTATTTCTTTTTGAATTTTGTTTTTACTTAAAATCGACGTTTATAAGCTATTTTTATATTTGCTATGTAAAATTTGGAAAAAGGGATGTTGTATAATATACGAGAAAATTATAATTATATACCATAAAGATCTCCTCAAATTTTCATCGTTATACGATATGAAGGTATTGTTTTACTTATAGCACTTAGGCGTGCTATTCAAGAGCGAGGTAGAGAAAATGCTACGTTGGATTCTAAAAGAAAGAGATTTCTTTAAAAAGAATTTACAGAATATGTATATCATAAATTTATTTAGACGCAAAGAAAAAAAAATAAAACAAGAAAGTCCGTGTATAAACAAGACACTTTTCGGCTTTTATGAAAACATCTGTCCCCAAAATATAATGACAATTGTGGATATTAACTTTAATCAATAATACAAATTATTCATAAAATTTTAATTAAAATATTTGTTGACTTACATATGTTACAATTCTATTATAAATAATTATAGATGGATACATTGATACTTACTTAAGGCATTTAAGTGTTCGTTATAGAGTATTTATTTATCTTTACTATTTCCTTTTTTTACTAATATAATGTTACAAAAGTCTTTATTCGCTGTTGACGCATACACCACTAGGATTACAATCTATTATTTTTTGTTCAATTTCTGAATCATTTGCTTGTGAACTAAAACTAATCTATTACTATAAAAGTATATAAGAGTTCTAGAACCTTTACGAAACCGCCATAATAAATATTTCCCTTTGAAATAAAGAAAATACATAGATTTACATTATGTACATTTAAACATATATACAGAAGTATATTTGGAGTTTTAGATTATTATTTTGGTATATGAACCTATAACCTTGAGCTAATACGTCATGTCTATATATGTTATCCACTGCGCTACATTTGACCCGCGCCAGTTGCACCGATAGCGTATATCTAAACATGCAGGCAAATAAATTGCTCACATAAAGTGGAGCTTGGTCGAGATATAAAGATTACTAGGCAATATAGTATTGCTTTTTAAAAGCTCTGTCCGAATAGAAGGCCAAACAAACACGCTCTTGATTGAGCGTCGATATAAGCAATACGGATATTTTTTTGCAATTTTGTTTGACATTGAATATGGAAACCTTGCCCTGAAATATACGATGAAAAAGTTGAAAGATATCGCTAAAATTAAACTTAACGCGAATCGATTGTTTGATTTGTATGCGTAGTGTAAAATACCAGAGTACAATTGTTTTGAAGATTTCTTTCATTCATACGTTCAGTGCCTAGAAACGTTAACATTCAAATAAAGCATTAAAAATAGTTTTTTTTTTTTCATGTCTATTGTAAAGTAACTTTTTATTTACATACTTACATACATAGCTTCACGCTGTATCCCGCTTATAGCAGGGTAGGCAGAGGGAACCTAGTGTTAAGACACTCCGTACCCCACTTTCCGCCGAATTGAGGCATTGCGTGCTGAGTGGCGGAACTCAACGCCGCGCTTTGCCTTGTTACCAAACCCAGGTAATGAAAAATTCCATTTCCTGGAGTGAGGATCGAACCCACAACCTCCCGCGTTTACAGTCGCACGCTTATCCCTCTGCGCCACGACAAGCGTCAACTTAACTTTTTATTTAATGATTTTAAATTAAAAATCAGTAATCAATATTATCTACGTATGGTATGTGGGAGAACTCACAGCGGTATGTCAACCTATGGTAAATTTGAACCCGTATATATACCATCCATACGTTGTTATGTAATGCATTTACACAAAATGAATAATATTTATTTACTAACTAATTTTTATTATATTTACATAAAATATTCTTCTATCTTAGACCAATAACTCCTCGATTTGTTGACTTGTGATGTTTTGATCTTTATTATTATTTTTTTTTTAACTTCACGCTGTATCCCGCATACAGCAGGGTAGGCAGAGGGAACCAGAGAACCTAGTGTTAAGACACTCCATTCTCTTTCAACATTTCCGTTCCCTACTTTCCGCCAAATTGAGGCATTGCGTATTGAGTGGCGGAACTCAACGCCGCGCTTTGCCTTGTTACCAAACCCAGGAAATGAAAATACTAAATTTTACATTTCCTGGAGTGGGAATCGAACCCACAACCTGTCGCGTTTACAGTCGCACGCTTGTGCCTCTGCGCCACGACAGGTGTTATTATTTTATAATACTATTTACTCATTTAAATTGCATCAAATGGTCTATATTCTGGAATGGACTTGAGCAATTTTGATAACTGACACGTTTCAATTTGACTCAAATATTGTGTAAAGCTTTTAGCTCATTCTATCAGAAGTTGATGGGCTTATAGATAACCTTTTCCGTGTTTTAGAGGGCAAGGCTTAACCTCAGTTCCCAGTCCCACGTCAACGATGTATAATTTAGTAACTGGCTTAACTATAAGTCATAGGGTGTATTATTACTATACTTATTGTACTTTTATACGAAACAAGTGAAAACAATAGGCGTAGACTTGATGAAAGTAAAAAAAAATCAAAGAAAATGTATATGTATAACATGTTAAATCACGCCATATTTTACTATTTTCTTAGTAAACTTCAGTCAATTAGATAAATATATACATTTTTCATAACTTAAATAATAATTTCTCTTATTAAAATTGCTGACTCTGTTTTATATTGAATTTTATATTTTTATCATTTTTTTTAAAATATTTTAGTTACTTCCACTTCAGATGCCTAAGTTCAAGCGTCTTATTCGACCTTGTGTTATAATGCAACGTAGCAATAACAGGTCAAATACAACGCCACCGACGTAGATCTACTAATCTAATTAATGTTGACCTTCAAATAAAATGATTTTTTTATATCAAGGCGAGTCAATATGCAATTATGTATATTATACTCACGGAAAGACGCTTCTAAGAATGATCTTTTAATATTTACGAGGTTATATCTAAGGTTACAGTAATATAGAGTTAGATACAAAAGAACAATGACACGATGAATAATTTCAAAATGACATTTAAGAACCAAGTTTAAGTCCTAATGCATTATACTTAACGTAATAATAAGCAAGCTGAAAACGCTTATTTTCATTTTTTTTTTTAAATACTGTCCTGGATTCCTTTCTGTTTTTAATTTTTATGTAGAACAATCTATAACCTCTATTTGCCTTATAAAAGTAAAAATATTTACGTACAATTTGTTACTACAATTATTTATATGCAATTTTTTATCAAAAGCATATTTTATTTTTCAAAGTATAAAGTTATATTGCAAAGACAATTAATATACTTATGCAATTTTATTTAAAAAAATATATCCACGTTTTTTCAAGCCTTTTCGCATACCATAGCAGGCAGAGAAACCCTAGTGTTAAATTATCCTGTTTTCAGCTTTCCATCAAAATAATTGAAATAAAATCATTACCCTGAGTAGGAATCGAACACACAACAAATCGCATGTACGGTCTGACACTATCCCACTGCATTACGATAATCTCTGATAAAAAAATTATCCCTCTAAGTAAATAGTCGATGTTTAAGGAACCGTTAGCTCTAGCCCAAGCGTGATTGATAGATTAGCTAAGGCTCAGTTCAAGGATTTAGTTCGTGACCTTCTTGATGGGTTTTAAACGCCGTTTGAATATATTGTGGTTATAATGGGAACATTTACCCAGTGACATTATGATAAACGCTAACGCTCTGGTACTATACTGGTTAATTTATATAAAAAGTCTTGTGAACTTTATAAGAAGTATGTATTCATATAAGTTATAAAGGGATATATTTTATGTTATTTTACTGATACTTTTTTTTAAATTATTATTAACGCCTGTCGTGGCGCAGAGGCACAAGCGTGCTACTGTAAACGTGACAGGTTGTGGGTTCGATTCCCATTCCAGGAAATGGACTTTTTCATTTTCTGGGTTTGGTAACAAGGCAAAGCGCTCCGTTGAGTTCCGCCACTCAGCACGCAATGCCCCAATCCGGCGGAAAGTGGGGTACGGAGTGTCTTAACACTAGGTTCCCTCTGCCTACCCTGCTATATTCGGGATACAGCGTGAAGCTATGTATGTATGTATGTATAACTATTATTAATATTCTATCTCTTATGTTATAAAAATTAGCTTCATGCATTTTACCTCATATAGGGCAGAAAATCTAGTTCACTCCATTCCCCACTTTCGCCGTTAAGTGGCGGAGCTCAACACCGCGCTTTCTTACTAGAATATTTTATTGGTAAATTAAAATTAAAAGTAAATTAATGGTAAATCAATTTGCAAGCAAAATATATTATTATTTAATGTATTATTCCATTTTTCTTGCCTATCTATTTTATTTTGATAATACACATTAAACTTGGCCCATATTACCTTAAGTGTATATAACTCTATTGTTGTTATACGTATTGTAGGTAGTAAATAATGATTTCCCTTGACCGTGAAGCGTATCTTTCCCACAAGCGGCGCCAGGCACGGCAGACGCATGCAGGTAGACCCTTTGTACGTGATACATGCAATTTATGACATGTGTTTTCATTTTGTGCATTAGTTCGAGTACTATTATTATTTTTGTGTTTATGATTTTGTTATATTTTTAACCCCTAAATTATTTGGCTTATATATTGTTTGTAATTTTCTTTTATATAAGTCATATGAATTAGGGGTTGTCTTTCCTGTTTGCTTTCATTCGCTATTTAAATTTTAAGCGACTGAATATTATTTTTCAAGTTTAAAATCAGTCAGTGGACAAAAGAAGAGCACGGAGTGACTTAACACTAGGTTCTCTGGTTTCCTCTGTCTGCCTTGTATGTGCAGGATACAGCGTGAAACTAAAAAAAATCAACTTTTATTTTTTTCTTCTTAATTTGTCTTATTTCAATTGAACTATATAGCAAAAGCTCTGTTTCTCAAATTTCCCTCCTAGTTTTCTAGTATTACATTGTAATTATATAAAAATGATACTTTCTTTAAAATAAACATTCTTATGACGTGTAGAAACTTTAAAAATTATGATACAAAAATGATAATAAAACCTAAAAGATTAAAAAGCTCCAGCCTGTTACACTCCTCTTACACAGGTAAAGTTAACTTGCAGATTTTTATCGCTATGATTCATATTAAAAATTCGATTTTCTTACAGAATTTTTAAATTTGCTCGCTTTCACGTAAAATGTACTTTTGTGAGCTTCTTTGGACTGCTATAGGATTATCATACTTTTTAGTATTTTAGATTTTGTTTGAGATTCGTTTTATAGATCATTAAAAATGTAGGTTGACTTTTCTCTTCTGTCAATGATGATTAGCTATTGTTCTTTGTCTATCTATATATAAATACGTAAAACAAAAATTTTGGATCCCATTTTACGTTAATTACGCGGACGGAGGAGCATGAAACTTGGCACACCTATAGTTTATATAGCATAGGAGTGCAGAATGATAGTATCTTTTTAAAATAATACATAAAAAAAATATAAAATTAATAAAATAAATGTTACACACACTACCATGGTTTGACATCCATGTTTATATAAAGTGAAGTACATACGTTGCTAGGACGCGTTATTAACGCGTCAACGAGCACACTAGTTTATGTTTTACATGAAATAATATAATCAATTATTGCGTTTCTTTGTGTTTTCAGTATGTAGGTAGGTAATTTTAGACGTTTGCTTAAATGTTTAAATTATAAAATGCTGGCGCTACAGCGCGCGGCCTGTATGAGCATAATTTTAGGAGAAACGTTTTTAAATAAACAAACAGTCAAAATTGTTATTCTGTAATACTACATACTATGTGTAAATATCACAAAATTTCAGTGTTTATTTTTAATTAGTAACAACTGGTATAAATTATTCATGTTGGCATTGAAATGCTATGATGTTTTAAATATATATTATAATATGTCATTGAAAATTCTGTAAGAATATCATGAGGACCTAAATAATTATTTTTCACTCGTTCTTATAGAATTAGGCGTAAATTTCTCAAACTTCAGAAAAAAGACCTTAAGAATAAATAGAATTCTCTCTAAAATTAACATCTAAAAATCAGCTTTACACTTTCCTACACAGCAGCAGGTTCTTTGAGACACATTATTTTATATGTTATGTATATATCACTTATAAATTATCCATTTTGTTTCCGAAATGAAGGCATTATCTATAGAAAATAGAGAATTTAACGCTGTCCTTTCAGTCTGTCTTATGAGAATGAAGAAATGAAAAATATATAAAATCAATTGTTAAAACTCAGATCACATTTAGTTATACTAGTGCCCCCGTTAACGCGTTAACAACGCGTTACCTACAACGTATATGTCATTTTATATAAACATGAATGTCAAACCATGGTAGTGTGTGTAGCATTTATTTTATTAATTTAATATATATTTTTAAGCATTATTTTATTAAAATATTATTTGCACTTCATGCACTTCTTCACTATATAAACTATAAGCGTGCCAAGTTTCATGCTCCTTTGTCTGCTTAATTTTATAAAAAGTGATCCAAAGTTTTTCCTTCACGTATTAATATAGGGATACTGTTCTACTGTGCTACGATAGTCTTTAACTTACTAACGGTTTAAAATAAACACTGGGACTTATAAATAGGAGAAACAAAACGTACAAGAAGTAACGAAGTCATATTGCCCGCTGTAGAATATATTTGTTGCCTCCTGGTTAATTTTACAAAATTATACTGTTATTATTAGTTCGTTTGTATGTGCTATGTAATTTCTTAGGTCTTTTTGTGTGTTATTATAACTTTTTACTGAATGACCCAATTTTGTATGATTCTTTTTTATATGATAACTTGTGTTTCTGATGTGGTCCCCCATTTTAATTGAGTTTAAGATTAAATGAGCAGTTCTTGAGTTATTCGTAATAATTTGACTTTTGTCAAGTGAATTTAATTTAAAGTCGTTTTTTTTGTTAAAATCTTAGATATATAGAACAAAATTGTATAAGAAATTATTTTTTCCATATTAAATATTGTTAAAAAGTAATTACTTTAACTAATTAGTAGAGAGTCCGAAATCTTGTGATGAATATGGTGTAAGTCGATACATCTTCATGGCAGTTTCTTTTCTTGAGCGATTTTCTTCTGATATATTACTTTGGTGAAGATAAAATTTATTGTTCCTATGTGTATGATCAAATCTAAATGCAAAATACTAACCCAATTCTTGTTTAACTTTAATATACTTACATCTAATATTTTTTATACTATTCACAATCTGGTACTAAGTTGGTCAATAATTAAAAATTCTTTGCTAAACATATGAAATTTACACCTAAATAAAACATGTTTTAATTATTTTAAATATTTATTTGGTTAAATAATTATAACAGTACTTTATATCTACTATTAAAATAGACATGTATCATATAACATACAGTTTACAATTTTACCAGTAAGATAAATGAATTTTATTTAAATTATTAATTTTATAGTTTAACTTATCCTTTAAGCCGGAATGAATGTATAAAACATATTTCAATTGCAACTTCATATATATTTACTTAATAAATATAAAGAATTACACCATATGTGTTAAATACACGAATAACATTATTACTATATAATTATAACTTATTAATATTAGGAAAGAAAATTATTCTTTTTGTTCATATATTTTAAAAATACAATGCAAACAGTATTAAACATACTAATATAGCTATTAATACTATTTATTTAGTAATAATAATGTTATAATAATTAATTATGAAGCACTCTATACTTGGCTTCTTCAAACTCTATTGCCTTAATATATGTAAGTCTGTCCTACAAATACAAGGCATGTATCTTATATAAGTATATCACCACACAAAGAAATATCACAAAATTATTATATTATAGTATAATATACGTAATTAATTTTACATACTACGACTAGTGAACTATTTCTATAATTCTTGCAATTAGCTGTCGAAGGAAGCGTATAAAAAAATATCAAACCAGATGTTAAGTTACTTGTATATTTTAATAAGTGTTTTAATTGAATAAAAAATATGCTAATTTGAGTTGTAAATAAAGCCAATTATTTTTAACTCACAGAGAACAAACTATAATTTTTTATCTTATTTTAATTAAACTTGTTTTTTATTCACTTTCTCTTACACCTAAGTGAGATGTATAAATCACTTATACCACAATCACATGACAGTTTTGGTAATGTCATGAAATCGAAATTTTAAAGCGCCACGAATTTCACTTCCTTCGGTAACATTGCGACTTAATCTAAAAAATGCATTGAATTGAGCAACTATCATTCTAAATATATTATTTCTAAATTTAACTTTTAGATGAGAATATGTTGAATAATTTTGACTTGATGTTCAGGAACGTTGTGATGGACCTCTTCGCCTTCTTCTTAGGTATCCTCTCTGGTCTCAAGAAAGGTTCGGAATAAGATTTATGTAAATTAGACACTGTGGACTCAGGCTCGTTCACTGGTTGATATTTGTATTCTTTCACAACTTTTTCCTCATTTGGGTCGTACCTGTATAGAACTGAATAGGTACGTTTTACTTTCTTTAGAACGCGAGGGGCATTAGCAGTTCTTTCGCTTTTACAACGCTTAACTTGATTTCTTCCATAGTAATCTTCGTAACTGTCCGCGTCAACATAAATTATACGTTTACCTAATGCCTGTTCTCTTTCTTTCTTCAAGCTCTTCCAAGAAGCAATAACAGATTCACGGCGGAACGTTTTGTTTGGATTGTGTCTGCTGATAAGATAAGGTTGCTCGTCCTTCTGAATATTTGTGGTGTCCTTCAAGGGAGATCCTCTAGGACTCGGACTGTAGTCTATTTCGTAGTCATCGCGTGAGATCTGAAAAAAAAGAAAAAAACTATGAAAAATCTTTGTTTCAAAAAATAAAATCAATGTCAAAATTGTCTTATAATGGTTTATGAGACAGATCGTTGGACTTGATCAAAACGTTATTCAAAGTACTAATATATTTAATTTCGTGCGTGACTACGTGATAGGTGATACGACTAGTGCCGCGCTGCCGTCCCTTTCTGTTATTTTAAAAGTTATCGTCTGTCTTTATCTGTTTCGTCATTCGAGCCCTTCGCCTGGTGCCCACATGTTAGATTACACCTGTCCGCCGGGCCATATGCTCTGTGACGCTGGAACTACTGCCAAATATTGTGAATCGAAAACGTAACATTCGACAGTGAACTGTCGAGGAAGTTTACAATAAATAAAAGAATGATCGCTTCCAATAAATACTGAAAACTGTTTTAAATTAAACTGATTCTCGTCGTGTAAACCGCAAGTTACGGCCGAAAACTAGGAATGAATAAAAATAATCGTTATACGTCGGCAAAGATTGAGCAATTCGTTGTTATTTATTAAGTTGTTGTGCTAAGTCCTTCAATTTATGTCGTTATCTCTAATTTACAAAGCTTTTTCATTGTTTAAAAAGCATCGCATTTAAACGTTTCGTAATTTCCAAATGTTAACAGTTTTATGGTTTAATTTATGAACGCAATTATTTAGAAATATTTTCCTTCGATAATACAAAAAATAGTTACGAATAAATACGCTAAAAACATCAATTAATCTGCTTGCAAGAAAAATGTTAAGTTTAAACACTATCTGGCAGTCAATCAGCCCTTGAATTCGCTCTCGAACGAGCCAAAAATAAAAATAACTTAATGTTTGAACCGTAAATAGTTTAAGGTTGCTTTTTATAACTAAGTATGCTATTTCTATTGCTACTATTAATAACGCCGATATTTGAATATATTTCGATACTTCGCGCGCATATTTCTGTAACTAGGTTACGCTTATTAAAATCGAATAATCTTAGCCCATTTTTTTCTACAAATTGATGCACCTAGCTGTTAGCAAATACTAACATAACTCAACGTCTGTCACTCACGACGCGACAAATGTTATACCGATGTGTTTTGACAGATCACATTTTGTAACTTTTTTAATGGTTTCATGTAATGTTGCACTGTCGCGAATTTAGGTCGCAAACAAGAAATGGGTCACATTAAAATTAGTAATTCTATTAACGTATTAGTTAACTCGCCCTAATTATAATTTAGGTGTAATTGTAAAAAACACAGACGGATGTTTTGATTACGTAAAGTAATAAAATTTCTTCTTTTTTTTCAGGTAATGACCCGGTTTTGAGCGGAGTCGAGGAATTATATGTCCACATTATCCTTCGTGTCCCATTTCGCAACAAACGTGTATAACATATCTTGTAGCGTGAGTAGCGCGTGCTATTTTTGGATGTCATTAAAACTGAATAGAACTGAAGGTGATACTAAATGCTACAGTTATATTTAACGCGAGTTATTTTGAATAATCTAATATTGTCCACTGGTATGAAATAATAACCAGTGCAGTGTATCATGAAATATTTATAAATATCCCTTTTTGTTAAGTTGTTAAACATTATCTTACAAGAAGGATGTCAACGTCTGCCCATTTATGTATGAGTCGGTCAGTGTCTCATGTGTGTCGAGTGGGCACATCATTAATATCGATATTCTGCACGTAATGTTGGTACAGCAAAAAAACTCGATCCTTACTTATTTGCTAAGTTGTTTTCGGCCAAGCGAGCCCACTTTAGCATGACTTTATACTACCGTTATTTATCATGTGCGAACTCGCAAAAAACATCGGCCCGTAACGTTTTCCTCAGTTTACAGCTACAAGTACATACGGTTTTTATTCAGATATTCTCTTATAATAAGATTTTAACGGTTAACATATGATTAAGGCCGTTTGGGATTTGGAGTGTGTCTTATTAGAGCTAAAGTGTGAACGTTCAATTGTTAAACAATTTATATTGGACGATATTCCAGTTTTATTCAAAATATTTACTAATATTTGATACTTCTTGTCCTTTTAAAGAAGTTATATTTATACAAACAATAGAGATAAAAAATTGGTGAACTTAAAATTGTACTTTCATTGAATATATTCAGCTCAAGCAAGCCCCCTCATCACTTAAGATAGTACATCACGTGAAGTTCATATTAACTATAGTATATAATTTTCATTATATACATGATCCGAATTCAAGGTAGTTTAAAACGTAATTCTACGTCTTACATCAATGGGCTTGGATGCCAGCACCACTAACATATTGATTATTCTATTCTAGTAATATCAAGTACAGATACTGTTATTAGTTACGTTAGTATGCATAATCGCGAAGGTTAATAACCGATATAAAATTTGTGCGACAGTTGAAAATAGTGATGAGTAAATTGACTGACTAACTACTGAGCCCACACAGTTTTCTTTTACACATAATTTAAGTTTTCTATGAGTAATACGTTTTTTTCTTATGAATACCTAACTGTAAGTTTTTTTAAATATAATGATTGAATCATTCGTTTTTATGTTCAAATTACAGAAAGTTTTGAAACATTTTGTAATCGAAATATTAATCATTAGGACGGACAGGAGAACGGAGTGTCTTAACACTAGGTTCTCTGGTTCCCTCTGCGTACCCTGCTATATGTGGTATACAGAGTAAAGTTAACAAAATGTATTAAGGGCAATTATTTCTTGTTGTTTATATTACGGCTATGTTGTTATCGATGATTTATTAAGTTATACCGCGTTTTCAGCTATAATTATGTAATCCATCACAATTGTGGTACACTTTTATATTGTACCTCGTATCTGTCCACTCTCCACTTTCCAAATCAAAAACCGGAATAACGAGCTGTGACAAATTACTGGCTAGATACTTTGTTCTTATGATGACATTATAGTATTTTATAAAATAAAAAATATTTTATGCTATACTTCAATAGAGTTAGTACTGTACGTGCTTGATACGTAGATTATTAAAATATATGAGCATATATTTTAATTAAAGTAGCGATTTTTTTATGGACAACTTTAGACATGACTTTATTATATTAATATTTTTACATAATACTAAAACTTCAAGTAGGTACTTCATAGAATTTCTCTTTACGTTATGTCAGCTTTAATTTTAGAAGTGAAAGTAAAAATTCGCAACAACTAAACTCCGATCGCAAAAACACGATAATTTTACAATCGACAATTTTGACAGTGAATGTCAACTACGCTTTCTAAACAGGAATATTGGAATAATATATAAATTTGATCCAAATAAATAAAATTATGTATTAGATATTTTTTATTATAACTTTTTGTCATTTATTATCTATGTTTAATTTTCGAAAGTTAACGCAAGAATTATCTATTTGATTAAAAAGTAATAAATAAACTAAATTTATTGAACAAAAAATGAACATCTTATTTAATATAGAATTTAATTGAATACTAGTAAGCTTATAAAAAAATCTAATGGCGCAATCACGTACGAGAGTTCTTTGATTAAAATCTGAAAGTAACCGTGAAACCGGCGCAAGCGCAATGTCAAGAACTTTACCACATAAAGCTTAACTCCATATTCAAACAGGCACGCACGAAGTTCGGTTCAATGACAGTGGGCATAGACAAGTCTGCCTTTTACAGCGCTTTATATTTATGGTCGTACACTTTGCGTAACTCTGACCACTGATTCCGTAATCGAAATATGTATGAGACAAAAATGGATTTTTCTCACGATAATTAAATATTTTTGTTCTTTATATGGGTTTTATTATAAATGTAAGGAAATGTAGTTAACTTTACGGCCTTTTTAAGTCGTAATGTATTTTGTGCTACGTAATCGTTAAATTGTTTGTTAATTAATATTCACTGACGCGATGTTTAAGTCTTTGAGATCGGGCTTAAGATAAAATCTTGAACTTACCACGCTCTCCCAACTACCGCCTAAAGTTGACTTGTCCAACATTTTGATAACACTCAGTTCCTTCACAAATAAACTTGAAAACACTGTCAGTTAGAATTATAAAATTGATATAACGCCAGATTACGAAATAGGATAGTCGTATGCGATAGAAATCACGTTGTCACTCGGGAATATTGTATTTTGGCACGCTCTTCTCTCTGCAAGCTTTGCTTTGCGACTGAAACAAATCGGTTTCAGCGTCATATTTATAGGTCGGGGAAACGGGAGAGGGCGGATTTCAGGAAGACGATGCGTGTATCTTCCACTTAACACGTAGTCACGCCTCCGTGTTTTAGACACATGTAATAAGCTTCGGGGAAGCCCGTCTAAAAGTAATTACAGGTAAACCTTACCTCGTTACCGACCAGGACGTGTACAGCGAAATTGAAGTAAATGTAGGTATAATATTTGTGTCACACGCAAAACTTTTGGGGCGTCGAACCGCAAATTGTGTCAAATTGAGTCATTCGTGATATTGTAATCTTAGCCTTGACAGATTCGTCTTTTGTTTTTGTTATGTTGCCTAGATATTAGGTCAGTTTTATGGTTATGGTCGTATATAAAAAAGGTTTAAACAAATGCATGTAGTCCAGAACTTCCTTAGACACACCTTGAACTAAATATTTTTTTAGTGTTCAAAGAATACACACGTTTAGATTGTATATTTTAATATCTTTCTATATGAATAAGAATTAATTATCACATATTCAACCAACCTTTTAAATTTTTATGTTCATATTCCGTTAATAATTAATTCTTAATTAATATATCTACCTATGTATCAATAGTGTAACTATATAGTTATTATTCTTTATTCGTACAGTAAACAAGCAATACTTGGTTAACAAGTGTCTCGGTGACTCACAAAAACCCTCGCAAAATGCTGAGCATTCAAATAAAAGTAAGTTTCAGCCTATTTACGTTCCCCTTCCCGTACAAAGTCCCCTTTCCTTAATAAGATGAAATCTCAAGGCCGTAATAAAACAACTTTTCGAACGCTATTGTTTAGCCCCTTACAAAAAATTGTCTTAAAATGATGTGAGGCTAACCAACTTTTTTTTTAACTTCACGCTGTAACCCGCATATAGCAGGGTAGGCAGAGGGAACCAGAGAACCTAGTGTTAAGACACTCCATTCTCTTTCAACAATTCCGTTCCCCACTTTCCGCCGAATTGGGGCATTGCGTGTTGAGTGGCAGAACTCAACGCCGCGCTTTGCCTTGTTACCAAACCCAAGAAATGAAAATACTAAATTTTATATTTCCTGGAGTGGGAATCGAACCCACAACCTGTCGCGTTTACAGTCGCACGCTTGTGCCTCTGCGCCACGACATACGTTACATTTATTATGCATCGTAATGAAGCTGTGACCACTATCAATGTTGATACTTTACTTAGGTTCGATATACATACATATAGGTATAAAAGAGAGCGTCTTAACACTAGGCTTGCTGGTTTCCTCTGCCTACCCTGCACATGTGCAGGATACAGCGTGAAGCTATAATATAGGTATACTTGATGTTTATAAAGAAATAGATTTAGTTCGGGAAATACATTAATTTTTCTTTAATGTTCAAGATGTATTATTCATTTTTTGAAATTACTAGCGCTTGAAGCGTAACGCTCTTTGTTTCTAATATTAAATTATTTTGTTTAGTACGAGAAAAATATTTGCGTATTTCATACATGTATCTGTCACTACTTGTTTTAATGTATTTAGATATTAGAACTGGTTTTGTAACTTTCTATTTAAATGATGTATTTTTTGTATGCATCTTGTAAATTTATAACTAAAAGGCTTATAATATTACGTTGTTCACATAATGAGCGAAAACTCGTTTTGGAAACTGCGTCCATAAATTTTCTACCCCAGGATTAGATCCACAACGGTCGCCTTTAGACAGTTAACCCAATTCACTTTTGATTTCCTTACAAATTCACTCTAGTTTAAAATATATGAAGAAAGTAAAACGAAAGTGCACTTAAAAGATATCGTTACAAACATTTCGTTTTAACGACCATACGAAAATTGACTATTATAATCGTTTCAGTATAATATAAATTTCAGTTTTCGGAAATAATTAAGTCGGTAATAAACTTCAAAGTAAATGAACTTCAACATTGCTATAATTTTTGTTCTCGCACTGTTTCCATGGCGTGTAAATAATTTTTCTGGAAATGTATTTCTGGACTTACAATGTATAGCACGAGGAAAAAGAACACCATTATTTTCCGATAATAGGTACTGACAACAAAAAATTGCTTAAGTGATTTACAAAGAAAAGACATGTATATAAAATCACGCGGTTTTTCGTATTTAGAATATATAAAGGTTTTATATTATTTACACTTTTTATTTTAATAATATGCCAAAGGCATCTTTGATCATTTCTAGATGATGCACTCTCTTGTTTTAAGTTGTAGTCAAATTATATGAGTTAAACTTACCAGGTTTACAATAGTTACCGAACCAGGAATAACAAAATGATCAAAACGTCATGTCCAAATATAAATATAACCTAATTATACGCATTATATTGAAAAGAATATTTTATTTAATATTTTTATAAGCGAAAGTAAAAGGAAATATTAAGGATTTACTATTTAATTAGGAGTTTTATGATAAAAATGTAGTTACTTACACAGGTGTATCGTAAATATGTTCTTAATTGTATTTTTTTTCTTCCACTTTTGATCTTAGCTACTTCCTACTTGTTTGTTAACGAACGTTTCTGTTCTAAAATAACACTTCAACCCATTAAATTTGTCTATATCTGCTCCGGTATAACTTTTACAACTTGCTTTTGGGCTCAGTGCAATTTTAGATGCACTCGAGTTCAATGTATTTACGTCATTGCAGTTTTCGATTTGTATCTGTACGGTGGGGAACCTAGTTTATTGGCTAATTTGACCTTTATACCTTATATAATAAGATTTACTCGAGTTGCTGACTGTACAGTCAATGACATCGTATAAATTTTGGGGTCGTCGGCTTATTACGTTCTATGGAGTGTGGTTTGTTACAAATGTAAATGAACGCGTTATATTTGAACGATAGTGCGGTAATTATAAACTACTTAGGCAATTTCATTTTACTTTTTATGATTACATAAAATTCTACTTCATTTGCCCTTACAAGAATTACTGTTGTTTGGCTCAAATAAAAATGCCAATGTACCGCAGTGGTGCGTGTGATTGTAAGTACGATAAGTTGTAGGCTCGGACACTATTACTACTAAATTTTTTACATTTCTTCATCCTGGTTCAAGACAAACCACGGCATTGAGTTTCATCACTCATCACGCATTGTGTTGATTTCGGGTGGAAAATGTAAAACGGAGTGTCTTGACTCTAGATTCCCTCTGATTGCAATGCTGTGAAAATGCATGCATGAAAGTGTGCAAAGATGAAGTATATGAGATGAAGTATATGAAGAATGTCGCCAATGCATGATCAATTTATTACCGTGGGATTTTTTTAATATGTAAAATTGTCTTATATTCTTTGTGCAATGAAATATTATTATTGTCCCTTTTAAACATATAAAATGATCACTTTAAACACTGCCGTTTGGTTTACCCATCTAGCAAGTACAGATTTTAAGGACGCAGAAAGCAGAGAGCACGGGGAAATCTGTCACTAGGCTCTTTCCTTCCTCACTAGACATTTCTTGGAAAAAATGTATTTCTTATCTAATATTTATATTATGTGTACCGTTCCTGATAAGTCAACAAACCTTTACATGTTGATTAAATTTATGGTTTCGATTGATATTGACGTCATCATTGGTAAAGACACTCACCGATAACGTGATCTTCAACGTTTATTACCAAGCTCCAGACTGTTTGTATTCGAGAATTGAGACTAACTTGCAGTACTGGCGTTAACTCTAGTTCACGTGTTCGTTTGATTGTACATAGAAACTATTTAGCTTTATTACTTTCAGTTACTAGTTCTAACTACAATGTCTGACGGTCGGTTATTCGGGAAAATGGGCATATTGGATCCTTATAATTTGTAATATATTATAGCTAGAACAAGTTAGTTTTTATTTTTCTTTTCTACTGTATAGAAAATATCATAAATACACAAACAAATAATAAAATTATCTAAACAGGGAGGTAAGTAATTTACTTAATTAGATTTGCTTCTATTCTGAAAAAGCTATAAACGTTGTGTAGAGATGGGCGTCAAACATAATTTTAACTAACATTTTGAAATAACTCATAAAGAAGATGAGTGCAGTCAAGCGCATCCCACTTGATCTGTCATGAAATACTAGCTTATTGACTTTGTTTATTATATACATTAGTTATAGTGTTAATAAAGTCTAAAATACCTAGAAATACATGATAATGGCTGAGTAAAGGCCTTAGGCACTTCTAGGAATTGGATCGTAAAATAAAAAATAAACCACTATACTTGAACGATCCATTAAACTTGAGAACAATCAATAATGAACAAAAGTAATAAAGCTAAAGCGTTTCCGATTTTCATCGAGAGATCCGCTTAAAGCGAAGTGAATGTAATTCGCCTGAATTAAGACATCCCACTATCTAGGGCCTGACGAGGGTACAAAGAGAACCGAACGCGCCTTTGTAATACGACATTCATGCTGATTGTTTACTCACTCAAGCTCTGGTATTAGAACATGGATTTAGATTCTTTATATGGTTTATTAATTAAACACTCTTGTATTTGTATTGGTTTTAGCAAAAACTGTCATTGTTAAACGCATTTCGTAGCGCAGAGGCACAAGCGTGCGACTGTAAACGCGACAGGTTGTGGGTTCGATTCCCACTCTCGGAAATATAAAAGTTTAGTGTTTTCATTTACTGGGTTTGGTAAAAAGGCGTTGAGTTCCGCTACTCAGCACGCAATGCCTCAATTCGGCGGAAAGTCGGGAACGGAGTGTCTTAACACTAAGTTCTCAGGTTCCCTCTGATCTTTTTGCTTAAAATAGTTACCATATGAAAGCAGCTTTATTTAAATAAGATACATATAAGGTAATATATTTTATATTTCAGATTGTTATTAGAATATTTTATTTTTGGCGCCGAGTGCGAGTTAGTCACGATGCTGTTGATTAAAATTGATCTTTTTAAATTTTAATTGGTTGCTAATTTTATCTTCTAGATAACTTTCGCCAGTGAAATTTTGTACTTACTAAATGTATAAAAAAACACAGCTATCGATCATATCGCTTACTGGGGCAATTAACGAGTATGTAATCTTACTTTACACTCATATATTTAAAGAGAAACTAAATTTTAAAATGAATTACGTCATCTCCTATATACATATAAAAAATGCGTTACTGACTGATAAAAATTTTACAGGTGATGGTACTGGATTTCGTAGAAAGTTTGAATCTGGTATGTAGATTCCGTGGAGAGCATAGAGAGAGAGATATATATTTTTCAAAGAGGATTTCTTGAAATTCCTATGAAAATGGGAAAAGAAATGGTATAATAGGTTTCATAGTCCACGCAAACGAAGTTACGGGATATAGCTTGTCTTAATATAAAAATTTATTAACTTTCTTACATACATAGCTTCACGTTCAGTATCCCGCATATAGCAGGGTAAGCAGAGGGAACCTAGTGTTAAGACACTCCGTTCCCCACTTTCCGCCGAATTGAGGCATTGCGTGCTGAGTGGCGGAACTCGACGCCGCGCTTTGCCTTGTTACCAAACCCAGGAAATGAAAAATTCCATTTCCTGGAGCGGAAATCGAACCTACAACCAGTCGCGTTTGCAGTGGCACGCTTGTACCTCTGCGCCACTATAGGCGTTATTTTAAAAATGGTTATTAACTTTCTTTTTAAACACAAAATGGCGACCTTAAGTAAAAAAGCTTTTTCATACCTAAAATATATTAGGCTTCAAATAAGTTAGTCACCAGTCCATTAACTTGGTGTCCCAAACTTGCTAAGCCGGCGTCGAGTCATTAGGAACGCCAATTTTGTACATCTGTGTACCCTCATTACAAGCTGGGATGTTTTAATTATACTTGTGTCTTGTGGCGCATTCGTATTCGTTATGTATTAAATATTAATTGTTTACCTTTGTAATATTCATTGAGGCCCATGAGGCGCAGTGGGATAGTACTTGACTGAAATTGGAGATATGATTATATTTTTTTTTATATCTCCCGTTTTGTCGCGCAGAGAGCTAAAAATGGAGTGTCTTAACACTAGGTTCTTTCTGCCTACTCTACTATGTGGGACAAAACGTGAAGCTGTGAAGTTTTTTACCTTTTAAGTTACATTTATTAAAACGTGAAATTCTGTGATTTCAGATTATTCTGTCAGATAAAATATACATCTTACAAAAAAGAATTAAAATCCGTATATTACTTTCACATGAGTACTGTATTTTCGGAGTAGTTAAAGATAAGCCATATACGAAAACCGTATGTATAATTATATTCCACATTAAATTTGGAATCACAAATAGAACTTCCTGACTAAGGCTCGATGGCGGCTTTTACGAGTCTAAAGACCATAAATATATTAATTTTAAATAATAGAAATAATTAAATATGTGATATATTAAAAATATTCGTTGTAATTTGTAAGACGTAATATGTCGGTAACCTCCGTGCATCATAGACGTTTGTCAAGGATCCCCAATAACATTTTACGACGCGTGTCCATTTTGTCAACGTTTCAATTAAATCGACCGCGTCTATAAACAACGTTATGATGTTGTAAATTAAGAATAATAAAACGTACAAATGATTTACAAGCACGTTAAATTTCATCTTAGTCCCGAATCCTCTGGATTGCATCCAATAACGGTTATTATGTAATTTCATTACACAGAATTACCACAGTTACTACAGGGTTTTGGCAAAGACAAAGCGTTTATTTACTTTGTTCTGACTGGAGGCATGCCGGTTGTTGTTATGCAAATGTAGTTGATGAATTAGTTTAGTAGCGAAATTTTCATATCAATTGTGACATTAATATATAACGATAAATTCTATTCAAAAGTGGTTTACAATCTGAAAAAATATTTAAAAAAAATGCAAATTTTACCATATTACTTTTAAAATATAGATGAAGCAAGTAAATATTTTATTTAATAATAAGTCAAATTTTGAACATATTTTAATGCTACTATAATAAATAGATTTGTTATTGCATAAAATACTTATATTACATTGTTAGAATAAAAGTTACTTGTACACACAAAAATATAATATTCATCTCGGTTACTTTTGTATTATATGATTACTGCAATAGGAAATACGGTTCACACTACATCCTGGGAGAACTAGGGAAATCTACAGACGTAAACTACGCTTCGGTGTGTATTACCGTGACAAATTGGAAAATGCATTTCAAGCGATCATGATTGAAGTTATTCCCTCTTATTACCGGTTTTCCCTCCGTGTTCTATTCATTAGAGAACGTTGACTGAGAAGCAAAATATAGACGAGATTTTCTATGTAACTGCTGACATAATATATTGAGTTTAAATACGCTATAAACATGGTTTGTAATATTTGTAGGTATTACAAAAGGAAAATGCATTTTCCAGCGAGAGAATTTGGGAAATACTATCTTAATTATTTATTATATGTGTACTCATAAATTTGTCAAATGAAAATACCTCAATATTCCTCCAGCTACTGTAATGTTAGTGTTCCACATATACATATCTAACAATAGTTTTGCACTAAGTGTTGTAATCGGACATTGTTCCACATTATATTTCTATTATCTTTCTAGAAAGATAAGATTAATTTGTGACAATTGAACTCACGACTTAATATGACAAAGATTGCCAGAAGTAATGTTATAGCTAGTTATATAATATATAGGGTTTTCTTTATTTGAGACATTCGTGGCGCAATTGGAGTAGAGGCGATTATTGGTTTAAACTCTCCATCGAGTGCAAAAAAGAAGGCAATTTTTCTCAATATTAAATAAAATAATACTTTTTTAATGATAATATTTTGTTGTTTACGTAGAGTGCTTTTAAGCGCACTATACATTAGGGTTAAAATAAATTTAACGGCCGTTAATTCGGTTAAGAGATATAATTTAAGTGAAAGTTGGACAGTATTTTGCGAACATTTCCAAGTGCTTAGTCACTGTATTAATATTAAGTAGGATCACGTCGGCTTTTACCCACTAATGTGTGTATTAAATCACATTCAATATAGCCGAAAAGAGCAAACTGAATTGAATTATTTTAGAAATTAATTCAGTATATGAAAAAATGTATATATTACATTACAATTAATGTAATCATGTTTTTGGTATATCTAAATGGCTTATTACATGTTTTCAGTCCGTTCCATCACGTCTTGAATCTCTATATGACCTTACACGAGTTCCAGCCTACTATACTAGCACTTAACCAGATGTTAATACACATATGCAATTACTTTTGAGTAATATTAAAAAAAAACGTTGTTATAATTACAATGAACACAACTTCAAACTGTTTTAATTTAAAATATATTATATCAATATATAGTTACAATACAAAGAAAATTTCAATTTCATGTCAAGGTAAATGGCATGTAAAAA
Organism: Philaethria dido; assembly: GCA_033558755.1. Lineage (NCBI taxonomy): Eukaryota > Metazoa > Arthropoda > Insecta > Lepidoptera > Nymphalidae > Philaethria > Philaethria dido. Next base: position 1,242,444 of record JAKGSA010000649.1, read on the forward strand.
TGAAAATTGAACTTCGCAATATTATTCAACATCATGTACAATTGTTTTCATTTTGTGACACGTCTCTACGCCACACCCCGTGTAGTGATGGACGACGCGATGAAATGAAATCAACTACAAATGATTGTTTCTGCGAACACTATTAGTGTGTTCAATATTAAAATCTTATTTATTTTTTTAGTTTTACTACCGGATCATGTAGTAGTGTGATACATAACGAAACATACGAAACTATACCATTGGTATACCAAGATAAACCGCGGCGTAGAGTTCCGCCACTCGATACTCGATGTTTCGAATTTGGGTGGAACGTGGAGGACGGAGTGTTTTATCTCAACCCTATCTACCTATCTGTGACTTCCCTGTTATACAGAAAAGTGTGAAAAAAGATGTAAACCAATAAAATATAAAGTTAAAAATTGCACTATAAAATTTTTATAGTAAATTAATATGCTAAAAATGAATCAATACAAGTAATGGTGTTAAAAGGTTTTATGTTTCCAAAGCCAGGGGCAGGTGCGAGAACACCTGCGCGTGCGCAGCTATAAAAATGAAAAATATTATTTTTAATCCAGTCTTTTAGTTATTTTTGGATTGGATAAAGTTAATTTCTGTACTTAATTTTTGAGATATAAAAAAAAAGAAAGGTAAAATAGTAGCTATATATATAGATTAAGCAACATAATATGTATGCTCGTTTAAATAATTGGACCGATTTGTATACGGTTTTAATATTTGAGAAGAGCTGTGCTTGATAAGAACTTAATTATTTCTTAAGATGTGATTAGCTTTTTTTATCTTGGTGTAAAGATTTCTTTCATTGGATGTTTATTCAGTAGGTATTAATGATTATGGTATTTTTATTTTCTAACAACAATTTTATGTGTCTAGTTGTATCCCGTGACGACTTCGTTTCTTGTAAGAATTTTGGAAAATCTTTACTTAGTGTCCCTAGCAATTCCAGTAGTTTTGTCTGTAAGTCACTCAGTAACGCAAGCGTTTTATATATGTATATAGATGGATTTAATTTTTTTTTTAGCATCACGCTATATGTATGCATAGGGATCCAGAGAACCCAGTGTTAGGACACTCCGTTCTCTTTTGACACTTCCGTTGCCCACTTTCCGCCGAATTGAGGCATTTCACGTGCTGAGTGATAGAACGCATTACAACGCTTTGCCACTCTTTCAACACTAACATTTTGTTTCATAAAAAAAGATTTGACTTACAGTTAATATGTAATTATGTGCCTGTAATATTTATTACTACACTGTCTGCGTATTTTTTTCAGACAATGTGCCATGTCTAATCTTTGTTCAATCAGTTCATTACACACAATACGTGTTTTTATTATTATATAATAGTTTTAATTAAATTGTCCATGAAACTACATATTATAAAAATTACCGTAAATTCATTTTATATTCATTCTACAAGTTTCTAATTTATAAATTAAGTTTTGTTGCAAAAAATATTAAATAATGAGAATTGGGTTAATATTTATTTGTAAGGCAAATACTTAGAATATATTTTTTTTATAAAAAAAAATGTTTTTATTTAATTTTTTTAGAAAGTTGATATAAAAAATCTTTTGTTATCAAGAATCAAGAGGTAGTTTTTTACCTACTGTTAATGAGTTTAAACTGGATATGAATGGAATAAAGTCTATTTTATATTCAATTTTCACTGGTACTGTTAAACTAATCTTTATATCTTACCTTATTAATTTTGTTATTGTCTCATTCATAAAACTAGTAATAAATTTAATTATTAGCTTAAATACTAATTTCTACATACAATTCTTACTTAATTTTTAAGCATATTTTTATGTATAAAATCATTATATAAATCTTTATTATTTTTACCTCTTAATTTATGCAATATTGAATGCTTCATATAACTTAGATTACAAAACGTATTAGTTGAATTTGTTAAAAGTTCTTTACAAGATTTGAACCGACAACTCATGTCACTCATGCATTGCATATTACTTTCAAGACCTTCACAGCTGAAGACGTCATTCAGTTAGTCACAAAAATGAATATTAAGAAATTTGTGTTTGAAATGACACGGAATATATGAAATATGAAACATATATAACGTTTCCCTGTTTTGTTTAAAAAATGATTAATAATTAGCAATAATTGTCAAATATATGTAAATTATTTACAATAAAATAAAATATTTATATAGTAGTAATATTTAGTAATTCGCTTTGGTAATTATGCAAAGCGCGACGTTGAGTTCCGCCATTCACCACGCAATTCGGTGGCATGTGGGGAACGGAAATGTTAAAAGAGAACTGAGTGTCTTAACACTACTTTCTCTGATCCCCTCTGCCTACTCTGCTATGTGCGGGATACAGCGTAAAGTAAAAAAAAATGGATATACTTTTTGTTTCCATCATTAAATATTAGCAATATATCTTAAATAACATCGGAAAACGAAGAAGAAATCTCTGGTTCCCTCTGCCTACTCTGCTATAGGCGGAATACAGCGTGAAGCTAAAAAAAAGACCTTGTCCTTATATAAATCCTTACTTATATTATAAATGCGAAAGTAACTCTGTCTGTCTGTCTGTTACGCTTTCACGCCTAAACCACTGAACCGATTTTGATGAAATTAAGATACTCTTTATCGCGAAAAAAATGATAGAGGGGGTTGAAATAGGAGATGAAAGTATGTATGGAAGTTCCTTATTGTCAAACATAAAATCATGTAAGATTGTTTAACTGTTTACAACTTCACCACATAAACCACTTAACCAATTTTGACAGATAGGATTTGACTATAGGATACTCCTTATCATATCGCGCGATATAACCGAAATTCACGCGGGCGAAGCCGCGGGCAGAAAGCTAGTTTATTATAATAGTTTTAGTGCATACAAAATCGCATATAAATATTACTAATGTAAAGACAAGATGTAGTTTTGTAAGTGATTAGCGCCACAGTGCCGTACACAGTGGTGCAGTACACGTGCGTACGCTTTGTTTACGGCCGGCTCCCGATGCAGTGTCTGCTGACGTATGAGCTATAAATAATGTATTGACCTACTTGTTTATTTTCGCTGCTGATGTAGGGAAACTGAAGGAGGCAGTTTTTGGCTTACCGTTAATGAGTTTAAATTGGATATGAATGGGTTATAGCAAGTTTTGATGGTGGAAACTGTTATATTAATATTGTTTTTGTTTTAAATGATTATAAATTTCTTTAAGTATTTTATATTGTCATTCATAATTATATAATAACTAAAATCAAAATTTAAATACCAATTTCTGTATACATTTTTACTCGTTTATGTAAAATATTATTAATGAAATTAATAAAAAAATTTAGATAGTGACAATAAATAGTATTAATTTATTAATTTGATATTTTCATTCTTTTATAATGCCGCATCCATATCTATGACGATAATTTTGTGTAAGCTTACGTACATCATATAGGTGCCAAGCTTCTAGCAAACGCGACGTTTCTATGAAGTCATGACAGTTCGAAGCAAGTGTCACAACGAATGAGCATAATCGGTGTCTCTAACCTAAATCGATTTCCCTCCACGCTTTTATTAAATTCATTATAAATTATAAGCTGCCAAGACCGAAATTTGGCTTGAGATTAAAGATTTAGTTAAGTGCCTTTTAAAAAAAAAATGAAATATTAACTAATTGAACAAATAAATTAGAAAACTAGTTTATCTCTTTCTATCTTCATAGACGGAGAAAAGCCTAAAGGTGCTAAATAACTGACATTAACACTTCAAGCTGCCAATGATTGTGGTCTGAAAATCTTCAAAAAAATATGATATAACTGAAATATTTTTTTTTTAAACAAAGCAATAATTGATTTGGCTAAAATATAAACACATTTTTTTTATTTATGTGTTTCCAAACATAATGATACTTTTCCTTGAAACTACATCATATGTCTAAAAATTGAAAAAAATCAAAGTTGATTTCTTATATGTTAGTGATTAATAACGACACCCTCGCATTTTCTCCAGTTTTCCAAATACTACTAAAATAAATCAAACCTTGTGAGTTTTAGCTGGATTTTCCTTAAGAAAATGATGCAGCTTTAATTTTTCATATTTACACATGTTCCACATATTAAGGAGGATGGCAGACTTAAGTTGATAAAACTTTTTTTAATAAACAGAGGCCCGCCATCTAATAAGGGGCCCATTCAAAAGTACAAAATTTTTATGTACCTACGCCACCGTATCCTATCTACTACCTATCTAATTAGTGAATATCTATTAATAACAAAAGAAAATTAATAATTATTCTGGTTATGTACTTAACCACAAGCGTGCGACTGTAAACGCACAGGTTGTAGGTTCGATTCCCACTCGAATATAAAAGGCGTTGAGGTCCGCCCCTCAGTACCCATTACCTCAATACGGCGGAAAGTGGGGAACGGAGTGTCTCAACACTAGGCTCTCAGGTTTCCTCTGTCTACCCTACCGCGTATGCGGGATACAGCGTGAAGTTATAAAAAATGTATTTACTTAATTTTTGAAACAAACATGCAAGTCAAATTGAGAAACTCTTTTTTCAAGTCTGTTAAAAAAGTAAATATTATTATAATCTGGTTGATGGCTAAGACGTTATGCGTAAGTATAATAAGTTATTATACGTTACATGTCGTAATCCTGTTGTAACGTAATCGTATGTGTTCGTGCATTCAATAAAAGTGGAATTTATATTATGTAACGTATTTTATTGTTAAATTATTGTTACTTTAATAGATACTCAATGAAAACAAAGTGAAGTAAATTATAGTTTATATTATCTAGGCGCATTGAGATAGCTTCTGCCTTAGCGCTATAGTTGTGGGTTCGATCTAGAATCTGTGAAGTCATTATGTTTAAAATATTCTTATTTTCTCGTTCTGGTAAGACAAAGCACAGCGTTGAAGTCCGCCGCTAGATGTCGACTCGACATTAGGTTCTTCCTGACTATCCCTCTTTTTTTCTTGTTGTTGTGAGAAAACTCTTACGGGTACCCACCCATTGAGGACTCTGACTGGTTATGTGGGATCTAAGCCGGCAGATGGTAGGTCGACCGACTACCCACTAAAACTCTTCTCGGTGGCTAAGATCAAAGTGTAGTATTTGTTCTTTCAGCTTAATATTCCTAACTACCCCTATGCGGTGAGAAACATGAAGTTAAAAAAGAATATTGTTCACCTTTATACTGGGATACAATTTCTATAATTTTATATTATGACTATTTTATTGCTAATTCTAATAAGAGACGAGTAAATTAACAATCTAGAGCTAGAGAAATCTATGAAACTAAAAGACGTCACATAACTATCGAAACAACTTATATACGATAAAGTTTATTAATGTTTCAACTTTACATTTACCAGTCGCCGTAATCCACCGGATTACTGCTGAAAGCCTTTTTTGATATGTTTGAAAGAGAACATGCAATGGATTGTGTATTGCGTGTTAATTAAAATTATTGCCACGCTTGGATTTATGTTTTATATAAGTATCAGTTATTTATTTATTTAACACATAAGTATAACTAAATAAAATTAATTTAAAGACCTATCGTAGCGCAGAGGCACAAGCGTGCGACTGTAAACGCGACAGGTCGTGGGTTCGATCCCATTCCAGAAAATGAAAATATGAAATAATATTTAGTATTTTCATTTTCTCTCTCTGTTAAGAAGGCAAAGTGCATCGTTAAGTTCTGCGCTCAGCACTTAATGCTTCAGTTTGGCGGGAAGTGAGGAAAACTTATGAGAACGGAGAGTTTTAACAGTGTTGCCAGGCTCCCTTTGCCTTCCCTGCTATGTGCTGGATACAGCGCGAAGCAAAAAAAAAAAAAACTATTATTACATATCAAATAGTAATATATGTATATTATGAATTATTTAAGTTTAAAATTTTGACAACAAAAAAAACAAAAAATTAAGACGAACGTTTCGTTCATTATCTTTTTACACAATGGATGAAATAAATACTAAGTACATATTATTGTAAACATTCATTGTAATCAGTATAGTGTAAACAGCTTTCATATTTATTGTACTAGTATCAATTTAGGCTATCTAAAGTTAGCTATACTAACAGAGACACATCCGGACTTTCAGTCGGTATTGTCACGCTCTCTCCACGCTGCGCCGCGCGGCCTGACGTGTAATGCTAATGGTTAACCGCTATTGTTTCCGTTCAATTTTATGTTATATACGTTTTTTATTGTACTATATTGGTTTGTATGTGGGTTGAAATAATGCTTTGTAGGTCATTTGTAGTACCGAATGTCTATGGGCACCATATTTATATTTACATAAGTTTTAGTCCGCAACTTTGTTTGTGGGGACTGTAAATTGTAAAATCCCGTACCCAGAAAAAAATTGGGAAAGTCTCTCTATATTCTCCATAGGAAACTAACATGCCAAATGTCAGCTCTCAAAGTCCTGTAATTTCATCTGTGCTTTGTCTATCAGCTAGTGCTACTTAAGAGGTAAAGGAAGAGTTTTAATATTTTTATATAGGATTTTTACAAACGATACCTAGAGATAGAAACCACTAAATAAAAATTTCACTATCGAGCATTTTTCGAATAGAAATATATTGTTCTGTATGGGACAGCTTTAAACAGTGTTAAAACGATTTACAAAGAATTTTAATGGTTCATACTATAAAATTTAATATGTTAATAACAGATAAATATTAGTGTTAATAAAATTATGAAGTTTAATAAACTATGGATTCTTCTACTTCGGTACTACAACATTTCACAACAAAGTTGCTAAACCTAACGATATTATCAGTATGCAAATGTTATTGACGATACAGTGAAGAGTTTCGCTTACGTAAATATTAATGCATATTTTGCAAGGTTATGAAGTTTGAACGAGCTTCGTGGTACAGTAGATTAAGTTTTTAATTGCATTGCCTCCTTGTACTTTGATATAAACAAGTTCGAATCCTGTATGGCGGTTTTATTATTCACTTATCTGGTCCTAGATAGAATGGATTTCGTTCTCTTTCCCTTTTATTATTATAATTTACTTGTATAATATAATTATAAACATATTGAAATAGTCTGGTAAATCATGTAGAATACTAAATAATCCTTTCTATTAAAGTTCCATAAACTCTTATGTAATTCAAGTATACTATTTTTTTTTATTTCTTTGATTGTTTTTATAGTAAACTATCAGAAAGACCACCTGATGTTAAGTTGTTACCTTCGCCCATGGACACCTACAACACCAGAGGAGTTGTAGATGTGTTGCCGACCTAGAGGATACAGATGGACAATGTAATGTGGCTATCGGCCGTAGTAACCAGCCCATTCTGGGGAAAGGATGGGTGGGAAAAGGGAAAACCTGGCTTACATGCCATCGAACCGGAACACATCATTAGATATATGGCGGTTCGTCATTGACATGACAGTGGTCGTGATCCAGTCGGAGTACGAACCTCATACCACCTACACAAAATGACTGACTTTGAATTTAATATCTAATCTATTAAATATATATAAGGTGCATTAAATTTTAACAAACTTTTTTTTAAATAAGTAAAATTTAGAATCTTCTTTTTTAATTTTATAAGTCGAAGAAAAAATTAAATGAGAGCACGAATTTAATTTGCATAAGTGCTTTTCCTCCGATAAACACTTAAGTTGACACGAGGCCAATGTAATTAAAACTTTGAAATATCAAACTCGTTTTATTGAATTTTCAATGAAGTATTCCTTCACGAATATCGAATGACACCAATTTATAAGTCACGCGATATTTTTGCAAATTAAAAAAAAATATATATTTTTAAATGACTTTAAAAAAAGGAGGAGGTTCTCAATTTGACTGTATTTTTTTGTGTGCAACCGTATAACTTTTTGGTGGGTAAACCAATTCTGATGATTCTGTTTTTATATGATAGTTTACTAGCTTCTTATGTAGTCCCATTTAAATTTTGTTAAGATCTGACGAGTAGTTTTTGATTTATTTTTGATTTATAGTTTCACACTACGTTATTGTTATTATTAACATGTGTTGTTCTTCGCGCAACTGCTCTTTCAGTGATAAACTCAAGTCCGTATTTTTACTAACAAAATCAAAAATATAATTGATATTTAAAATACAAATTTATACTCATACGCGATCGCTATGTATTCGATCACAACTTGAAGAAATTATTGTAATTAAAATATATTTAATTGCGCGTCCTGGTAAGATAAAGCGCGGCATTGAGTTTTACCACTCAGTACGCAAATTGGTTTTAAAAAGGGCGTAAAAGCCTTCACTATGTTCTCCGCCTACTTTACTATGCGAGAAAGACTAGAAAAAGGCACGAGGAGGATTGGGATTATCCCGAACCGATGTCTATCCGGCAATCAGGCCAAAGGCCAAAATATAAAAAAAAACGCAACAACGATCGTAACTAATCTTATCTCTAAAGTCTATTTAAAGTCGTTTAATAAGATTGCTAAACCTAACGATTGTTGCAGAATTTCATCATGTTCCATATCATATTAACATGAAAAACAAAATTTAAATATAATTTATAAGATTTTGTAAAAATTAAATTTGCCATAACACCTGGTTGGAAACAAATAGCGTCGATAACAGACGGTCGGCAAATAAAATTCAATATTGATGGGATTGTTACCCCATTTGCATTTTTATTTACAAACTCCACATCGTGTATGGCGTCATATAAAATTTAAAGTACTTGCAATTTTTCCTTCAACTTTAACAATAAACTAGAAATTTTCACAGAATGGTAGCAGGTTCGATTCTCACTCTTAATCTATTATCATTTTTTCGAGTTGATAAGGCAAACCTGACACGCAATGTCTTTAAAAATGGTGAAAATTGATTATCTTAATATTAGGTTCTCTTTGTCTACCAGATTTCTGATAAGGACATAATAATCTGTGTATAATATTTTTTTTCTTTCTTTGATGAATGAAAAATTTCATTTCCTGGGTTTGGTAACAAGGCAAAGCGTGGCGTTGAGTCCTGCCACTCAGCACGCAATGCCTTAATTCGGCGGAAAGTGGAAAACGGAGTGTCTTAACACTAATTTCCCTCTGCTTACCCTGCTATATGCGGGATACAGCGTGAAGCTATGTGTGTGTGTTTTTTTGGCAAATGTTTTTTCTTAAATTACTCATCAATACAATACTTACTGTAAATTTATATTCAAACAGTATTATTTATATAACAAGAAATTAAATCTAATTTTAAAATGACAATTTTTTTGTAGATATCGAAGTCTTGTGACTCTATTGTTATTTTTTGTAGCGCGCAAAAATGATTTTATGTTAAAACAAAAAGTATGAAGCCAACAAATACTCTCTAATTTGAGTACTTTCTACTAACGTTACTATTTTCTGATCATTTTGTTTGCAATTATATTGTAAATTTTAATATTTTATTAAGATTTTTATTAAAACATGATTATTTTTAGTGTATGTGCCACAACATCGCAGTGATTCGCTTTAGCGCTAAGTATTCATCACTAGACTGAGTCAAAGTTGGCAGAATACATGGTTCAGACGTCAAATGTTAAGATGTCGTGTAATATAAATTATGAGTAATTTTATTAATACATATTATTACATATTATTGAATAAATCAGGTTCTTTTAGCAAAAGATAAAAAAGAGTCTCTCGTAGGATATAATAATGTTAATTTATTGATTAAACAAGGTTATATAGTTTTTTTTTTATAAATTTCCATTCCGTTTCTACATAGAGTAGTTCGATAATAACATACCTTGCATAATACATTTAAAAAAAATGCATAATTCAAAATCTTACTCCATTGTACTATATTTGGAAAAGTGCTTCTATATCAGATAGAGCCTCAGGCGGAAAATAATTACGGCACGATAACGCACCCCAAAATAGACGTTATTATGTACTAGTAAATATCAATTTTGTGTATCAAATATGTTCGTTTTATGAAGTTTAAGTGAGGTCGCCAGGCCTTTGTGATATCACACTGGAGTCTATACGGTGTATTGTAGCGGTGTCCGGATGAGCGTACGCGTACTATGAACTTATCTAAACTACCTTTGACCAAATTATCTACTAAATTTGTAACATGTATGTATACTCTTAGCATAAAATTTTTATTTATTTTTTCCTACTCCTACATAAAATGGAAAAAATTACATATCATTTACACAGTTTATTTAAGCTCCATCCATAATAACATGTTACGTGCTGTATATTTACAAAAATGTAGCCTTGTTTCAGTTTCAAATTCTTTTACATAAAATATTGTAATGATATACGAGTACCTACACATAGATATATTATTTCATTCATAAATCCATTCTATTTGTTATTTTAACCCATTTCTGCCTACATATTGCGTATTGCGTAAAAACTATACCTAGCGAAGTTGGACTGAATAAGTGTTCTCGGTAACCCTATTCCTCCGCCGCAAGTTGTTACAGAATCTGCGCAGACTGCCCTCATTCAATCACATTACATCGTTTATAATGACAAACACTTCGTTAAAGTATTTTTCACACTTTATGGGCTCGCAAAGAAATGCCAGCTGGTATTATCCAAAAATAAGAATTTGAATCGTCTTGTCAGTCAGTGAAGTAACCTGTTATATAACTAACACTAACAGAATGTTTTATTAAAAATTAAATTTTTATTGATTTTTTTAACTAAACTTTAATTAGCTTTTTTACTGTCAACATATATTATTTAAGAATGTGAGAGGATTAATTTTTCATATTCTTTTTTAAGTATATAATATATGCAAATATATACTTTACTCTGTGTTTTAGTTAAAGCATATTACCCAAAATGTTGGCTTTTAGATCCAAACGCTTCGTACGTGAAGGAATTTAATACTAAAGTTATACATAATAAATGTATCGTGAAAATCTAGTGTGTATTCAGTTTTTTTTTTACTCTACAAGGTTGTATTCCTTTTACAATGTTTCAGTATGATCTAGTTACCGTTCCATAATAAATCACAACTAAAATAAACAAAAACATTGCTGTATGCTTTCCCTTTGCCACGCGCTTCGTATGTTTTCCTGAATTTAATATTTTTGTAAGCGTTTTCAAAGGACATGAAAAAATGTTTCTCTAAGGGTAGCTTTGTTGTTCAGTCGTCGTATTCTTTCTTTTATACGTTTGAAACACGAGATTCGGTTTTACGTGGCTAAGTGGTTCTTATTTTTCTTCATTATTTACTGCTTACTTTTTTGTCAGTTTGTTTACACTGACCCATTTTCTGGTACTAAGTACAACCTCTGTTGCGCCAATTTAAAGAAGAAAGCAATACTTCATGCGAGCTGGTGTTTTTTAATTTTTTTATCCTTGACGATATCAGGTTATTTAGTATAAAAAATGTCAGGAAACGTTAATTTATTACTAGCGATACGACACGCCTTCATCTTGCCTCGATAATTATTTTAAATTTCGGTACTCGAAACGAGAAAAAAATATGTTTATAAAACTTACTGATTGGAGATCGAAAAATCGATAATTATAAAATATGTGCAAACTAATTACCATTTCTTTAAAAATTATAATTTATTTTAGAAAACCGGAGAGCTCTTGTTTTAGTGATGTTTCTTAACAAGTCCAGAAAAATGAAAGTTTACATACATACATAGCTTCACACAGTATCCCGCATATAGCAGTGTAGGCAGAGGGAACCTAGTGTTAAGACACTCCGTTCCCCACTAAAAATTTATGCCTTTGATTTTTATTTTTGCAATTGAGATTTAAACCCAAAATTATGTAATGTTCAAACAAGCAAATTCAACTGCGTTAAATTATTGTACTGAAAATTATAATCAATATCAAATAAACTAAAGTGCCCGAAATGTTTAAGTCACATTCTCTTTACTGTCACAAGACTATATGACATTAAAGTAATGTTTGGATGATTTAGTACTCAAGAAATATTAAAATATATCATTTCTGACAGTTTTATGTGTAATTTACATGTCCCTCGGTATTGACATTTTTATCTTCCCGCAACAATTCTCTCGACTTTCTCGTTTCAACGCAAGTGACACGGTTACATGTTCAATTAAGAAATATTAACTGGAAATCAATAAACCTCATTATCGAAGCGCATAAAATATGAACATAATATTTTTTATGTTCCCAAACTTGAAATGGCTCGAGGATGCGGTGTTTCGTGGAAGGCTAAATATTATTAAAAATGAAAATTTAAAGTATTTATAAGCGCAGCCACATGTTTGTTTACATTTTATTACTAGTCTTTCTAAAAATTTTGTATATATTGAGTGACAGGTTAGTTTATTTTATCAACGTATGGAATAAGATTATAACGCCTGTCGTGGCGCAGAGGTACAAGCGTGCGACTGTAAACGCGACAGGTTGTGGGTTCGATTTCCATTCCAGGAAATGTAATAGTTTAGTATTTTCATTTCCTGTTTGGTAACAAGGCAAAGCGCGGCGTTGAGTTCAGCCACTCAGCACGGAATGCCTCAATTCGGCGGAAAGTGGGGAACAGAGTGTCCTAACACTAAGATCTCTCTGCTACCCTGCTATATGCGGGATACAGCGTGAAGCTATGCATATATGTATGTAATAAGATTATTCATTTTAAATAAATTTCCCTTTTTCAACATATTGATCTACATACGTTAAAATGTTTATTTTTTATAACAGAATACGACAGTGTGTATTATGGCAATTCCTATATTATTCAGAAGAAACTGTTTTTCTTGTATAGTAAGGTAGGCATAGAGAACATAGTGTCAAGACACTCCGTTCTAGTCTTTCCATACGTTGATGTCATGTAAATGAAAATAATTTAAATATTATCATTTCCCAAACAGAGAGCGCATAGTTTTGTTTTGTATGTAGTTTAAACTTATTCAAATGTTCAAATTTGACATTATTTCAATATGTATATTATTCCTTTCTTAGGTTCACGCTTTATCCCGATATTTATTTATCTTTATTACATTAAATAATATATTCATCATCAACACAATTCATATCAAGAATTGACACAAAAAGTTTGCTTCCAAATAATAAAAACAAAGTTAACAATACAATTAGAATTTTTATTCCATAGTTTTTTTACATGAATGCCGGAAACAACGGTAACGTTAAGGTTAAATAGGTCTAAATAGAAACAAATGTTGGTATTTTCCATGGAATTGTGTTGTCGATTTTATAGCTTATGTTATTTATGTTTATAGTTTAATTATTGAGCTTTTAGGAGCTTTTTAATAGAAGCTATGTTTACTCTATCCTTCTCTGTTTAATTGAAATTTTTCCTCTACGATATGTAAAAATATTGGGAAATTGAGATTATTTATATATTTCTCGTCCTCTATATCTGTATATCACCTCTTTATATCAACATCTATAGATTTAAATATAGATCATTTATTAGAGGATGATAGGTCGTAATACAAAAAGTTGAAAAGAGACAATAGTATTACTTCTTATAACAGGATCAATATACAATATTAAAATATTTTAGCTTAGATAATAAAAACAGAAAATACAAAATTACCAAATTGTGTTCAATAACTTCTCAATACCTATACCTTCAAGGTAAAACTCACCTAGAAATTTTCACATGTTACCCATTTTCCTTAATTCATTTATTATTTTATTACACAATAAAGTGTTATTGCTTTATTACTAAAATATGAACAGTTGTATGCTGGTTTTGACAAGACAAAATTGATATAACATAATCATTTGCGGGCTCACGGACTCAATGAATCACTGACGTCGACGGCATTGCTTGCGTGTGCGCACGTGCGGCTTATCGCAATCAAACACGTTTGCGATAACCGATATAAATCAAATATAACTATAAAATTATTAGTTTAATTTATAAGTGATAAGCGAAAGTTACAATTAAGAAAAAGTTAAAATAATTGTTACTTTATGTAATAGTTATCTACTATTACTATGTATCTATTCGAGTATTTAGTATGAGATTTTTTTTACTTTACGCATTGGGAGATGCCAGTTTAGTAGAGATCCCCTAATAGAATATTTTTGATTAGATACTTATCTCAGTATTGTGACGCAATTTTCGCTCGACATTGCTGACACACTATTTCTTAGACTGGGAAACAAAAAAAAAATAAAAATTTAACGAAATTCTTCTAGGGTCAATTACTATTTAAATATAATAAAGATTTCAATTTCCAACAATATTTATCTCCTGAAACAATTTACTTTACCTAATACCTGATTATCGTATATTACACTAAGATTCGCGCACATAAGTGAAAGTTCGTATTGCAATTGTCCCAATTTGAAAACATTGCTTTCATTTGTTATAAAATTTACCCGAAAGCTCCAATTTGTAAAAAAATGTTGTAGAAAAATGGTGAAAGATTTTAAAATGTTTTAAAATTTTACGATTGTATAAATTATATAAAACAGGCTGTTTGTGTGGAGTCGAGTCAATACAGTACGTTTTTGACGTTTTTGATTTTTTAATTAATATGGAACATGATAACTTAGAGTTCTTTTACTTTATAGACTCAACAGCTTTCTTCGGCCAGCAGTTTTGGCTATGCCTGTACATATATTATATATTGATTAGTCCATAATATATTATATCTTTAAATAGAAGTCTGTTCCCTATAACACCTTATATATATTACGTATTACGAGATGAACAAAATTAGAGTGTGTTATTTATACTTTTCTGTGATTTAGTAAAATCGGTTAATATAACATTTCAAAAGAATTTAATTGAGAGCGAGCCCATTTTCTTGCGAAGTGGTTTTTACATGGAAGACGAGACAAATCGCCCTTCCACAATCCAGAGCAATTATACCCAGAGCCAAGTAAATTGAGTTTTCGAATAGAGGCAGCATTCGCCATTTGTTAATTCAGCTCTCAAATGACAAATATGCGTTCTCGGAATGACTATTATTTGAATGCAAAAACATTTTTTTTAATCTAATGACACGGATCTCCTGGGAAGCATATTAATTCCTGCGTAACGATACAGCTCGGTATCGGGGTCGCGGCCCACGTGTGTCTGATACTGACAGTTACACTACAAAATCTTTAATTTCCACTCCTCATGCACGCCATTTCATGCACTATTGTTAAGTGACTTTTAGATGTTTTGATTTATATTCGTATATACGAAGTCAACTGTATTCCGAGATTACATTTCTGAAGGTTGCACACTGTTTTCTCTCGCGGTTTTGATTTTCTTGACCTGGTTCTCTTTGTAAATACTCAGCAATGGACGAATTAGCGCCAGCAGTCCGTGAACACGTAATAGTGTAAAAAATATATGACACCCTGATACAGAGCTTTGTCTTGTCTACTGAGCAGCTGTTATGTTATTTGTGATGTAAATAAAAGTATTTTATCTAGTTTTTTATGTGTTTTTGTAATAATTAAATAAGAAAAAAAAAATAGTACCTAATTGTTTCACAAAACGCGAACAAGACTAATATATAAATACATGAAGCCAAAACTTTTCTTTACTTTACTTTAGATCCCTTTTTACGAAAATGACGCGAAAGGAGGAGCATGAAATTTGTCACACTTATAGTTTATATAGAGAGGGAGTGCAGATTGCCAACATTAGGACAAATTAACAAAATAAATGTTACACACACTACCATAGTTTGTAATCCATGTTTATATAAAGTGACACATTGAAGTGATACATTACTAAAAACAACGCGTTGTTAACGCGTCAACGGGGAATCTAGTAATATTACTACCATGCGCGAGCTAAATAAATTTTTATTAGAAAACTTATCGAATGGATCTACAAAAAATATTGTTTAAAAATCTACAAACTTTTAAAGTGTTCCAATCTACATATTAATGAGTGAGGCTCTTGTACAGCGTTTGTCTTCGTTCATAGAAAAAGGAATTAATGGATATCGTTATTAGCATAGCAAGGAGCTTTCACGAACTAAACGGCGGTGAAGAAAACTGCTTCAATTACTCTTTTTTAATGATTTTTTTTTTAATTTTAACTTATTAATTTTTGTCCTTATACCTGTTTTTGCTTTAGCAGATGTAGTACTATTTTTTTTTCGTTAATATGCCTTTAGCCAACTAAGCTATACGCTACACCTGCAGTTTGATTAAAAATAATATTAAAAAATTAAAGAACTAGATATTTATGGTTATATTATGGCGAAATTATACAACATTTATATAAACTTTAGTATAATGTTTTATTCTAATGTGCTTATAAGCTATGTTACTATAAAATTTCGTCTAAATCCGTTTAGTACTTTTTACGTGAAAGAATAACAAACATTCATCTATCAATCCTCACGTACTTCTACATTTATAAAATTAATAGAATTAACTAAACCACTTTATTATACGTTGTTAGATATTCGCTTGTATAAATCTTTAGTATGCATATTGCTTCGAAGCTATTGAATTCAATTAGAGCTTTCGGGAACACAACAAGGAAAATTGCTTTTCTTATACAAGTTCCGTGGAACTAATTTTTGCTAAAAGTGCTTTCAGTATAAAGTATAGTAATTGCTACATTTTACATTGAAAGCGCTAAATAGTTATTTAAATTGAATGTAACAAATCTCTTTGTTTGTTTCACGTGAGAACATTTCTGACTTGGGTTTTACAAATACTAACATTAAATTAGTAGCCTGTCGTGGCGCAGAGGCGAATGTAAATACGATAGGTTGTGGATTCGATTCTCACTCCAGGAATTGAATATTAAATTATATTTAGTATTTTCATTTTCTCGCTCTGGTAACAAGTCAAAGCGCGGCGTTGAGTTGCGCCGCTGCGGAAAGTAAGGAACGGAAATTTTAAAAGAGAATAGAGTGTCTAACACTAGGTTCTGAAGTTCTCTCTACTTACCCTGCTATGTGCGGGATGCAGTATGAAGCTAAAAAAAACATAGTAAGTAGTTTTCTTTATTTTGCACCGTCCTATATTATTTTGATATTGAAAATTTTAAATTACACCTATTAAAATAATTTTACGATTTTTAATAGTTTACGATCTCTGGAAATATTATATATTTTATTCGTGATAGGATATACGATTTCTGAATACTCGTTAAGGTGGAATTTACGAGCTCTTATAAAAGTGAAATTATTTAGGTTGATTCAAATGCAGTTTATGCCAGCTATTAATATCATCGCTTAAGATTCTATAGCAATTAAATATTTTATTGAGAACATGCTAGAACTAATATAATGCAATTTGGAATCCCAAATAATTAAGTAAACCATAGTTATATGCATATTAAGTTTACTTTTATTGAATAATTAATTTATTATGACTTAAATACCTATAGTTGTTTGTTTCATTAAAAAAATGCAACTATGAAGTATTGTATTTTTATCACTTACTTACTCACTTAATTACTTTTGTGTTTATAAAAGTAAGTTGAAGACGTTATTGTGATATAACTAGAACATGGTTATGTTATGAATTTGGATTCGTATTTCTACTTGAAAATGTTTGTGTTTCTGGATAAAGTAAGAAAATATGTAAAAGTGAAAAACAAAAACTAATTAAAATATTTACAATTAAAATTACAGATAGCAATTAATCTATTAAAAATATGTGCACAAAGTTTAATGTATGAATTATGTATTAATAATATGAATTATGTATGCACTTTAATCATAATAATGAAAAACAATGTATTTCGTTTTTATATGATATAACATAATTGTTTTTTTTTTTTTTTGACTGTGTAGTATACTGTTGGCCCTATTGGCCTCGACAGCGTCACCGGGTTTTAACATAATTGTTCAAACAATCAATACCAATGAAATTACTAATTAATTGATTTTTTGTTTGCCTAAATTAATGCAGGTAGTTCTACGACCAAGTTTTTTCAGCGCTGACATAATTGTTCTGTCATAATTGGCGTCCGTAAGTTCTCCGAAGCGAGACATCAATCGTCAAATCAGCTTTAATCTTGCCAAGACTGACAGAAACGCGGTCTTCCTGGTACCTTGATTCGTAAAAAATGAATATTTATAATGTTAACAATATTATGGTTCACGTTTTCCTTGTTAATTAATAGCTTTTGATTACTTTTAATAATTAACAATATCTATTTTTATCACAATCAATTTGAAGTATGTAAATTATTACCAAATGTTATTATGTATTTCCCTGCAATTTGTGCGGTTGGCTGTACCACTTTATAAGTCACTCCATTCTCTGCTTTCCATCTATTGTGAACATGTAATGGTGATTACAGAACACTAACCGTGATTTTTTGAACTAATCTAAGATAAAATCTATAATATAAATAACTATCCAATCCTGAGTAGGATTTGCATCTACAACTGTCACGATATCAGACATGTGCCAATTGTGCCATAAGCGCGTCAATGTTTCACTGAACTCTTATCTTTAATAATATGAAAGAGATCGAGATTGCTGTGCTCAAAATTAAAAAGTTAATTTTCTGTTTAACCAGCAGTCACTTTATTAAGAAATAACTAACAAGCCGACACTTAACAAGTTACCTTGTCGGGTAATTATTAAAGTAACCAAGCGAGGAACCTTTCATTTGATGTCATCAATTAATTTTATAGTGTTACGTACTTGGGAAGGATGACTTCACTATCGGATTTCCACAATAATTACCGACAAACGGTTATTTATCTAAAATTGCAATGAACATTAATCATCACCTCATATCTGATGTAGTATTGTCTACCAATGGCTCTTGGATGTTCGCCAATTTCAACGGTTCCCAGAAAATACGAATTGAGAGCGTGTATACATACGTTACTGTCGCTAACACTTTTCTAAGGAACCTGCAGTTCTGGGTTCCGATAATTATATGTCACAGTTCATTGACTCGATTCCCAATTTTGGCTGTTTTTTGATCCGATAATATTCTAGTTGCGTTCCGTTCCGCCTCATTATAGATTCTAGGAACACGTGCCCTAGAATTTCGACTACTTAATTCTTTGCCAATAATTTTATTCATTTTTAATTTGAATATTTTGACTGTAAACAATAAAAAGCTTTTAGAAAAATATATCTAATATGAATAGCATATTTAAAATCCAAATATATGCAAATTCCGTTAATGTGGCAGATTCTATAAAACAAAGTTACTGACATTATTGAAAGTTCAGACGCCGTTGTGGTGCATACGTGAAATCTTCGAGTAGATCTGATGGTTCTAATTTTGACTGCCGATTGAAACATTTTTTTTATTTACAATAAAGTATACTTTTTCTTCTATTAAGTAACTTCTATATTCCAAGTTTTTTTAGATATTTGATAGATAGTCATATTTATGAACACCAATTCCCAAAATAATTCGATTAAAACTATTAAGTAATCATATTTTCAGTTAGCGATGTCCTTGTACAAAACCAAAACAGTTGTAACAGGCGTTGTTTTCTTCTCAAACTCTAGGCAACTACGTATTTAAATCATCTCAATGAAAAATCGATGAATGAATTGGATTTTTGTTTGTTTTCTATAATATCGAAACCGTGTAATCATGTATGCACTCGATTTGTAATTATTAAACTCAAGGTTTATTTGTCTACGTTTTCCTATCTAATATTGATTTAAGCCATTTAGTATTGATTTTAACACTAAAGTAGTATTATTTTTGATTTTCTTTATATAAAAACATTGTTTTTAGTTTTAGCTATAGTTTAAAAAGCTTTTCAATGTGCTTTCCCTTGTTACGTTGGGTTACATAAAAAATATAATACAGGCGCTCCGTAAGACGCAATCATAAATCACGCTAAGTATGGTGGCACCATCACCATTTTAAGATTTATCAACAATAGTCCATAACAAGTACCCCGTGCTCGTGCGTCAACGTGCGCGTGCATGGTTGTTGATATGCCATATGATCGAAAATTGTTTTGTTTGACCGGTTCCTGGATACGACAATTACTTCTCTATTGTTGCTAACTATATCTTTACCTTAATAGTCCCGAGAATCTACACGTTTGACGGAATATTTCGATTTAATAACATAATCATCTAACTTGTCAGTCATTTCCATTATGCGGTATTTAATTATAATTGTAATATTTTGACGTTAGTTCTTTTGGTATTGTGAGCGATATTTTAATAAACTAAGATGTATCTGTTTATTTTTTTATATATACTTAGAATATATACCTAATATGTATTTCTGTTATAATAAACAATATATGGTCAAACCCCTGTTCTTAGAACTTAACGTAACTACTAAAATATTTAATGTAACGTTCTTAACTACCTGTTGACAGATATGCTTTCTCCTTTCGGGTAAATACCAATATCCGTACCATTCAACAAACCAAGTTTAATGGAAAACAAAACGTTCTAATTTGAGAAGCCATAACATAAATATTATCGGAGAAAACAGCCAACAAAAATATCATGATTCGAAAAGTAAACAAATGTTGCGTATTTATATCTAAATTCTTCTTAAAAACTTTTTTGTTTTTTGTCTAAGTTATATCGAATATATTTTAAGCTTAGTGGTGCAGTGGGGAAGCTTCTGAATATAATAAATACAATTGTTTATGGGTTCTATTCTCACTTGAGGGAATAATTATATTAAAATTATTTTCAATAAAATAAACCAAATAAACGCCAGTTGTGGCGCAGAAGCACAAGCGTGCGACTGTAAATGTGACAGATTGTGGGTTCAATTCGTACTCCAAGAAATGGATTTTTTCATTTCCTGGGTTTGATAACAAGGCAAGGCACGGCTTTCAGTTCCGCCACTCAGCACGCAATGCCTCAATTCGAAAGTGGGGAGCGTGGTGAGGGAGTGTCTTAACACTAGGTTCTCAAGTTTCCTCTGCCTACCCTGCTATATGCCCCATACAGCGTGAAGCTAAAAAAAATATTTTCATTTCGCCACTCTGTTAAGACAACGCATTTTGCTGTCGAGTCCGACCACTTAACTCGCAATATATCGAATTCTGCCAAAAAGCAACGACCGTAGTACCCTCTCACTACGTTTCCCCTGAAGGTATGAGATAAAGCCCAAGCTGCATTTTTTCTAGGCTTTAATGATCTCTACTAAAATACACATAACAGGAATTGTACACAAATGTAACTGTCAACAATTAAAATGAATGTTTAGTTACTATATCATTGCCAATTTACTGAGTCATATCTCACCTGGTACTTAGTCCATTACGGCTGTGGCTGAGTTTGATGGGGCACTTAATCTTAGTTATTGTTCAGCCGCTGGAGGACTGTAATGTATATGCTTATGGTATACCTATATAGTGGTCATTATGTACGAATCCGTATTAGCTCTAAGGGTTTTAGAATTTGTATACGAGTGTATAATTAATGTGAGTTTGAATATGTGTGAAAATGTATGTTAATACATATTTTTATAAATAGTATTGCAATTGTTATAAAGTGTTAGCGCTATTCGTGCATTTTATTTCAGTAGGTATATTGAATAAAAATATTTTGAGTTTGGAAAATGTGTCAAACAGATTTATAAAAAAAACATTAAAAAAGCCTGTCACAAATAAAACTATTCTATGTACATAATATTATTTTTTGGCCATGGTTTACAATGTGTTCACATAACAACGCTTACTTAACCCGTGAAATTAGAGTAGTTAAAGTGAAAGTTTTTTTTCATTTCCATATTTTCTTAGTAAGATTGGAAAATTGTAATAATGCTATCTTCTTTATGTATGAAACGCTCGTGTTACTACTACATATAGTAGAAGTAAGTCATAACTTATACTAAATGATTGTCAAACAACAGACAAAATTATTGCGCATACATAGCTGGAATTGGGAAATATAGGGTGGCACTAAGAGAAGTTTTCTCGAAATTTCTGCGGAAACGGCTATATTTTGTGTTAGGAAATACTATATATTGTTTTGTAGTCCAAGCGTACGTAGTTATGGGATGTTAGTTACTATTAGTTATTTATATATCAATTTTTGACATTTCATTTTATTCTTTTCAGGTGATAGATTTCGGCAGTTCGTGCTACGACCATCAGCGTGTATACACATACATACAGTCCAGGTTCTACCGCGCGCCCGAGGTTATGATGGGGGCGAAGTACGGCATGCCCATCGATATGTGGTCGCTTGGGTGTATATTGGCGGAACTGCTAACAGGTCAGTTTAAGCTTAAGAAGTATATATTAGGCACTTATCTTATCATTATAGGTGCCTTTAAATGTTACTAAGTTTTGGGAATTGTTGAGAATTAAAAAAACATGCCTTTTTGATGGAATTAGTTAGCTACGTAAGTAAAAGGTTTATCTTTTATTAGAATCTTGAGACTTAAGATAACATTAATTTTATAATTAATGAACAAAATTCAAAATATAAAAAATTTAGCTGATTTTTTTCACATAATTGAAATTTAGTTTTATTTTGTATAACAGAAATTCGCTGTAATTTTTAAAATATTTTTTTTCATTTTCATTTCTGTATATGTCAATCTATATATTAAATATTTCAGGTTTCCCTTTACTACCCGGCGAAGATGAGGCGGACCAAATGGCCTGCATCATAGAACTTTTGGGTATGCCGCCCCAGAGGCTCATAGAACAGGGCAAGCGGTCGAAAAACTTCATTAGTAGCAAAGGACTGCCGCGATACTGCACGGCTACCACACTACCTGATGGTACTACGGTGCTCAGTGGTGGTATGTCAAAATACAATTATCATACGCTTAATTATTAATAGGTTTTATTATCAGTTTTATAGTTTACCAATTGTACTTGAAAGCGGCAAAGATATATATATCCAAAGTTATATATGTAAGTACGTTGCACAGATTGACTGTTAACTACACGCTAATTGACTTTTTTAAATGCAGCGATAAGTTTTTTGAATCATCTATACAAAAACATCATAACAATGTTGTGAATGAATATTATGATGTTTATATATCAATTATAACGACGTTAATTATACTAACGTTATTTAGTGGGGAACGGAGTGTCTTAACACTAGGTTCTCAGGTTCCCTCTGCCTATCCTGCTACATGCGGGATACAGCGTGAAGCTAAAAAAAATAGTTAATTAATTATCATATCAAGCCATAGATTTGTAAAAATGTCTAAAATGAAGTTAACATAATCCTAACAGCCTCAATATTTCCAGGAAAGATTTAAACTATCTTATGGTAGCGAATGAATCTAGGAATTATAGACATAATTGCCCATAAAACCATTTGGCTCGTTTACCTATCATCGCTTTATAGCAATATAAAACGTGAGTCTAATTGTGGTATAAAAAGAGGCTTAAATAAGATATAAGAATAAATCACGGCAACATGCGGAAGTGATCTGATCTCACCCATGTATTTTAACTAAGTATTCTTACGTAGTGTGAATCAGGAATATAACGTATGACGTGGAATTACTAACACCTCATTTTCTAACATCATCTCTATTTATACTTGAACTGTCACATTCGAAATTCTTCAGTTAATCGACCTTTCCCTCACACTCATTGCAGATCCTCTGAGTCACAAATATTAGCGTAACGTAGCAAATAATCAATTCTAAATGTTTTTTGCATTACAAAGTCTTGAATCATCGTTTTTGTAAATAAACTATTTTCATGCATTTGTTTGTTGGTTTAGCGAAAATATCTTATTAAACAAAATTGTTGTAAGAGAACGGAGTGTCTTAACACTAGGTTCTCAGATTCCCTCTGCCTACCCTGCTATATGCGGGTTACAGCGAGAAGTTAAAAAAAAAACTTATTATATAATTTTCCGAATAGTGCTTTCTTCTCAAGTCGATTTCACGAAATAAATAATAATTCAAGTATCGTGTATTTTTATGCACCTCTCCTGTAGGTCTCCCGAGGTGGGCAGAATTACAGTAGTGATATCTATATAAGTTATCTTTTTTCACTTTCTTTCTGTTAGAGTTATTACATATGACATTGATATTGCCCAAAACCAAAACACCCTTCATGTAAAATTCAAGAGATTTAGCGCCCATTTTTTAAATCAAATAAAATGACTCTCAAACGAATGACATAAGTTGGAAAAAAGACAGTAGTCGCATTTTTAAATTGATGATTCATCTCCCTCACGTAGGGTTGTGTTACTTGTGTCCTGTAAGGGTTCATTTCGTGACTACTTCATTTCTTTCCCCCTTATAATTCGAACTTCAACTTACCATCGCCCCAAAAAACGCCACGTAATAGAGCGTTTATCCAATGGATAATGTTAGAAAGGGGATATGAGTTACGATTCGCAATTTACAGAACATTATGTAAACAGGAAATCGGCTTCAGAATATGATTGAATTGGAATTGAAATTCGCATATAATATTTAGTGAGATTTAGTAGATAACTTCCTGTAGACCATCGTGCCACCGAAAATGGTGGCTTTGATTTTAGAAAATATACACATATATCGTCAACAGGCTACCGTCACAGACTGAAGACAAAAGGTCTGACTGTAAACGCGATTGTTTGTAGGTTCGATTCCCTCTTAGAGTTATGATTACATTTAAATTATTGTATTTTTTTATTATAAACCTAGTTGATGCCTGTCGTGGCGCTCAGGCACGAGACTGGAAATGAAAATATTAATCGCTCGCTCTGTTAACAAGACGAAGCGCGGCGTTGAGTTCCGCCACTCAGCACGCAATACTTCAATTCGACAGAAAATGGGGAACTGAAAAATGTTTAAAGAAAACGGAGTATTTAACACTAGGTTGTGGCTCCCTCTGCCTACCCTGCTATGTGCGGGTAAAACAGCTAAAAAAAATTAATAAAAACATAGTAGGTATGTCAGTTTATTTTTTTAAGAACCATAACGAATGTGTGTAACACAATTACACGTGGTAATACCGTGTTATGTAATTATATTAGGTACACATATTTGTTAAAAATAATAAATATTGTAATAGCATATATCGTGTTCAATGCTTACGTAGTATTCAGACGACTATCATGATTGTGATACGCTCAGTACTAGACATGATGTGGGCGAGGTTGGAAAACACCTTGTAATTTATACACATTTGGATCAAATCCAAACGTTTTAATTTTTTGCTTCTAATCATATTTACTTCATTAAAGATTATTAACAGCTTATCTGCCAAGGTTGATCTCTTTTATGTATACTAAAGAATATCGACTGTTAAGAAAATACACTAAAAAGTACTATTATTGCGAATAACTTAAAAAGTACTCATCAGATCTTAACTAAATTCATGGGACTATATAACCAAGCACTAACTATCATATAGAAAAAAGAATCATCAAAATTGGTTCATCCAATAAATAGTTATGTGGTTAGTAATTGTTATAATACACATAAAAAATACGGATAGAAACGAAAGAATTTTTTTTTATATGTTTGTTTGTCGTGGACTAGATCAAAAACTAATTAAGAGCTTTTAGATATTTGATTGCTTATAAAAAAAGTTTCAATTTATAATTGTACCAATAGAACTCAAAGTATTTATAAACTTCCTATAACATCTTTTTTATGTAACCTAGGAATAAGGAAGTACTTAGGCTTTATTATTAATTAGCTTATTAAATAATGATAGATACTAAAGATCTTATCACAATATGAATAATAAGTAATTGCACTCTAAGAATAATGTTGTAAAAAATTTTATATATTCTTTTTTTTAACTTCACGCCGTATCCCCATATAGCAGGGTAGCCAGAGGGAACCAGAGTACCTAGTGTTAAGACACTCTGTTCTCTTTTAACTTTTGCGTTCCCCACTTTTCGCCGAATTGAGGCATAGCATGGTAAGTGGCGGAATTCAACGTTGCGGAACTTAACGTCGCGCCTTGCTTTGTTACTAGATCAAAAAAAATTAAAATACTAATTATTATTATAATATTTTCATTTCCTGGAGTGGGAATCGAACTCACAACCTGTCGCGTTTACAGCTGCACACTTGTGACAGGCCTTTTATATGTTCGTCCAAAGTTAATGAAATTTTGTTTATAATCTTTAGATACCTATACTGATTCTACGCATAATATTCTGTATATATATTTTACATACGTGGTATATATATTTTACACGTCACGTATGTTTGGTAAGGCGCCAACATCGTGCGTAATGTTCTTTATAATCCTGCAAGAAAGACATTTGGTGTTCGGTTTCTTTTCGGAATTTAAGTAATTACACTTTATATCCTGTATTGCATGGTAAATACAGAAAGTATAGTGTCTAAACACTCCGTACTCCACTTTTTCAAAAAAAAACCTAAGAAATTGAATGTTGAGTGGCAGAAGTCAATTGCGTGTTTTATCTTGCGATAGCGGGGAAATTAAGATAATTTTAATATATGTAAAAGTGAGGGCCTTGTGATCTGTAAAACAGTTAATAGTCAATACGGACACCAGTCTCTCACAATAGCTTTCTCCTGTTCGTTTTCTGGTTAATATATTTTTGTTACTTAGTTATTAAGACCATTGTGAGATAAAAATAAATATAGTTATTATTATTTCCCGGAGTAGAACCCGGAGTAGAGATAGAACTGATAACTGTCCCACTGCACCACGATATATAGCGTCAAAAGCTTTAATTGATTTAAATTCATGGTGTCCGATTTCTTATATACTTTACTCTTTATTAAGTTTGTTTATACAATTTGACGTATCCAGGCAAGGTTGTTTTAGTAATCAGGCCATATCAGATCATTTTGGGAATCATTATTTATATTTTTTTAATGTAACCTGATCACTTTATTTTTCTGTCCATTACGTGAATCAGCTGCAGTTCTAAATATTATGGTTCGAAACACGAAACTATCAATTTGCCAATTTAGTTTTATTTAAAAGATTTATATTGACAACTATGCTGTATTTTTGTTGTAAATTGAGCTCTAAATTGCAAAAAAATATTAAAACCGTTCTTTATAAAGCACCGTGTAGCTTTTCGAATATCTTTTTCTAATCTCTTAAATTGTTAATATTTTTTAAATATATATTTTTTTTTTACCATATTTTTGTACGTACTTCCTATTTATGTATCACATACTTGTACAGGTTTGAAACCCCTACAAATCAGCTTAAATGTGTTACTTACACATTGTCCAAATGCGCTACGATGGCATTATAATTTTACTGTTGCAAATAATTTATTGGCATTGTTGTTTCTCCTGAATTTTATATTTTCTCTCCGTGTGTGCCACTTGTGTAATTTTGTATTTTAAAATTTCAGGGATGTCAAGAAGAGGTAAACCGCGCGGTCTTCCCGGTTCCAAAACATTTGTGACAGCACTCAAAGGTTGCCAGGACAAATACTTCATCGACTTCATTAGACGGTGAGTTTAAGTTTTACTTTAGAGATAAAAATATTTTGTAGCGGGGAACGGAGTTTCCTAGTGTTAACTAGGTTCCCTCTACCTATCTTGCTATACGCGGGATATGTATGTATGTATGTATTTTTGTATCTTTGAAAATGAATAACTATGATTAAGTGAGGCTTATTATCTTTTAATATTAAAGACATTAAAGAGATTTTTAGAAATACCTCTTTTCTTCTAAATAACACCTCCGTCGAGCTTTTTTTTTGAAAAATATTTCTATTTTAAGATATTTTTAAAAGATAGCTTTTTTGAAGATACCTTTTTAGTTTTTAATCATTTTTTTTATATAAAAAAAATAAAATATGAAAAA
The DNA here is from genome assembly GCA_033558755.1 of Philaethria dido. Classification (NCBI taxonomy): domain Eukaryota; kingdom Metazoa; phylum Arthropoda; class Insecta; order Lepidoptera; family Nymphalidae; genus Philaethria; species Philaethria dido. Next base: position 1,270,030 of record JAKGSA010000649.1, read on the forward strand.
TACAAAAATTCGGAATGAAAAATAAAAATAAGCTATTTACCGCATCCTTTGGGTATATAATATATTTATAAAAATATTTATATTATAATGATTTGAATGAAATTAACGACTCATAAATTAAAATATATCGCCATTAACTTGCAGATGCCTAGAATGGGAGCCGGAGAAGCGTCTCACGCCGGCACAGGCGCTGCGCCACGCGTGGCTGCGCCGCCGCCTGCCGCGCCCCCCGCACGACGAGGAGGCGTCCCCCGCGCCGCACGCGCACGCCGCGCACGCGCACGCGCACGCCGCGCACGCCGCGCACGCGCAACACCCCGCGCCCGCCAACGTTAGTATCGCCCACCACGTCAAGCGCCTCGCGCAGACCAAGTGTACTGATAAATAGGTTCGTTTTGTGTTAGCTTCTTTTTTTTTTTAATTTGTTGGTTTTCTTTTTTGGGTGATGCTTGTGGTTTAGGTTCTAGGTTATTTGGTTTGGGTGGCTGTAGGTTGTGTGGCTTTTGCGTTTAGTTTGATGATTGAGATGGCTTGATTGGCCGTTTGTTTGCGATTGGCGTTATTATTAAAATGATTTTATGTAATCTGTTGCATATTGTAACATAAATGATGATTTTTTTTGTGTCTTATAGATCTGATTAGTATTTTAATATTAGCCTTTTAAAGTGAAAAAACAAAGGCATTATTTTATTTATTATTGCATTTTTTATTAATTATAAAAGATTAATTTTTGCTGAAGATATTATCTAGATTGTCGCTTTATCATACTTATTTAAACATAAGTATATACATATAATTTATGAGTATTATATATAATAGAGCTGTATTTATTTCATTTTTCTTTATATTGGAAGGCTTTGCTGAGCTTAAATATTTAATACTTGCCATACAAAATATATATCATAAAACCACAAGCGTCGCACTTATATGTACATATATATGTAAATCAATATATATGAAACATAAATTTAATTTAATATTTTATTTGCGAATTATATTTATTTTAATATTTTATTTTTATATATTTCTTTATATTTATACCAAAAATATGGATGAACTGGACTTGGGAGGTACATGACACACAATATTTATTTATAAATTTAAGTTTATTAATAATTAATAAATATTTGTATAGTTCGTATATGTAAATATTTTATTGTGAATTATTTAATTAATTTTGTAAATGGATTGTTTTTGATATTTTAAAAGATTTTCAATATATAATATATTATAATAGTTCTAGAGCTTTATTTATTAGTTATGTGTATAATTAGAAGCTTAGAGTAGTTTTAGTTAATTAGGTAATTAGGGACATTTTTTGGCATAAAATTTTAATTTTTATTACAATATACATATATCACATAAACACTTATAGTTATCCGTTCCCCACTTTCCCCCAAATTGAGGCATTGCGTGCTAAGTGGCGCAACTCAACGCCGCGTTTTGCCTTGTTACCAAACCCAGGAAATGAAAATACTAAACTTTTACATTTCCTGGAGTGGGAATCGAACCCATAATCTATCACGCTTACAGTCGCACGCTTGTGCCTCTGCGCCACGACAGGGGTTAAGTGGAAAAAGGAGTGTCTTAACACTAGGTTCTCAGGTTCCCTCTGCTTACACTGCTGAGTGTGGGATACAGCGTGAAGCTATAACATATAATACTTTGGTTTCCGCTATTTTTAAGTAAAACTATTTTAATTTCACTTAACTTCACGCTTATCCCTAGCGAGGTAGTCAGAGAGAACGGAGCGCCAAACGCTACGGTCCCTGCATACCTCTTTCGCCTCGTCCAGTCATTAACCTCTTCATGCATGCCCTCCGGGGATTCCTCATGCTTTTTACGTGACCTTCCTCCAGTATCATTGATACTGTATTCTCGAAGATCAACCGAGGTCTCCCCCTGTCTCTCTTACCGCTCACCTTTGCTTCACTAACTATTTTAACATATTTATTAAAACTATATTTATTAAAACTATATTTATTTTAACTATATTTTGTTAAAGTTATTTTTCGAACACTTTACAGTTAAAATAGTTTCCTTCAAAATATTTAATGTTATTAGTGTTATTAGATCAAGTACTGTATAGATTATACCTCGAGTCTTTGCCAAAGCATTGTAATACGAAATAATAGTATGTACTTGTCATTGCTTTTATTATAATAGTTATATTGAAATTACTAATTGTATTTAATTTATATTATATTTTATGACATTAATTTCATATTTTATTACGTCGGATATTTAAATATTTTTTAAATTGTTATTTATATCAATGAAATGATTATACCTATTTGAAATTATTTTTATTTCTCCGCTCTCGCACAAAGCGCCTTAGTTCCGTCACTGAACACGCAATGTCCAGAATTCGGGCGTAAAGTGGAAAACGGAATTTATTGACACTAGGTTGTCTCAAATTACCTTTAATTGCTGTGCAGGTAAAAGCGGATTTTTTATTTACATACGTATAATAAGAAAAATATTTAGGAACGTAGAACTTTTTTGCAAGACTAAGTTGAATAAGCGTATAGGAATTTCAATGGAACTCAATAAGAGTTAAAAACTTATAGCATAATTATTGGTTAGAATGCTTGGACGGATCTAAGTTGCGGGGCTTCCGTTTAAAATTATTGTAATATTAAAATATTTTTTGATATGCCGAATATAGATCATTTTTATTATAAATATAAATTTTATTAAAAAAAAATAAAATTTCTAAATTAAAATTTCTATACGAATATAGAAAACCTAGATTTTTATTTACATATATACATAGCTTCACGCTGTATCCCGCATATAGCAGGGTATGCAGAGGGAACCTAGTGTTAAGGTACTCCGTTCCCCACTTACCTGTCATTTAAAAGTCATGTGATTTCATTTATTCATATCATTCGGTCAATGGCCCTCGTTATGCTACTTAGTTTATGGATTAAAATAAAAAAATGGTCTCTATTAATTCAAGGGAAAGTAAGTTTTAAAGATTTTTTTTGGAAATAGAAAGAATATTCATAATTTTTACATTCGGCCAGAAATAAATATTATGTTCCATAGTGTGTATAATGATACAAATATGTAAGTACTTATATTTTTAGTAGATTGTAATTACAAAATAATTATTATTCAGATATAATGTTTAGAAGTAAGTGACATAAATAATTAAGCTACATTTTTTATTTATATGCATGATACATAGAAATAGACCAGTGGATCAAGAAAGTACCATTTTTAGCATGATATTGTTAAATTTTATCGTTGTACGAGTATATTCAACTTTTAATGAAATTGAACTAAAATGTGTAAATTATTCATATTTTTTTTATTTAGTATATAGTTGTAGAAATATTATCAGAACGGAGAACGGAGTGTTTTGGCATCAGGTACTCCTTGATTAGCCTATTATGGGGGAAAACATTTACATACATACATAGCTTCACGCTATATCACGCATATATCAGGGTAGGCAGAGGGAACCTAGTGTTAAGACACTCCGTTCTCCACTTTCCGCCGAATTGAGGCATTGTGTGCTGAGTAGCGGAATTCAACGCCGCGCTTTACCTCGTTACCAAACCCAGGAAATGAAAAATTCCATTTCCTAGACTGAAAATCGAACCCACAACCTGTCGCGTTTACAGTCGCACGCTTGTGCCTCTGCGCCACGACAGGGAAAACATTTAAAAGTGAATATAAATAAGTAAGTTAATTACATGTGCAGTCTAGCGGCGGGTCGGGGTGCGGCGCGGGCGGGCGCGGCGGCTCGCTGCGGACACCTCTCGCGCGCACACCCGTCACCTTCAACGCGTCGCAAGTCGCCAGTGAGTACAGCTATTTTAGAGTTTTATTGTGGAATCTCTTTAGAATCTATCGAATCGAATTTAGAAAATGCGCGACGATCAAGAATTGAGAAACAGACACATTACACAAACACACACATTTAGTATGGATTAAGTCGGCTACAGCATGAAATAGACATACACTACACGTATTTTATATTTGCTTTATTATGAGAATAATAAATTTTATTATTATTCTAAGACTAAAAGTATTCATATATAGAATTATCTTAACATAATGTAATATTTATTGATGATTTTCTTTAGGATAGATAGTTTTCTTTAGGTATTGTATTTAATCAATTATTTTAAGCCCAAAAACTACATATAATTAAAATGCCATCTCACACTTTGGTAGCATTAACACTTGATTTTGGACTACTTTTGACGTATATAGTAATAATTTCTAATCAAGATTGTAGAAATTTACGTTAGTGTAGTCTTTGCGCGATTTGAGCGCAGTCGGGGCCAGTGAGATGCGCGCGCAGGAGTATCCCTTCCCGCCCTCGTTCGTGTTGCCTCGTAAGCCTATTGTATATAATATAATGTATATTGCAGTTCTTTGCGTTTTCGACAGTTGACTAAATATAGAAGTCGCGTAGCTTTCATTTTTTTAAAAATGACTGAAACTAGTACTTTAAGTTATATAAAATATTTAAAAAAGTATGTTTTTATTCATTGCCAAACACGTGAAATGGCGAGGAATGTTTTGGGAAAACGTATCGATTAGGGCTTCTCATGAAACTAGATTATCTACCTGTGTGCCAGGTGGAAATTAAAAGCCAAAAAATAAATGATAGTTATAAAAAAGTATAACTTTTATTTCGTGTAAATTATCGATATATTTTCAATAACCCGTCTGTCACAACACAAGCAGTCCTCAGGGCTACGCTCAAATCGAACACGGACTATATTAAAGATCTTATTCATTATCTATCACTTAAATACGTCGATTTAGACTTCATCCATATTTTGCCATATATCCAAGATGAAGTAAATCATATTTGGAGTGTTGTGGTATAATTCCAGAAGCGAAACTCCAAGCCGCACTATCAGAGGAGAGCGGGGGCATGTCGGGCGCGGCGGCGGGCCGCTACTGGGCGGGGGGCAAGCTGCCGCACCTCCCCGCGCCCTCCTAGCGCCCGCCCTCCGCGCGCCGCCTTGCCAAGGTAACGACACGGTAAAACTATATCTCTAAATATATATATATTTATTTGTTTGTTGACTTCACGCTGTATCCTGCATATAGCAGGGTAGGCAGAGGATACCAGAGAATCTAGTGCTACGGCACTCCATTCTCTTTCAACGATTCCGTTCCTCACTTTCCGCCGAATTGAGGCATTGCGTGTTGAGTGGAGGAACTCAACACCGCGCTTTGCCTTGTTACCAAACCCAAGAAATGAAAATACTAAATTTTACATTCCTGGAGTAGGAATCGTACCCACAACCTGTCGCATTTACAGTTGCAGGCTTGTGCCACTGCGCCACGACAGGCGCTAAATATCTCTAAATATATATTACATTATTCTAGGGATTCACACAGACACAATTCTAGGGACTTAATCAAAAAATCATGATTTAGATTTTTTTCTACTTTAACGATCTTTCTCTACTTTAATTAAAACAAAAAGATAATTTTAAAAAATCATTTCTTTTCAAAAAGCTTAAATGTACAAATGCATATTGACGTTTTCCAAAATTAATATTTTTTAAATAGGTCAATATAATTCTAAAGGCGCGAGATTTCCACTCAATTTTTTGATGTGTTATTGTAATGGTTATGTATTTTTTATAGCCTTATGGATAAAGGTTTGGATATAATTTTGTGTTACCCCAATATATAAGTTACTTATGTCTCGTTTTTAGTCAAAACGTACTTTTTTTGTTTATACTCAACCATAAATACTTATTAAATCGTAAATATCCCCTGAAATCATAAGAGAACAGAGAGTTTTACCACAAGGTTCTCAGGTTCCCTCTGCCTACCACGCTATATGTCCGATACGGCGTGGTATTTTAAATTAATATTACAACTGAACTACTAATGATATATGAACCTTCTATACTAAAATAAGTAATATAATTGAACATTAACAAAAAGTCTATATACTAATATAAGTGTTAATAATCGCAGGTGTCATCTCTGGAGGCACCGCGTCGCGCGGGCGTCGTCGGCGCGCGCCTCGAGCTCGAGCGTCGCAGCCTCGACCTCGAGCGCGAGCTGCGCGCCGACCGCGACTCCGACGCGTCGCTCGACGACCGCGACCACCTCGTGTGATGTCCGCCACGCGCTCCGCCCGGCCCGCCCGGACCGCCCGCTCCGCCCGGACCGCCCGCTCCGCCCGCACCGCCCGGACCCAGACCGCGACCGCGCCCGCCGCCTGCAGCGCATTGTGAGAGGCTTCAACGAGCAGTGCGCTATCATCGCGAACATATCTACAGACTTTGCTATTAAATCCAATGACCACACGATTTTGCAATCAAAAGATAAAATCGATCCTATTAGTTATACTGCAGTAGATTATAGAAGAGACCTTTTGAATAGCTTTCAACATGAGCCTAGTTGCAGTTGGAGTGTAAAAAATAGTGAACATCCCCCTCTCGACAGCGTACAAAGGAGGGTTCCTAGCGAAAGTGTTCAAACAAATTCCGAAGTACAAGAATTGAGTTGGAATACTGCGAACTTGTTGGCTTACCAGAAATGCATTCTAAATCCTCAGATAATGGCCAGTTCTAACAGCCTAGCGCTATCCGTAAACACCTCGCGTACAGATAGCAGGAAAAGTTACATGAGTGACATCGGCAACGTGTCTCACTGCAAGTTTGAAGGCAACGTCTACAAGAGGAACGAGCCACACGGCTCCAGCTGGAGTCTCTCCAATGTGAGCAAAAACTTTACCCACAACGAGGCCAAATACCCCCACTACGAAAATGTTAGACGAAAATCTGAAGATAACATTAGAAAACAATATCTGGTACCCAGTACTTCTAAAATCTCCTTAAACGACAGCGCTATTTGTACTCAACCACGTGAAACCAATCATGGGTCGATCCAATTTAAAAATGAAGCAAGTTATAATAGCACGAAAAATTGTGTGGTACATTGGACTAACTCTGTTGAAAATAGAGTTTGCTGTCCAGAAACAGTGTTATACGGCGCGGTCTACGGGCTACAATGTCTGAAATAGTTCAATAGTGTCAAGAAATTGAACATTCAGTGTGCAAGTGATAGTGCGGCTCGGCGTAACTGTAAACTATAAGCATAGTGTAGTGCGGCGACTCCCGCCGTTGCCTCAGACCGGTAGTCGAGTGAATGCTTAACCCTACACTGCCTAGCACTTGTAACTTCGAAATATTAGATTTTAACTAAGCTTACGATCGAGTGTTGCATTTAAGTCCTTGTATAGGCGGCGGCGGACGCGGGTGCTGCAGCGTAGCGGCTCATTTGATCTCAGTAAATAGATAAAGACTAACGTATGTTATACAGACATCTAGTGGAATTGTGCGAGTACTAGCGTGTTTTACTGTTTTCTATGTATTATACATGTTGAGGACGTTGTTAGTGCCTCCCGAGTCTCGTTAGTGATAGGAACCTCGACCACTGTTTAAGGGAACTCTTTGAGAATTTTACCGAAACGACTTGTAATTTCGAGAACTGAATTTTTGTATACTGCCTTCCGAGCGCTTGAACATTCGTAGAATCTTGTACCGCTTTATACAAGATTTTAGCTGAATTTCAATGAAGACACTGCGCTTAGTTTTGTTCGTGGTAGTTATCGCGATATTTTATATAGTTGTAAAAACAAAAAAATTCGCTCTCGAAACCCCCTAGGTTAAGCTATTGTGTGTGACTAATAACGATTTTGTACAGGATCGACTGTCATTTATGTTGTAATTTTAATTTTAGCGTCTCTATCTTTAAGTGAATCCTCCTCAAGTGATATAGTGAAGTGAATGACTTGAGCATTCTTAAAGGACGTAAGGTTAGTTAGTCGCAACTCGCAAGGCCTTTATATAGTTAAGGAGCTAAGGTTCATTTGGTGGATAATAATGTAATAATGGCAAGTGGCCATTACATTAATCTATATTGAATAGTTTAATCGTTTAGGCCGGTTTGTGTTTATTATTTACCGTCAAACATATCAGTCGCGAGTTCCACTCCCTACGAGTGCTTCTTCACAAACAGTGCAATGTTTGACCCCCGGCCCCATACTTTATTTGTCTTCCTAAATATTTGTATTATTTACAAAGGCCTATTTATATTGTCTCTATATGTAATTGATTATTGCATTTTATTTTTCCAATAGTTATAGTATGTATGTTATTACATAGAGGAATTTATATGAATTTCAATGAAATTATCATTGGCTTTTTTTTTGTAGAAACGCGAGAACTGTTGAAATACGCACTGTATAGCCATCCCGTTCACACCCGTACGGAGTGAGCGAGATAGCTTCATGTCTATTTGTCGATTTCGACAGTTCTCCGATGTGCTATTCGATTTTGAATGTAAAAAGATTTTTTATTTGTTTCACTAAATAGTACAATTTTATTTCATTGACATATACTCAATAGCATTTGTTTTTATATTCGCTATACTCGTTTAAGTTGACTGCCTTCCGTTTATTATGCTCAATAGATAAGCGAGTCCCGTACAAACGTACGGACGTGGAATTAGTCTATTCTTTTGTTTTATCCATATATAACATTAAGGTATTTAGTCAATTATTGTGAAGCTTTTTAAGTTACGAGTGTCGTGGGAGAGAGTACAGTCCGGTGTTCTGCTAGTGATGTAACATTGTGATAGCTTATGGTCGTCTATGTTCTCGTTCACATTGAATTTTTTGCTTTAATAATAAATGATAAAAGGTAACGATGTGCGTGTGTTTGTGTATTTTGTTTACGCACAAATATTCATACGATCATTGAGTAAAATAATTTTATTGTTAGTACATACATATATTCACCTATAATAACTACAGGGTGTATAAATAATTCAAACGACAACCTCATAAGCTATCGGCTTGGCAATCAGTATTAAAACATTTTGATCATTTTCTCATTAAACTGCCAAGTAAGTTTAATTGTAAGAATAATTTGCTATATCCCAAGGTTATATATAGCGGACCCTAGATGATATATTAGCTTTCGTTGGATGCATTTCTCTTTATATCTAGTTTATTTGTGACACATTGTGTTATCATTTTGTATCTAAAGCTGGTGTTTCATGTCTTGAAACGGAGCGATGATGTGAATACTATACAATTTAAATAAATGAATTATATAAATATTGCGTATTGTTTTATTTTATATTACAAATATAGGATAACTTTGCTTATTAAAGTTAGAAATATTTTTTGGATGATAAGCCTTTTTTCCCTAATGAGCAATAAAATATATTGGAAATCATTAATATTATTTTTCTATCAAAAAATAAAAATCTATATTATTCTATCAAAATTTTAGTAAAACACAAAAAAAAATTAGAAAATATTTAATATTTTCAAAACTATTGAATATTTTCAATAATACTGAATATATATATATATATAACTTTTTTTTTGAAAATATTCAATATTTTTGGAAAAATATTTAATATTTTTGAAAAAATTCTGATAGAAAAATATTGAATTTCATTTTTTTCACAAGAAAAAACATAAGTTTTATTCTACTAAAATAGCTATGAAAATAGAAAAATATTGAATTTCATTTTTTTCTTGTTTTTATTCTACTAAAATTTTGATAGAAAAATATTGAATTTCATTTTTTCACAAGAAAATCTATCAAACTGCAGTGTAGTTGTAATCACTTTTTAAGGTGGTGAGCTGCTATTGTGCGTAGGCGTAATGGTGAGCCGTTCCTTTGTGTGGGCATATGTTGAGCCGATGTTATACGTGGGGATATGTGGGGATATGTGGAGCTGATGTGTATGTGGGCATTTGTGGAGCCGATGTCACGAGTAGGCATATATCGAGCCGACGATAAGCGTGGGTATCTGACTAAGGTGACGATGAAAATAGGTATAAAACTGAGCCTACGATGCAGAGACAAGGAAACCTTTAATCAACATGATTATCAATTTGGTTTGACAATTGCATACGAGTATTTAGTGTTACTTAGGTGTTTATATAAAATAAAAGATATAAAACTAAAATATATTTACATGTGTTTGTTAGTGTAAATAATTTCTGCAAAACTTGTAAAGTCTGAAAGTAAAGTTTTTATAATTTATTTTATTTATTATAAAATTTTAATTATTGTAAAATTTTATTTCAAAAGAGCAACTGTTGAGTTTCTTGCCGGCTCTTCTCAGCAAAAACTGCCTTCCGAGCCGGTGGTAGCTTCCGTTAGGACTGGCACTTCTAACATGTTTTGCAAATTGACAATTCGAAAGTGATTGTAATAGCCTATTTGAATAAACATTTTGATTGAATTTAATAACGCGGGGTCGCGTCATTTGTCAGAATTGGCCAAGTGATAGCTATATATAAATTATACGTCTATGTGTAGGCTGTTATAAACACGTAGATTGCTTAATTTATCATCTACCTCCTTTTTGTAAAATATTCGACTGACAAGTGACGTTTCTTACGGCGGGGATAAGGAAAGGCACACTTTCGTGTCGACCGTTGTACAGTTCAGAACAATAAAGAGTTAATATTAATTAAAATGGTGTTTCTCTTTTATTCGAAGATCTATCACAGCAATGGCTGAAAACTTTATACAAAAGTATATAACTAATTCATGATTTGTTTCATTAATCCACACTAATATTATAAATGCGAAAGTAACTCTGTCTTTCTGTCTGTCTGTCTGCCTGATACCTTTTCACGCCTAAACCACCCAACCGATTTTGCTGAAATTTGATATGTGGATAGTTTGCATTCATGAGAAGGACATAGGCATATTATTTTTTGGAAATTCAACCCCCAAAGGGGTTACAAGGGGTGGTAAAGTTTGTATGAGAAAAATATTTTTATTGCAAATTTTTGCATGAAACTTTGAATTAATGCTTTTTGTTCGAAAAACCCTGAAATCGTGTTTCATCATTTGTAAATGATGAAACACGATTTCAGGGTTTTTCGAAATTCACCCCCATTGGGGGTTAAAGGGGGTGGCTAAGTTTGTATGGGAAATTTAATTCTATTGAAATATTTTGCGTGACACTGAAATAATGCTCTGCAATACAACAATTCTGTAAAAATTTTATTTACTTATTCAATGTAAAAATGGTAGAAAGGGTAGAAATAGGGGATTTAAGTTTGTATGGAAGTTCCTTATTGTCAAACATAAAATCATGTACGATTGTTCAACTGTTTACAAATTTCACACCTAAACCACTAAACCAATTTTTACAAATAGTCTAGACCTTAGGAAAGACTATAGGCTATTCCTTACTACGTCGCGCGATATAACCGAATTCCACGCGGGTGAAGCTGCGGGCAGAACGCTAGTAACTAATAAATCCTGAAAGCGGGTTAAAAATTTTATGTTTTTTTTTCAAATGAACTCATTTTTCATACGATTTTTGACATTTATTTTTCTTTACTATGCTCTGCTGGATCGATCGGCGTGAGTTCCAGTCGTGATTGTAATTTAAACTTATAGTTCATACTATATTCTATAAGAAACGGAGGAGTTTCTGCATCCAGGTTTCCTATATAATTATTTTATGATTTTTTTGAAAATGAACTAATTTTTCATACGATTTTCGACATTTATTTTTCTTTACTATGCTCTGCTGGATCGATCGGCAAGAATTCTAGTCGTGATTGTAATTTAAACTTATAGTTTATACTATATTCTATAAGAAACCGTGGAGTTCTCGCATCCTGGTCTCACTACAAATTTAATATGATTGTTTTTCATATGAACTAATTTAATTAGCTATTTTCTACAGTTATTTTCGGAGTACTTTTTCGAAGCGAAATCGGGATAACTATTCGTAAAAACAATCAGGAACTATAGAACTCATACATAAGCATAAATATCTTGCTCCAATCCTGATTTGGTACAAAATGATCTGCTACGGGAAGTTGGCAGATCATTATTTCAACTGACTTTTTTATGGTAAAAACGCCAGAACTATTTTTAAAAAGTATCAGAAACTGTAGAACTCACCTGCATGCGAATACAACTCATATTTTTTTGTGCTCTGCTAGAAAATGATCTGCTAAGTTCACTGACATTCACCAACGTCAATAATTCGAAAAACTTTTACTTTTGAAGAAATTGCGTGTAACGTGACCTTATCTAATGAAAATATTCAAACATTTTTCTGAGTAAAATTAAACATCGCCCCAATTCGCATTTTTCCATAAAAATCCACAAAAATATATTTTTTATTTTATTTTTTGTAAAAAATTCTATACCGTTAATTGTACAACGGTAAAGTAATGTAACAAATCTCAATTGTCATATATATAGAGCATATTTAAGGGGAACCCCACATAATAGATGTACGTATCCGCATATCTTAAACTATTGTACACCGCTATTATCTTCAATGGTCTTCAAACATTATTTTTGTAAGCATCTTATGTAATTAATGTCATGCCATATGTGATATGACTCTATGAATGAAATAAATAAACTAAATATTGTCTAGCTTCATCCGTTTTTTTACCCAACTGCAAAAAAAGGGGAAGGTTCCCAATTCGACTGTATTTTTTTTTATATGTAACCGTATAACTTTTTACAGTTTTGATGATTCTTATATTTATCTACTTTTATATGATTACCAGTGTTTCAGATGGGGTTCCATTAAAATTAAGTAAAATATCGAGTAGTTTTTGAGTTATTCGTAATAATTTTACGTTTTAGTGTAATTTTAGTTATAGTTGGGTTTTCTTTTTTGTTAAAATCTCAATTATTATTCATTGGTTACGAAGTAAATGTACATATATTAGACTTGTTTTTGTGATAGACACACACACACATAATATGTATGTTTATTCTATGGCTATTAGCTATATATTTTTCTAAATTGTCCTTAGGTTACTCTTTAATAGTCATTGCAATCACATAAGTTATTATTTCTAATCGCATATAAAATACCACTCATCGCCCTCACTCTAATGTCAAGTATCGTTCACAATAGCAAATTTTTAGAGATCCGCATTCAATTTTATCAAAACGCTTCTTTAACTTAACCTGAATTGATTGTTTCAGTGGCGAGGTGTGAAAATTTTAAAAAAGATAAGTAGGTAGATTTCGGGAAGGTATATTTAGTATGTGCCTATCGTGGCGCAGAAGCACAAGCGTGCGACTGTAAACGTGACAGGTTATCAGTTTGATTCCCACTCCAGGAAATGGAATTTTTCATGTCCTGTGTTTGGTAATAAGGCAGAGCGTGGCATTTAGTTCCGCCACTCAGAACGTAATGCCTCATTTCGGCGGAGTAGGGAACGGAGTGTCTTAACACTAGGTTCCCTGCTATATGCGGGATACATGAAGCTATGTATGTATGTATATTTAGTATATTTAGGTACATAGATGTAAGCCGGTGTATATAGGTCTACCTAGACGACTTATAGTTATTTTGGAAAAACATTTCCAACGAGTTTTCTAGAGACGTTTTTTAAGCATCCAAATTTTCGTTAAGCAAAAAACAATTTTGCAATCTTCCCAAAATATTTCGACCTCGTTTTTTAGTATTTCTAATGTTCTAGTAAATTCGTCAAAAATTTATTGTAATTTACAAAAGAAATTGAATTTTGTTACGTGAGAAGAAATTGCTTAGCAATCCAAGGATTCACCGTGTGGGTGCCCATCGCGTTGCAGAGAGAGGAGTTTGGAGAGTGCCTGGGACTTACGACTCAAGTGTAGGTTTAAGGGGCCGTTTAAAATGCGCATTAACGTTCACATCCACTGTCCACGCTCCTCTCTCTACCTAACCATATTTTAAAAGATTCTACTAATGCCGTCTTCGAAACACGTTCTAAAAACCTGATGAACCTTAATATTTGATTTTTTTTTATAAATAAATAGAAGAATTTATATTAACCCGTTTTGCACGCCACAGGGCCCAGGTCCCAGACTTTCTTTGCATAAAATATTTTTTTAAAGAGTTGTTCATAAATTTCCGCAGGACAACAAAAATATTTGTTATTCTTGTTTATCTTGCGGCCAATGCACCATTAACAAATGGACAAGCGTGTGTTCTCGAATCTTTTGTAAGAACCAGTTTCTTTTAATATACAATTTAGTCCCCTCATCGTTACCAAATGTAATCTGCAAAAAATAGCAAAGTTTGCAAATCTCTGTTCTATTTTCTTTTAGCTAAATAGTATTTTTTCATCATAATAATGATATGAAACGAAAAGCATATTTAAAAACGTATTAAAATTTGAACGCAACAGGATTTGAACCTTGGAAATCGTCCAAAAAATATGCACAAAAAAAATAAAAATTAAATAACACGTTTTTCAGATCTGTACCATACGACCTACATATAAATACTCGACCTACGTAAAAATTTATTAATATTAATAGAACTACATAATAGTTTATACACATATTCTTTCTTTTACTTACAATATGATTGTTATTTCACTAAAATTGTTGTTATTTAAATGCTTACTTTTATATACATGCATCGATTTATAGTTGCTTCCACCGTAAATTCCTCTCACAAGTTACGATGTAGTTTGTTCCACAGTTCATTTCAGTTCTGCGCTACCCGTCAAAGCGCGCGCTGTCATCTGTCGAGTTTGGGCGCGTTTTTGTTTTTTTTTTTCGTGTTGTGACTGTGAACGTGATTAAGTGCATAAAAACTAGTCAGACCGATTTTTTTATTTATGTAAGTTTTTAAAACTATTTTAATTGTGTTTCGCATTTAATTATTTATACTTTTTATTTGTTATAAAAAAAGAGATCTATTTACATATATACTTATTATTAATGTTAATTACCTCAATTTTAATTTTAAAAAAATTAAATACACAAGTATTTAATTTTTTTTTTTAAATTAGTGTTATAAGTTGTAATCTAAAAAGCAAGCATTACTTTTACGTTTTTATCAGTGTTTTTTTTAAAGTATGTCGCATTAAATTTATATGGTTTTATTTTATAAATTATTACATTCTTGGAGGTAATAAATATACAAAAAAAAAACATTTGTTTAAGCATTAAGGGAAACGAAATAATAACCAAACCTTAAAAGTAAAACGATAAAGAATTTGAGAAAATTTGTGCTTCCGAGACAGCAATACGTCTATTTAAATTATTTAAAATATAGACCTTGCAAATATTAATGCATAATGCACAATTTTAATTATTTGTTAAGAAATTTATGTCATTGTACAGATGTAAATGAAATGCTAATCATATCTTTTTAAACATACTACTTATTATCCACGTTTAAACAAATTCAATTGTAGTTGTAATAACCGTAATATATTTACGATATAAATTTAAATAATGTAATTTTTTTCTCTTTGTCCGGAACATGGTATGTCATTGATATCATGATTCATGAATATTGAAAGGAAAAAAAATTATCAGCTCGCTAATTAAAGAAAAAATATTATTATTTATGGACTCATAGGTATTTAATGACGTTTGACTGAAATGGAATTAAAAATTAAAATATTCAGTTCTTTTCAGTAAGTATATTATCTCTCTATAATCTTTTAAAAGATCTCGGCCGGTCTAGAACTGTTATTAGTTCATTTCCAGCACTTATTTCGAAGGCGGCATTAGTAGGATCTTTTCGAATTTGGTTAGGTAGAGTGAGGAGTGCGGAAAGTGGAGGTGAACGATAATGGGCATTTTAAAGGGGCCCCTTAAACCTACACTTGGGTCGTAAGTCCCAGGTACTCTCCAAACTCTTCTCTCTGCAACGCGATGGGCACCCGGACGGTGAGTCCGGACGGACTGAGTGAGTGACGGAGAGTTTCTTCTCACAGTAAAGTATTTTATGAATATACCCAAAAACAATAAGAACACTATTACCCACATGGACACATCAACCACTCGTGCACGGACAAATTAAATATAATCGTTTTTTGTTGTGTATTTTTTAACTTATAGGTATTTCAAGGTATCCGTTTGTTTAATTTTTATTTTAAATTTCCATCGACATCTTTGTATCTTCTGTATCAGGTATAGAGGACAATCTAAGGACATTGCCATACATTTTTAACCATTATGATTTCAACGTCTTGGTTTGTTAAGCTAAAAAAGAACGATATTTTAAATGTAGATACTATAATATGGACTTAAACCCAAAGCCAAAGTGAAAAACAAATTAACTGTAAAACTATAAGACTAAAAGTTTTAATATAAAATAATATTAGAACATTCTAATGTTATAAGTTTAAAAAACGTACGTACGTAATAAAGTATTATATATTCGGCAGCGCATACAGTCAAGATTCATTTTACACACTGACTAACTAACTACCTAACCCACTCCCAGAAGACTAGGAAAGTTAGAATTTGAAATTCAGCATTTTGTTTGCTGGTAGGCTGAGCATAACACCGCAACATGCCTGTTTTCGACTGAGGTTTAAACTAAGTTTAATTAGGTACATACCTGTTCATTCAAGTACATAATTACGCCATAAAAGTCTTGTAAACGTTATTTAAACTAGATTATAAGCAAATGATAAAAAATAAGCACTCGAGTATGAATAACAATTAAATGAGTCCGCATACAATAAATTACAATATTTTTAGAAAACCTGTAGAAAATGAGACCTGTCGTGGCGTAGAGGCACAAGCGTGTAAGTGTAAACGCGACAGGCTGTGGGTTCGATTTCCACGCCAGAAAATTAAAATATTAACAATAATATTTAATTTTTTCATTTCCTCGCTCTGGTAATAAGGCATTTCCGCCATTCATCACGCAATGCCTCAATTCGGCGGAAAGTGGGGAATGAAAATGTTAAAAAAGAACGGAGTGTCTTAACACTAGGTTCTCTGGTTTTTGCTTACCCTGCTATGTGCGAGATACAGCGTGAAGCTTAAGAAAAAAAAAAGAAAAACTATATAAAAACATTCTTATACTAAGTGTGTAAATAGCACTTAAAATAAGTTATAATTACATAGTAACAGATTTGTTCTGGAATCGGTGATTATAAGATGAATTGCTAGTGGAAAGTGTTAATAATATATTCAAGTAATATATTTTTTATTTTTAACCTAAATAACTTTTGGCAATTAGTATATTATCTATGACTATACTATATAACTAAATATTATTTATTTTATATTATACAATATAATACGTAGATACTACTAATATTTTTATTTTCTTCCGATATATTGGCGGCCATCGTGGCATAAATGAGAATGCATCTGACTGTAAACATATCGGTCGTGGGTTTGATCCCTATTCTGGAGTATATAGCAGGGTAGGCAGAGGGAACCTAGTGTTAAGACACTCCGTTCCCCACTTACTGCCGAATTGAGGCATTGCGTGTTGAGTGGCGAAACTCAACGCAGCGCTTTTTCTTGTTACCAAACCCAGGAAATGATAATACTAAACTTTTACGTTTCCTGGAGTGGGAATCGAACCCACAACCTGTCACATTTATAGTCGCACGCCAATGTCTATGCGCCACGGCAGGCGTCAAGATTCTCGAAGATGTATTAAATAGAATAATTTAAGATATTTACATTTTCCATTCCATTGCATCTAAAAGATGTTTATCATAAAATTTTTATGATTCTCTTATCGCCATGCTAATAATACGAGTGGATTGTAAATCGTAATGTTATGTAAACACACAGTTTACTCATACGAGCATAACACAACTTTCATACACTTGGCATTCCGTCTCCTATAATGACAATATTCAGCTTAAGCTGGCTTTAGATATGTGTTTTTATTTAAATGTAAATAAATCAAAATCATGTTATATAAGGTAATTGTTTAAAACTGCAATTGTACTTTCATCCGTTTTGTGCGTAATAGACCTTTTTAACCGACTTCCAAAATGGAAGATTCTCAATTCAAGTTTTTTTTATTTGTGTGATCGCATAACTGTTATGGGAAGCTGGGTGAACCAATTTTGATGATTCTGTTTTTATATGATAGTTAGGGCTTCTGATATGACATCAGACAAATTTATTTAAGATCTGACGAGTAGAAGTCTTTTTAGAAGAAAGTCTATATTTTATAACAGTAACGATTGGAGTACTCGAGGTTATTGATGACTTTTGTAGGTAAATACATACAGCTAAATAGATACAGCGGGAAGCTATCTAAGCTTCCCGCTGTATCCCGCATATAACAGGGTAGGCAGAGGGAACCTAGTCTTAAGACGCTCCGTTCCCCACTTTCCGCCAAATTGAGGCATTGCGTGCTGAATGGCGGAACTCAACGCCGCGTTTTGCCTTCTTACCAAACCCAGGAAAATGAAAAATTCTATTTCCTGATGTGGGAATAGAACTCACAACCTATCACGTTTACAGTCGCACACTTGTGCCTCTGCGCCAGGTAAATGATACTGTTATTATAACATAATATGTAATTTGCTTATTGAACATGTTTGTGAATCATTAAATTAAAGAACGATTACGTTTGCTTTTCATTTTAAATGTACCACGAGATATTATATAACTTTATGTTACAAAATTTAAATGATCTTTGAAAAAATCGTTTATTCCTATTCCTACTTCTGGTCATATTTCGTACAAACAAAAGAACAAATAGACAAAAATCATAAAAATAGGAGATTTTATGACAATATTCTCATAAGTAGTATATGTTTCGTGAAAAATTAATACTTTAAAATGACAAACAGTTTTTATCTAAATTACGTAATTGTTGCTAATCGGTTTATGTAAGTAGGTGAGTATTTACTATCGAGGTTGCATGAGTTATAGAAAGGAAACTCTCTATTATTTAGTTCAAATTTATACCTTAACTATTGTATGGAATACTAAAAAAAGATAATATGTAAAAGTTTAGTATTTTCATTTCTTAAGTTTGTTGGATTTCCGCCACTTAGCACGCAATTCGGCGGAAAGTTGGAAACGGAGTGTCTTAATACTAGGTTCTCAGGTTCCCTCTGCCTACCCTGCTATATGCGGAAGACAGCGTGAAGCTAATATATTTAATTAACGTATCACGATCTTAACTCTTATCACTTATAATAAAAAAATATATTAAACAAAAAGAAAATCGTCGTGGCGCAAAGGAACGGCGTTTGACTGTAAACGTGATATCCATCTAGTTCGATTCCCATTTAATAATGTTTAAATTTAAATTATTTTCATTTTTCCCCTCTGGTAAGCCAAAACGCGACATTAAGCTCCGCCACTGAACACAGAATGTCTCGAATTTAGACAGGAAGTAGACATAATATAGACATGACATTACATATTACCTACCCTAGTACACGGGAAAAGGCGTGAAGCAGATAATGACACTAATTCTTTGCCTCTCTTAAAGGTGTGAAGCTATTTATTAAATTGCACTGAGTAGGATCTGAACTGACACCCTTGGCTTGCATATAAATAATTCTCAATCTGCTACAAAAAATGTTCAAATCGTTATGTTTCGTTTTCCTAGCACTTTTTGTTTTGTATTGATACTGGCATTGAAATATGACCTCTACGTTTATTTAAGAATGTTAAAAAATCTAAATAATATGATCCATTTAAGAATGAATTTATTAATTAAATAAAAATAATAAATTCATAAGTATTACACTTGTGTATACAATGATGAATTTTATTAATAATGTAATTAAAAAATATTTAAGTAATTCATTCAGTTCCGACTTGTTGCATAATTTTATATTAAGAAAAATACATTCATTAATGTTTTTTTTATACTTTTCCCTGCAAAAGGTTAATTATTGTTTTTGGTTCGTCTAATGGGAACCTTCCAAAATAATATTTCATATTACTATGCAATCAAAATGTGCTTGACATTTGGATCGTAAAGTAATAAAGACCTGTTAAAAAAACTTTTAATATATATATTACACAGCCCTATTTTGTTTGTTTTTATTGAAAATTATGCATATTTATGTTGTAATTTAAACAAAAAACAAAAACTGACTTCATATAAAATACACTAAAAAGTATAATTATTACGAATAACTCAAAAACTACTCTTCAGATCTTAACTAAATTTAAAAGAGACCATATCAGAAACACTAGCTGTAATATAATAAAAGTATCATCACAATTGGTTCCGCAGTAAAAAGCCATACGGTAACTGTAACCCACATAAAAAAATACAGTCAAATTCCTTCGTTTTTGAAAGTCAGTTAAAAATAACAAACTTTATAATAACGCAACATAACCAAAACAATAGGCACGTGCATATATGGAAGGAATAAGGCAATGTCAAACCATGCACGGTTGTATGCGTCACAACTTAAAAGTTTGTGTAAGAACGAACATCGTTTTCATTACGTAATGTAAAAGATTTATTACACTCTACATGTTGCTTTTGCATGTTACTAAATGTATAAATATAAAAATTAAGGTTCAAACAAAATAAAGAAAACCAATTTTATAAAACTCACTAAGCAGTATAATTATTACGAATAGTTCAAAAACTACACGTCAGATCTTAACTAACAAATGGGATCACATCAGAGGCACTTGATATCATATTAAAAAAAATCCTCAAAATTGATTCACCCAGTAAAAAGTTAACACACAAAAACCTCTTTTTCTTTTGGTAAAATAAAATATCTTAAACAAGGAAGCACGAACGAAAATGAGAAAAGAATGAGTGCCAACTCAGTTGTAAAACGTATTAAACAAATATTTGGTATTTAGTGTACGAGATACATACTAAACGAGTGATACGTGTCATTGAACTTTTATATATTTTGTATTTAGTTTAGTTCTATAGTTACAGCTTTTCGAATGTGCCATCTTTTTCTTATTTATTTTATGTTCTTTTTTGAATAAAAAATAATTAAATATTAAATAGACAAAAAATAATTTAAAAATTGTTTAAAAAATACTTTGTAGATAGAGTTAGATCTAAATATATGGATCGTTTCCCGTGAATAAGAATGTTAATGTGAATGTAAAAAAGTTTGCAATATTCGCGAATACCTGTGTAATTTTTGAATCTAAATATTTGTTACATCACTACTCTGAATTTAATTCATCTTACAACACATGGAAGAGATTTCAAAAACAGTTCCAATTGAGTATTACCTACCCATCTGTATATTTATATTGTTTTATACTAATGCTTATAATTTTCTAGAATGTTCATACCATTTTTTTATCTTACAAAGCTCTAAGTCTAAGTGGATTTTTCGCAAAGTATAAAATTTTATTTTAGAATTTAAAATATTACTTTAATGATGATTGTTCTAAATACGATTTACTCAATCTAGTTATAATCAGTTTTGTATATTTATTGATCTCATCTTAATGGTATTTTTTAAATAATCAGAAACATTGAACATAACATCGTTCCATACATATCGTACATACATTTTTTTTTGTTATTTTTAGCTTCACGCTGTATAGCAGAGTAGGCAGAAGGAACCTGAGAACTTAGTGTTAAGACACTCCGTTCCCCAGTTTCCACCGAATTGAAGCATTACGTGTTGAGTGGCGGAACTCAACGCCACGCTTTGCCTTGTTACCAAACCCAGGAAAATGAAAATACTAAACTTTTACATATCCTGGAGTGGAAATTGAACCCCCAACCTGTCGCGTTTACAGTGCACGCTTGTGCCTCAGCGCCACGACAGGCGCTCCTACAAACATATCCTACATGTGTAGGATACAATACAATTACTATAATAATATACAAGTCTACAGAAAAACTTTACGGTATTTTTTTTCTGTTAACTTTTGGTTATGAATTCGAATTCCACTTTTTAACTATGGTAAGAGAAAACGCGGCGTTGAGTTCCGTCACTCAAATTTTGATGTTTTGAACCTTCCGTTCTCCGTATTTCGCATGAATATGCGAAATACGGAGAACGGAAGGTTTTGACACTGGGTTCTCTTTGCAAAAATAAAATCTTGAAGCTGCTAATATGATATTTATTTCTTATAAATATTATGTCATAGTTAATAAACCGCATAAGAATGTTAATTTAGCTAAATTTGGAACACGGCATTTAATTATAGCGCCGTCTAACTGTTATCGAAGTCTCTAGAAACAAATCTAATCGATCTTGTCTTATTAATATGTAATTATAGTGAAAGTCATTAAAAATCAATAAAATTGTCGTTATAATTTATTAACACACTAATATTTATTTATATCGACATTTAATTTAAATAAACTGTACTGATAATTAAAATTTGGCAATATAAGAAAACTGAATTCAAATAAAATGTACTAAAAAGTAAAATCATTACACATAACTCAAAAACAAATAAATTAAACCACATCAGAATCACTGGCTATCATATAAAAAATAATCATCAAAATTGGTTCATTCTCTAAAAAAATTACAAACACTCGATAAAAAAATAAGTGGAATTGAGAATCTCTTCCTTTTATTGATATCGGTCAAAACCAACTACTCTTAATCTGCCTATGACCACAGACAATTTGTATACTTCATACTATATATGTTTACGCATATAGCAGGGTAGGCAGAGGGAACCTGAGAACCTAGTGTTAAGACACTCCGTTCCCCACTTTCCACTCACTTTCCATACACTAAGTGGTGGAACTCAACGCCGCGCTTTGCCTTGTTACCAAACCCGGGAAATAAAATTTCCATTTCCTGGAGTGGGAATCAAACCCACAATCTGTTGCGTTTACAGTCGCACGCTTGTGCCTCTGCGCCACGACAGGCGTTATACTATGACTTCATACTATGATTAGTGTTATGAAATGTCAAAATTAATAAAATTGTGATAGCAAATTTTATACGATAAATTACTTACATATAGGTATGGTAATTACATTATGCGGTCTACGGATTCATAGATTATCTGTTTGCAATAATTACAAAATAAAAAAAGTTCTTCACTTTTTCTCGTCTAGTAGGGTGGCGAAGATAACCTAGTCTCGGGATACTCTGGATTCCGTTTTCTGCCTAAATCCGGAACTTTACGTGTTCATTGGCTAAAGTCAATGCCGTCACTTGCTTTATTAAAGCGAAGAAAGAAAAATAACATTAATATAACCATTCCTCTAAGAGGGGTATCAAAACATTAAAAACTACATTGACACAAGGAACAAAATAACTTATATAATTATTTATCGAGTACTTTTCCTAAAAAATGCATTGTAGCAATGACCTTTGTAACCTAAATCCTAGTTCTCCGATCGATCGCACCGAACTTGACATACATATTATATACCCTCTGATGTGTGACATGTATCAATCTATTCAACTATTTTTATCCGGTGAGGTTGATCATATTTAAAATATTACTCGCTATTATCGCTAATACTATTATTTGAGTTACATTAGTAAAAAGGTAATAAATCATTTACTTTAAATACCAAGTCAAATTAATTTCTTACTAAAATAAAATACGCCATAAAACGCATGTCGTGGCGCAGAGGCACAAACGTGCGACTGTAAACGTGACAGGTTGTGGGTTCGATTCCCACTTCAGGAAATGGAATTTTTCATTTACTGGGCTTGGTAACAAGGCAGAGCGCGGCGTTGAGTTCCGCCGCTCAGCACGCAGTGCCTCAATTCGGCGGAAATTGGTAAACGGAGTGTCTTAACACTAGGTTCTCAGGTTCCCTCTACCTACCCTGTTATATGCGGGATACAGCGTGAAGCTAAAAAAATGAAGCAAATATGACTATTGGGACTTGTTTAAGTGCCTCGACGAAAAGGCAATGGGTTTAAACCCTCTATAGCTAGTACTTATTAAAATAGCTTACACTTTATTAGGATTGTTAATCGTATAAGAATTTATTACTTATATTATTTGTAACACAAATCAAGGTCTTTATTATTTTTTTTTCTAGTAAAAAAAAAGTGTTCTTTTACTTTCTTTCTCATTGGTCTTGTAATCAATTCATCATTTCATTTGTCACTTTTCCATTTTCCTTTCCAACCTTCTTATTTTGTGTTATGCATAACCACAGACATGTTTCGTTCGTGCCTTTATCTTTTCTGTATTTTTTAAATTATATTTGTGCTATTATTTTTTTACTAAATATGTGAGTTTGTAATAATCTTAAATTTCTTCCAGTTCATATCCGAAGTCCGATAATTCTGATTTCTGTTCTCTTCATTTATCACTTCAATTGGACAAAAAGTATATAACGTATAATATTTTTGCTTTAAACTTCGATTATTACAAGCGCATATATGTTTATGTACTTACTTAATGATTGACGTCCTCCGCCATGCAATTAAATGAACAATAGAATTCATGCTGCCGTGATTTATCTTTTCTTACAAAAACATAATACTGACACTAAATGTTTACCGTTAGTTATAACACGTTCCTAGCTGTACAAGTCTAACAAAGTATTTTATTTTTTCTCTATATTACTCATATGTAGCTTAAAATGTAGTTTTAATATCTAGTTTGTATCTTTCTGTTTCTTAATGCGTCAAATAATTTGAAAAGTACGTGTAATATGTGCGGTATAGGAATTAAATTCATAACCATCGCGTTCCGCCAAACTCGTAGCGCCATTGCACCGCGATGTCAATAATGTTTACAATAATAAATTATAAATTTTATTGCCTTTTAAATTTAAATCATAAAATATATTCTTTATACAACACAAAAGGTAATCAGAAAGAACAAAGTAATATAACTAATAGCCGGTTCTCGATTTGTAGTGTTAAGGTGGATGTCAACGCCAAACTTTGTGTATGCAGGCTGGACAATGTACTACATGTGAATATCCCTTCACATATGTGAATATTCCTTAGAATTGAAATTGAACCCAGAACTATTGTGCCTACACAATAAAATCAGTCATTTTTTTTTCTAATTGTGCCACTAAGCTAACATTCATCGTACTAATATTATAAATGCAAAAGTTTGGGTGTATATTTGTTACACTTCTACGCAAAATCTACTGAACAAATTAAGAATAAACTGTACTGTAATGTAACTTTAGAATAACACATATAACATAGGCTATAATATATAAAAAATATTTTTTTTTAGCTTCACTCTGTATCCCGCATATAGCAGGGTAGGCAGAGGGAACCTAAGAACCTAGTATTAGAACACTCCGTTCTCCACTTTCTGCCGAATTGAGGCATTGCGTGCTGAGTTGTTACATTTTATATAATTTAGCTACAATATAATAAATAGCTACTGTCTAGAAAATAATAAATTTAAAATACACATTTACATCAAAAATTACCTTCACACGACAAAGCATTGCTTCATCTCGTGAGCTCGCGTAATTATTATTACAGCTACTTGTAAAGATAAATGCTAAGCCAACCCACACTCAGAACAGTGTACAGATTTAACTATGCATTACAGAATTATTATCTTCCTTTTACGTAGGTATGTGAAAATGTCGTGAATTTCCGTAACTTAAAGTATAAACGTGATCTTTGATTGCAGACTTTATTATCCGTGACAAAGCGACTATCCTTTGAAATTGTTATTTTTTCAAACAAAAGTTTTTACTAAGTATCATATAAAGAAGTCATTGAATATTGACTAAGTAGTTTGCATAATTCGTTCACTTCTTTATGTATTTTTTCACTTATTGTCGTTTATGTTTTAATTTCTAACGCTACACATAAAAAAAATATTTTAATAAATGTAGTAATTTTGACTTTTATGATGTATGTCTGTTAAAATTTTGATATATTTATTTGACTGGAAAATTATATATGTATATATATATACATATTTTTCTAGTGCTTATTTAATATGTCAATAGACTCGACTTCAAAAAAGAAAGAAGTTATCAATTCGATTGTATTTTTTGTCTGTGAATACTTACTAGTGAATTTTCTTTGAAACCAGTTCTCTTTTTTTTTTTAAATAGTATTTATTTACAATATCAGTTCTTTAAGTTGTATATATCTATTTGTACTAGCGTCACCGTAAATGCGTTAATAACGCATTGTGTAATAACGTATTGTCACTTTATATAAACATGGACGACAAATCATGGTAGTGTGTGTAACATTTATTTTATTAATTTAATGTGTTTTTATGCATTATTTTTAGAAAATATAATCAATATGCACTCCTTCGCTCTATAAACTATAAGTGTGCCAAGTTTCATGCTCCTCCTTCTGCGTAGTTTTCGTAAAAAGGGATTCTAAGATTTTCTTCACGTATTTATATATAGATGATAGCTAGTGCGTCTAATGTGGTACCATTAGATTAAGGGAATAGTTTTTGAGTTATTTGTAATAGTTGTACTTTTTTGGTCATTTTTTTGAAATCGGTTCTCTTTTTTTGTTAAAATCGTAATTATTCACAATTTCAGTTCCTTAAGTTGTACATATCTATTTGTATACCTACGAGTATGTATATGTATATTTAGTTAGTATCTATATTCGTAATCCATTACGTGGACCGGAAAGTTCCGCAATCCCAGTCTCATGGCAGACGGCTAAATTGGCGGGGATCCCGACTAGACCTTGCACGCCCTCTTGCTTCAAAGTGATATATTGCTCATTTATTGTCACTACCTGTCGCTAATGTATTAAATTTTGGCCTCTTTTAGAACTACAAATCCATTCATTTTAAATTATATTCCTTTTAATTAGAATGAAATTAAATAAATAATTGATTTTTTTTATGGCTACATGAAATTAAAAAGAAAGTGCTCATATACAATGTTTGGCTAGTTTAGTGGCTATGGATGCGAAGCCGAACACTGTGGGTTCGATTATCAACCTACTCAGATATTTCTATAAAGCATATTAGTATATATTTTTCTTTCTTGATGTTTAAACTGCTTATTGTGTAATTTGGCTTATACATATATTTATTTAAAAATCTATTACACGCCATTAGTTCCAAATTCAAAAACAATTTAAGAGTACAAGTATTGCCTACAGTAAAAACAACATTATAAAAAGGAAATAATAAATATAAATAATTGTTTTATTAAGTGTCAATAATAAAACTTAAAAAGTTAATTTCAAACTGTAAATTATAAAAGTTGCGTAAAAATATTTGTATGGTAGATTTATCGATATCGATTGGAAGAGATTATAAGCAGGAAGTTGTACATTGCATATATCTTATCTGTCAAAGCGCTTTCTTACGAAATGAAAGTGTGGACTAATTATACGTGTATACTTAAGTATATTTATAGTAGGTTATATTTGTATATATATTCTTTATTGCACTTAAAAAAACATACAAGAAATACAAACATAAAGATTAGTACACAAAGGTCTCTAAAAGAGATTATATCT
Source organism: Philaethria dido (assembly GCA_033558755.1). Taxonomy (NCBI): domain Eukaryota; kingdom Metazoa; phylum Arthropoda; class Insecta; order Lepidoptera; family Nymphalidae; genus Philaethria; species Philaethria dido. The sequence goes on from JAKGSA010000649.1 coordinate 1,297,145, forward strand.
AAGAAAGCCTATCTCAAAACGCCTGTCGTGGCGCAGAGGCACAAGCGTGCGACTGTAAACGCGACAGGTTGTGGGTTCGATTCCCACTCCAGCAAATGTAAAAGTTTAGTATTTTCATTTCCTGGGCTTGGTAACAAGGCAAAGCGCGGCGTTGAGTTCTGCCACTCAACACGCAATGCCTCAATTCGGAGGAAAGGGGGAAACAGTGTCTTAACACTAGGTTCCCTCTGCCTACTCTGCAATATGCGGGATACAGCGTGAAGCTATATATGTGTATCTAAAAGAGATCTCTACCAGTTAACCCGTGGAAGTGGATGAGTGCATAACAGCGGGATAGAGTGTCTGTGCAATGACCAGAAATAAAAGAGAAATAGGGAAAAAAACAGTAAAAAAAAATAAATATAAATATACAAACATACACAAGAAAAACATTTATATAATGTTTTTCTTTATATATTGATTATATTTTGTGGAGTAAATAATCTATTTCGTTCCATAATATTTATTCATTATTTTTTAATATTCATACATGTACACACACAGTAGTAATATGAGGCCATCGTTGCGCAGTGGGATAGCGACTATGAACACGATAAGGTTTCGGTTCCATCCCCTCTGGGGGAGATCCCCACTAAATAATTGAAATATTACTTTAATTTCCCTCCTGTGGTAGCCAAAGCATTCAGTTACGTGACTTAACGAGCAATATCTCACTTTCAGACTGAAACTAGAAAAAGAAGTACCTTAACTCAAGACTCTGATAATTAGACTGCATATGGTGCTCACACGTATAAGAATACTAGTTCCATTATAACTGCGTCTAGTCTTATATATGTATTGGTGGCTTCACAGTAACCATTCTTATTATAAAATATATTACCAAATTGAAATTGTACCGTTACAAAGTATCATTATCTATGTAGGCTATTTATAGAACGTTATTTGCGTCAATTATTGGGTCTTATACTTTTAAGTACGCCACTTATCAATTATGCAATTTTAATCTATTTCAAGTTAGCGAAGTGAATCTATGAGAGTAAAAGAAAACTACAGGTACAATACCATAATATAATAGGCACAAGCGTGCGTCTGTAAACGCGACCGGTTGTGGGTTCGATTCCCACTCCAGGAAATTGAATTTTTCATTTTCTAGGTTTGGTAACAAGGCAAAGCGCGGCGTTGAGTTCCACCACTCGGCACGCAATTCCTCAATTCGGCGGAAAGTGGGGTACGGAGTGTCTTAACACTAGGTTTCCTCTGCCTACCCTGCTATATGCGGGATACAGCGTTAAACTATGTATGTAGGTATATACCTAAATAAACGAATATGTTTAAGATGGTAAATAAAAATAATGTAGTGATTATAATTTCATTCTTATCTTTTCACGATATCGATAATGCATGCTAACCTATAAATAATTATAGTGTGTGATGTTAGGGACATCTAAACTGCGTCAATTTTTTTTCCGTTACTGAGTGACTGACTGACAAAGTCGAAAATATTGAATGTAGTAAGAAAAAGTCTGGTATGAACGTTCTTCTCCTTGGGAAGTCTAAGGGATTAAGAAAGGGTTTCGAAATTCTAACGGGAACGAGGAAAAACGTGATATTAAGTTTTGCATTCGAAACTACGCAAGATATAAATAGTATGTCAAGGATCTCAAAGTCCAAGTAATGGAAGTTGCAGGCTATAACTCGTAAACCGTAATTATACAGCTTACATATATTTAAAATCCTGTACAGAACCAGAAAAGATTATAAGATTTTTTTTTCAACTCTACCCTCTACCCCGCACATAGCGGGGTAGGCAGAGGGAATCTGAGAACCTAGTGTTAAGACACTCCGTTCTATTTTAGTCTTTCCCAACTGAGTCCTATCGTGGCGCAGAGGCACAAGCGTGCGTAGCGTCTGTAAACGTGACAGATTGTGAATTCGACTCCCACTCCAAAGAAATTAGAATATCAAATAATATTTATTTTCATTTCCTCTCCCTGGTAACAAGTATGCCTTGTTTTACAAGTATGCACGGCGTTGAGTTCCGCCACGTAACGTAAATGAAAGAAATTTATATAAATTGTGTATAATAAATTATATCAATTTAAAGTAGCAGTACTTTAGTGCGATGCTAGTAGCTAACGTCGTAACTTGCACAAATCTTAAATTAATAGTTGCTTAATAACTTCAATATTCTAACTGTGTATGTCTGACTAGTTTTACGGTCTAACTGTAAACGTGATTGGTTGTAGGGTCGATTCCCACTTGACGTCATGATTATATTTAAATTATTTTCATTTTCCCGCTCCTATAGGACAAAAGTTAAGTTCCATCGCTTAACACCCAATTTTTTTTAATTTCGGGCAAAAAATGGACTGCAGAGTGTCTTAGATTCACACTAGGTTCTCTCTGATGACCCCGCTATGCGGTAAAAAGCGTCTAGTTAAAAAAAAAAAAAGATATTTTCTACGTATCAACATCCCTATTCACCGTAATGAGAATATAATTGAGGAATAAACACTAAAGTACAGTCAGGTTTACGGATAATAAAACTAATCTACCACAGTATTATTATTTCATGATAGTTTGTTTTTCTAATTATACATGCTACCTATGATTACATCAATTTCTGGGCTGGTGTATGTAAATATTGTAATTTAAAAACGTATGAAAAATATTAAAACACGCTCAGAGATATTAATTAATGTTAAGCTGACATATTCGCAAAAGTAGATACAAATTTAATATCAAAAAGTCAGTATCATAATTTGTGAAACAAAGGCTTGTTTTTGCATATTATGACGAAAAACTAAAAAAAATGTTCCTGGATAGATATAAGCATAACAACGCCAATAATAACCGGGTAAAACTAGTAAAATCCTATGGAATAAGAACTGCTTTAAAAACATTCAATAGAGAGATATATATAAGTGTGACAATCTGACAAACACGTTCAAATAATTTTAGTAAACATATTGGTTTTACAAATCTTCATAATAGTAAGAAATACGTGGCTACATATATATCACTAGCGCAGTTATGATGACTTTGAATGAAAATAATAGTTGAAATTTCATTCGAGGATATATTTGTTGTATTTAATCCAATTGTTTGTAATTTAAGTGTTATTACCTGGCCTGGATTGAATTGAATAATATTACCAACATTTTGGACTTCTGAACTTGAGGAAACATTATGTTTGGGTATCTCGTAAAATAAGAAAGAACTATTTAACATTCACGAACTTATTATTATAGAATTTGAAAAATGTAGGTATTTTTAGTACTGCAGTCATTTTTTTAGCTTCACGCTCTCTCCCACGCATAGCAGCGTAGGCAGATGGAACCAGAGAACCTAGTGTTAAGACACTCCGTTTACGAATTGAGGCAGTGCGTGCTGAGTGGTACTTAACTCCGCGCTTCACCTTGTTACTACTGATGAAAATACTAAGTACTATGTAATATTTTCATTTCCTGGACTGGGAATCGAACCCCCAATCTGCGTTTACAGTCGCACGCTTGTGTCTCTGCACTGCAACAGTTTCTATAACCAGTGACTATAATCAAATAATATGTAAAAAACAATATTGGCAATATGAATCAGCTAATGCGTTCATGACCTACAATTTATTTATAACTTACATACGAATTGCCATTTTCTCGTATAAAAGGGATATTCGTTTATGTTGTTGTAGTTTTACTCAGGTATAAACATAAAAGTTACTGGTATTTTAAAAGATTTTGTAATAAACCTCAAGTATGCATATTTATTTTACATCGCTTCAGTATCTAATTGGAGATAAGTTATCAATGCAGTAAATAATTGAACAAAATATTTTTCTCTTTAGTTTGTTCATTATACATATATTCATTTTTATTTAATCGTTATTTCCTCTCTTGGGAACAATAATCAAACCCATGGTTCTTTAAAAATTAAAATTCATTTTAGTACTAGATACATTGTTATAAGTATTGTATGTTCGGAAAAATAAAATATGAAGAAAATACCGGCGCAACTAGATCGCCTTAGCTATAGCTTTGGATTCTGTCCGACACTAAATGTGCCTGAAATAAACGGGAAGTGGAGAATGCAATGTAAGACTTTCTATACCTAAACTGCAGTAAATGTAATTAGTTTTACTTACTTAACTTCACGCTTTATCCCTAGCGGGGTAGTCAGAGAGAACGAAGCACCAAACGCTACGATCCTTGCATACCTCTTTCGCCTCGTCCACAGTCATTAACCTCTTCATGCATGCCCTAGGGGGGGGTCCTCATGCTTTTTACGTGACCTTCCTCCAGTATCATTGATACTGTGTTTTCGAAGGTCAACCGAGGTCTCCCCTCACCTCTCTTGCCGCTCACCTTTGCTTCATATATCTTTTTCACCATTCTTTCATCACTCATCCTCTCGACGTGCCCAAACCACCTGAGCACGTTCTTCTTCATTCTTACTATAACTATAATTAGATTATTCTTGACAACATGAATGACATATATATTTGCAACTATTTTTTTTGTGAATTACGTGTTTATATTTTTCAACATGTTTGGCACTTCACAGAGTAGGAAGGTAAGTGAAAGATCAAAGATCATATTCACGTACCGCAACAATATAGACTTTGTATATTTAGTGGCGTAATCCACGTTCATGGTTTGTCTAACCAGACTAAGAAATAAAAACGTTACGCAAAAACTACTGAACATTAGGGACGTTAAAAAGACTTTGTGTAATTTTAGCATAAAATAACGATAAATATCTATCTAGTTTAAAATATTTAAATGGATGGAATAAGATACCACAAATAGTTTATTTTATCTTTACGGTTGAGTGCCGGAACTCAACGCCGCGCTTTGCCTTGCTACCAAACCCAAGAAATGTCTCGTTTATCCCTGTCGCGTTTACAGTCGCACGCTTGTGCCTCTGCGCCACGACGGAACGGACGGACGGACGGAATTGTTGAAAGAGAACAGAGTGTCTTAACACTAGGTTCTCTGGTTCCCTCTGCATACCCTGCTATATGCGGGATACAGCGTGAAGTTACAAAAAAAAAGTCTTTAAGGTAGCGACCAGTCGTAGTGGAGAGACAAGCGTGTGAATGTAAACTCGGCAGATTGTGGGTTCAATTCCCACTCCAGGAAATAAACGAAATAAATATTTATATATAAATAAAATTTAATATTCTCATTTCCTCGCTCTGGTAACATAATCAAAGCGCGATGTTGAGTTCCGCCACTCAGCACGCAATGCCTCAATTCGGCGGAAAGTGGAGGACGGAAATCGTAAAGAGAACGCAGTATCTTAACACTAGGTTCTCAGGTTCCATCTGTCTACCCTGCTATGTGCGGGATATAGTATGAAGCTAAAAAAATTTTTTTAGTGGGATATTTTTTCACTGCGCTACAACGATAGGTGTTGTAAGTACGGTAGGAACTTTTAGATTCGACACAAACAGATACCTATTCTTCAATTAAGGGGAAAGACCGAGAAGCTGTATCTATAAATGTTCATTATTAAATATAATTTTATTTGATTCAATGACATTTATGGCTTATTTATTTTATCGCTTCTGGTATCCACGCTTAATAATTTTACAATAGCCAATTATTCTACGAAACTCTTATAAATACCTGTATAATAGGTAAAGGAAAAACTTTGGACATGATTAATATGGACAATAAGCAGAAAGCCAATATTTTTTGTAATAATTCATTAGAAATAAGGCTTTATCGGGTAACTCCGAAAATCGGGTATTGAGAATTACCGCTCGGAGACGTATCGCATCTTTAGAATTATGACCTGTTTAAAAAAATATCAATTTTTGGGAAACGTCAATATAGATTTGTACATTTAAATTTTTTGAAAAGAAATAATTTTTTTTTAATGGCTATATTTCAATTAATATATTGTTTGAATCAAATTCATTAAAATCTTAAATCTCTAAGTCGCTTTGTGGCAAAAAATTATAATTTAGATTTTTTTGCGCCTGCAAAAATGAATGTGGCCTGAGCTGGCTTACTGCCGCGTTTCGCAATACGGTAATAATAGAAACACCCAATTTTCAGAATTACCTGAATACGTACATAAAATTAATAAAATAAATATTACACATATTAACATGTGTTTGACATACACTTTTGTATAAAGTGACATACACTTTGGTACGACAACGCATGTTTTATGCGTTACCTTATTGCATACAAAATACAAACGATTGACATGTCCTTCAATTTTTAATTATTCGTTGCTTAATCATTGGATCGTGACGCCATTTTGAAGCCTGTTTTCATTCATACTATGGTTCGCATTCTACTAACAAACTATTGTTAAATGAACTTTGCGGTCTATTTCGTATGATTTAAAGATATACAATGGTGACCATATGTAGATACATCTTTTTTAAAATTCTCATGCTTCTCCTGTTATATACTAGGTACGCAGAGAAAACCTGAAATATATTGCCATTTTAAAAAAATCATATATTAAATAGCAAAAACTTAACAATACTATGAAATGTAAAAATATAAAAAAATATTTCTTCTAGTAAAAATACCAATACCAATTCAACTTTATCTTCACGCTTTATCTCGCATAGCAGGGTACCAGGGTCACAGAGAACTTAGTGTCAAGATGCTTCGTTCGCTTCTTTTCGCTCGAATTCGAGACTGTGTATTAATTAGTGGTACTCAACGCCGCGCTTTGTTCTGCCAGAATGGAAAAATTCAAATAATTTAAATATTTTAAAAGCAACTTAAAAATCTGTAGCTGCATTAAAACATAAATGTTATATTATATTCCAGACATGAGTGTGTCTTTTTGGTACTGGTCCTCCATGAGCTCTTTGAGTGTATATGAACGTACACCCTTGAATAATCAGAGTGTGTATAAACAACTAAATAGTAACTTGAATTGGGTGCTTTCGAATTTTTCGTAGCAAACCTTATTGTATACTTATATTTTATTTTATTTAGCGGTAGGGCGGGTAACCCCGGACACTTCAATTTCTAAGAAACTAAACACATTGCTTAGATCCTTACCGTCTCTAGTGAAGGTATCTTTACAATAACTCTCTACTCTAGAGTAGAAACAATTGTAGTTAGATTACAGTGCGGACTTTTAGTAAATTAGTCGTGAGAGAATGTTTTGTTTCCACCAAAAAAAATCATCGATCCTGTCAAAATTCACCGATAGTTATTAAGTACATTCAGTAAGTGTTCATACTTGTCTGCTATTCAGAGTTTTAGAAAATTTTATAAATTTAAAGGTTATAGTAGTATTTTTAAGTTTTTTTTTCTTGTACATTTTAAGTGCTTAAATTTAAAAATGTTACATGATATCGGTTGGGTAGCCTTGGAAACTATGATGTAGGCTACCCCTGGATACGGTCCTAAGTGTTGGATTTCACTATATTATTCAAACTGCAATTTAGTGTTATTTTGCTTATTTATTGAAAATATTTGGAAACTTAACAGCTAAAAAGCTTGTCACGATCGATATCGATCGATATATTCGATATGGACACTTTATACAAACAGAAATGATGAATGATGATATCCCACCATACACATATATATGAAAACTTCGCCAATAGCGATGTAAATGGGTGCCAAATTGCCTCTATATAATTCCAAAATTTGTTAAGAAGTAAATAAAAATATCGAAGCTTAAAGTTTGACTTCAACTTCAAGGTAAATCAATTCAAATTATTTCAAAACTTGTTTTATTCTAACTAAAAAACAAAATTTAAAATTAGTTTTTGAGGCAAGTTTAATCAATAATATGATCCGTAGATATATAGATGTATGCAATTCAAGTTTTTGTATAGATATAGATAGTGAATAAAATAAATTCATTATGTTCAATTTGACACACTTTTGAAGAACTTAATAAAACAGGGCTAATTAAATAATTGAATATTGCTATATACACATATAGTGTAGTAAATATAATATTGTTTTATACTGTACATATCAGTGGCGTGGCGTCCATGTAACACGGTTCGTACCGGCTTACATTTTGAAAATGACAATAATTTTATGGATAAATTTGGGAAATTTATGATCGTCTTAGAAGAAGAGTACTTTTAGGTCTGGTGTGGTATATACCATATATGTGCCCACAAACGTCTACGTGTTCCTAAGTAGGCATATGAATAGAGACGATTTCGAATTTGAATTGATAGAAAGAGCAGTATATCTCGCTTAGTTTGTGACAGTTTGGTCTCGTTGAGATAATTTCACCAGAACCACCTACGCATGACATATTGTATAATGCAAAAGCACGTTGAAGCGATCAAGCATCGCATATTTGGGCTTTTTTAAGGAAAGTTTTATACATCTTCGTAAATTATTGTCATAAAAATTTAAGTTTTATTGAAAAATATTCGCTTCGGACCTTTAAAAAATAATAAATTATCAAAACCACTAGATTATAAGAAATACTTATATGGAAATATTTTTTTAGTTTTTTTTGTTTTCAGTGGTGTATTACCAATGATATTTTATGTTTTGCATGTGATTAGGCAGTAGACACTTTGTTAATCTCAGTAATATTTTGAACTCGTTTATGAGATTTCCCTTTTTTATCTGGTCTAATTTAGTAGTTAAGTAAACGTTTTATTATTCTCATCATAAAGATCAACGCAAGGTAAACGTGGCATATACCTATATCCAACACATAAGGACTACGAGGATTACAACTTACACAGCTTGGGTAAAGTGTGGCAAGGCTATGCTAATGTATCGTTATTTGCGTAGTCTGGTGTTAAATTAGAAAGCGTATAAAATAAATGCAAGAATTTACATTACATAAATAAATGAAAAAAAAGCAGTGGTTCATCTACACTTTTCGTTTTGTAAACTGAGTCAGCGAGTCTCCATTTGCTTCTCTGATTGAATGAACTTATTTTATTTTCTTTTTTTTTTTTATTTAGGAGACGAGAAAATGATTTTTATAAGCGACAAGCCGTTAATGACATTAAATTAACTTTTATATAAAAAACCAAAAAAATAGAAAAAAATGGTTTAAATCATGATCGATCACAGCGTTATTCGCTGTAGCAGTTTCAGACCCTATTAACAGTATCAGCCCGAGACCAGTGCAGTGCAAACTTTTGTGTAATATTTTGTTAACGCATGGTTTCCCATGCAAGATGTATCGAGTATGTTACCTGACACAGTAAATGCAATTTCACTAGCACTGACGCACTAGTACTGGTGGCATCTTTTGAGTATTAGTTCTTCACTATCAATAGCCAATAAATTTTCGTGGACACCCCGAATTGTGAACCCCTATTTCCCGCCCGACGTAGATCATTGATGAATCTCTTGGTCGAACTCGACCTTTGGAGCCATCTGAACCTCTGAGATTTCATCTGACCTCTTTGGGGATCAGGACTAATCTGAGGGATACCATCGTAACAATATTCGCGGCGTTTTGCTAACTGCCTTTATAATAATGACAGGAGATTAGGATTCAGATTAGTTGCTTAAGATTGATTACTGTAACTAATAAAAACAAAGGCAGACCCTAAAGCTTTTAAGTCCCTCTATAAGTATGGGAGAGCTTATATATAACACTAACTGGTGGCTTAATGACGTTTAAGGCACATTTTCTTCACTCAACTATTCTAAGTGTTTAGTGTCAAGGACATTTTGCTGTTTTCTTATTACTTATACATTTTTTATGAAAGTGACTAAGTATGTAATAATGACTTTAGTTTGAAGAGTTTATATATAATTGTATTGCAAATAAAGTAAGATTAGATATAAAGTAATCCTTGAAGATTGAAGTTTACTTTACATTGTCATTAAAATTCTTTCTTTGAGTGTCAAGAGAGGTAAACTTGAAAATGGTGACAAGTTGGTAATTCTACACTTAAAAATATGCTATATGCTGTAGGAAATACCTAATATAAAGTACTAACTAGTTATTAACAGTTGACCGAAAAAAAAACGCCTGTCGTGGCGCAGAGGCACAAGCGTGCGACTGTCAACGTGACAGGTTGTGGGTTTGATTTCCAATCCAGGGAATGAAAATTATAATTAATATTTAGTATTTTCATTTCCTGGGTATGGAGAAAAGGCAAAGTACGACGTTGAATTCCGCCACTCATCACGCAATGTCTCAATCCGGTGGAAAGTGGGCAACGGAATTCTTGAAAGAGAACGGAATGTTTTAACACTAGGTTCTCTGGTTCCTTCTGCCTAACCTGCTATGTGCAGGATACGACGTGAAGCTAAAAAAACCGATCTCGAAACTCTTACGAAATTTGCGTTCGAAAAATAGAAATTTAGTACATTTAGTTTGATCGAAAGCAGAATTAAGACATTGCGTGCTGAGTGGCGGAACTCAACGCCGCGCTTTGCCTTGTTACCACACCCAGGAAATGAAAAATTCCATTTCCTGGAGTGGGAATCGAACCCACAACAGTCGCACGCTCAAGCCTCAACGCCACGACAGGCGTTTACATCAGTAAATACAAATAACATATTCAGTACACAGGTTTTAATCTAGGTGTAACAAACACTTATAGGCTTAGTAGAAATAAAATAAATTCCTAAGTGCGATATAAGACAAGAAAAAGAATACAAAAACAAAATTAAGCAAAAGTATGATGTTAAAATATTTTTTACATTTTTTATTTTTAAAACGTGTTCCCATGAAAGTTGGTGTACCACTATGGAAGTAGGTGAGATAGGGATCTCAAATATATATTTTGTGGTATACACCTGTCGTGGCACAGAGGCATAAGCGTGCGACTGTAAACGCGACAGGTTGTGGTTTCAATTCCCATTCCAGGAAATGGAATTTTTCATTTCCTGGGTTTGGTAACAAGGCAAAGCGCGGCGTTGAGTTTCGCCACTCAGCACGCAATGCATCAATTGGGCGAAAAATGGGAAACGGAGTGTCTTAACACTAGGTTAAGGGTAAGGGTTCCCCTTGGGTAGTGTCCAGACACTCAGTTTCCCACTTTCTTCTCAAAATTAAATCATCGTGTGTGTGTGAGCGAAGAAATGAAAATAATTTTAATATAATTAATTCCCACTAGTGGAAATCGAACTCGTAAACAATTGTGATTACTTCATATGCTATTCCACTACGCCACGATGGTCTATATTTTTTTTAGCTTCACACTGTATTCTGCAAATAGCAGAGTGGGCAGAATGAACCACAGAACCAAGTGTTAGCCTCTTTTGACATTTCTTTTTCTTTTGACATTTACGTTCCCCACTTTCCGTTGAATAGTGGCATTGCGTGTTGAGTGGCGGAACTTAACGCCGCGCCTTGCCTTGTTACCAGAGCGAGAAAATGAAAATACTAAATATTATTTAATATTTTCATTTCCTGAAGTGGGAATCGAACCCAAAACCTGTCGCGTTTACAGTCGTACACTTGTGCCTCTGCACCACAACAGGCCTCAATATGGTTTATTTATATAATAATTATCATAAAGCAGGTAATAAAAAAATGTATTCATGAAAAAGTTTATTATTTTATCTTAACCTACATTATTTATACATAAATTTAACCTTAATAATAGATATAATTACAATATTTTATGTAAAAGAACTACTTTTCCAAGGGCGCATAGTTAAGTAGTTTCTCAATTAAATCGACGTGGCCCAGCAACATGCGACGGCAACAATACCTTTTCAAACCGAGTGCATCTAGTGCATCACTAGAAGAAAAGAAAAAGATTTTATATTTTTTTAAAAATTCCACCTATTTTTTTCATACTAGGTGTTAATGAGTTAGTAAATTTATAAATTTTGTTTTATAAAATTTATATATCTGAAAGTGTATAACATTTCTTTTGTTTAACACTGTATCCTGCAACATAACAGTCAGACAGAGAACCTAGTGTTAAGACACTCCGTAACATTTCCGTACCTCACTTTCTGCGGAATTGAGACATTGCCTGCTGAGTGGCAGAACTCAATGACAGACTTTGCCTTGCAACCAGAGCGATTAAATTAAAATATTATATATTATTTTAATATTTTTATTTTATGGAATGGGAATTGAACCCACAACTTAATGCGTTCACAGGTGTGCCTCTGCACCAACTATTAAACTTAAAAAATGTATATGCATAGATATATTTTTTACATGCATCACCTGCATGCTGCGCTCTTTAAATGTTATTTATTTCAATTTGATTAGCCAACTCCAATGTAAACTGATAGTGATTTTATTATGATTTGTTTTCCTAAAATTTAAATTTCTAGTTTTTGTATATGTAAGTATGAGATCACTTTGTGTGATTATATAATTTTAACTTTAATTACATAAAAATAGAAACAATATTAAATATTTTTTATAAAATGTCTGAACATATTTCAACATAAACATTAATTCATTCTTTCTGCCTTCTTTGCAAAATACTTTATGTATGAAATGTATGAGAATTTGTAAGTACAAAATACATAAACCATATTTTAAAAATTATATATTTTCTAAAGTGGTAGATGTTTATTATCTTATTTGACAAAATTATATGCATTAAATATGGAAAAATAATAATATATTAATTTTACAAGTGTACTAATAATACCTTATTTTCACTTAGTGTTTTATCTAAACAATTTTAGATCCTTCACATGTTTATAGATACTTAACTGTAAAGTGAAAACTTTATATATAAATTTTATTAAATAATAAAAACCTAATTGCTCACCCCTCTGTATACTCTGCCTGTAAAAGACCCAGATATGCTTCCCATTTATTACCAATGACTTTACCACAAGTGAAACACCGCACTGGAATTATCATGTTTGGTCCTGTAAAACAAAACATCATTTAAATGTACATTCCCACGACAAACAGTTACTTAATAAAATAATAACATCAAGGCAATTTGTTATTAAATACATTATAATGACACGTCCGTGAGAAACGTAGTAAGATACGAGATTTATATGTTTTTTTTCATTTTTGAATACTTCTCCACGTGTTTTCTGAATAGTATGTTTAAATACATCGATTAAAAGTTAACAACAATACTTATTAATGGTGCTACAAAAAGAAATTAAAATACTATTAAGAACGTACCTACACTTTAATTTAACTAAAAAATAGAGTATATTTTTGTTGTCGAGTAGAATATTATTTTCAAAATTATTTTTATTTTTGCGGTACTCAACAAATCCTAATTTCTACAAACGTCAGTATAACAATGATGTTTGACAACTGAAGTCATAGACTTTAACAGACTACAAAATACCAAACCATAATCAAACAGTTTGTATTCTCTATAAGGCCTTTTGTACACATGCTTACTGCAACTTAATATTCATAATAAACTAAATGGATAAATTACAAGTAGAATTTTTATTATTATTTTAATATTTATTGTTATTTGTTTCAGATGTCCTGACAAAATGACATTGAGCGTTGAACAGCAAATTACATTTGATGATAGTCAAGTGGTAAGATATTATATTTTCTCATAACATTTTATTCTCAAAATCAATCTAACGATAATTATCATACGACTAATATTTTTGAGGTAATTAAAACAAAAAAAATAAATACATTAATATCATTTATTTTTTAGAACCAGTCTTAACATATAAAAAATAATCTAGTTACTTTTATAAAGTAACAAACTATTTAAAAAAAATATATATTTATTTAATTAATTTTTATTCTATTTTAAATTATATTCAACTACTAAACGTTAATATGAAGTATATATCATCTGTGTTCGCAATGACATAACGTGACAGTGACGTAATGTTTATATGATTCAATTTCGTATAACTACAAGTATAATGTAATAAAGTAGATATTAAATTGCAGTGTTGTTTATTGTGTAGTCACATATGGTGTGGTTGGGGGGCGTTTGTGGTTTAGTAACTGAGATAATTAGTATTGCACTCGTATTTCTTACATTTCTAACCTAGAATATTCAAAAGAATTTGCATTAAGCCTTTGTTTATTTTCTTGGATAACTCACATACAATTTTTCATTTCTTTTGTTTATATTTTTTATCAGATGTATTCTAATTTAATGGTAAAATAATTACAATTTAATGTGATGTGATAATGTTATAATATTTTTTGAAATAAAATATATATTTAGTAATTTTAAATGTTAATTATTATTGATATTTTCAACTATTGTGTCTGTGTTAATATGTAGTTAGACCACCACTTCCAACTAATTAAAATCATTAATTAGTAATAAAGTTATTTTAAAAATGAAATTATAAAAAGTGAATAATCTTCAAATTTGATTCTTAAAAAATTGAATAAGAAAATGCATGTAGAAGATGAAATTCAGCCACTTATTGAGTATAGCTCAATACAAAGTCGTGAATCTCTTTTGGATTTACTTACACAAAATATAAATACAGATCCAGAATTTGATCAGGTATAGTGTATAAAATTTCATTTTTATTTCCTGTTTTTAACTATATAAATTTATTATTAGCCTTATAATTTATTATTAAATTATGAAAAGATCAAGTCGAATTTAAAAACAAACCTATCAATCAATTGTAAGTATTAAAAAAATAATAAAATAAAACTTATTTATTGAGACAACTTTGTATTTTAAAATCTCATATAGTACTATAAAAATAAGGAAACCCGATACAAATAAGTAATCTAAAGTACTATGTGTCATAAAATTACATTGTTTTAATAATATGTGACTATATATGCTTAATTATATCTGCATATTATATAAGTAAACATTTACTTCTTATGAGTAATCCAGATTCTAATTGAACACTTGGTTGATTTAAGGTCACATTTACAGTGTTACACAGTTCTATACCTAAATGAAGAATTTCATAGAAGTTATTCTATTATATTTTCTTATTAGACTTTACTTTAAAATAACATTTAAATTTTCATTGCAGAAAAAGAAATTATATTCAGTATTTTTTGCTAATTAAATAAAAAAATATATAACAGTTTTTTTTATCATCATTTGTTAAATTTTGACAAACATAACCCACACATTTATCTTAAAATTTGAATATTTGTTCAAACATGTCTTCATTTTATGATATTTAAATTATATAAAGATATTTAAGAAACGTAAACTTGTATGTACACCGGGCTTTTATATTATTTTATTTTTTATTTTATTGTATTTCATTTTAACATTTTAAATATTGTTTCCGCACAAATGTAACAATTTTGTAAAACTATCTTATTACTGTTGTGTATTAGTGACAATTTTCTTAGCCAATAATAAAGTTCTATAAACCTAATTGCAATATAAAGTTAACTTAGCCTATATTTTAGATTAGACGACGATTAATATAAACAATATTATTATGTTTTATTAGATATATACATCTATATTATATAATACAATAATAATAGCTTAAATACTTATATCTATATATAAATTCATAAAGCAAAAACTTGGGACCCCTTTTTACGAAAATAACCAGACGGTGCTTGGAACCAGATGAAACTTGGCACACTAATAGTTTATATAGAAAAGGAGTGCAAACTGCTAACATTTTTTAAAAGAGTGCATAAAAAGTATATATATTATATTAACAAAATAAATGTTACACCATGGTTTGACATTCATGTTTATATAGTGTCATATACATTGATAAAAACCACGCATTGTTAACATGTCAATGGGGAGACTAGGTTATTTTAATAAGGCTATAAAAAAAATATATATACAAATTCCCATAGGGTACTGCAAATTATTTAAATAATGGATAAAAATGTTTTTTACACTTATTATTAATTAAGTGTGTTATAAAAGTTGTGTTCTTTAGTAATTGTGATGATTTCTTTTATGTTTCATCTCATGTTTTATATCTATACATTTGCAAAAAGTGACCAATAATAAAGTGTTACAGTTTTCCTCATGATCAATATTCAAGGTTGCTCAGTGTCAGGCACCTGTTCTTTAGAGATGCATTTAAAATAATATACTAAAAGGTTAAACATACATACATACATAGCTTCACGCTATATCCCTCATATAGTAAGGTAGGCAAAGGGAACCTATTGTTATGACACTCCGTTCCCCACTTTCCACCGAATTAAGGCATTTCGTGGTGAGTGGCGGAACTTAACGCTGCGCTTTGCCTTGTTACCAAACCCAGGAAATTAAAAATTCCATTTCTTGGAGTGGGAATCGAATCCACAAACTGTCGTGTTTACAGTCGCACGTTTGTGCCTCTGCGCCACGACAGGCGTTAAAAGATTAAAGATTTTAAAAATTTCTTCCATTATCCTACACAGTAAACTTGTAGGCTATTTTTTTATTATGAATTAATCTCAGTCATTTTATTTAACAATAAAATATAAATAAAAATCTTTGGATAAGTTATATCATGTGAAAATAATTTTACACAATTATTTTTGTATGAATTTAGCAAAGGCAGTCCTTGTCTTACGTCGTTTCGATTTACGTCGATTTAAGTTGCGTCGAACATTGTCTTGACACTATTCCTCAAGCATACGTCAATTGTTTCGATTTCCGGCATAGGAGAATTCATGTCCGTGTGGATCCTATCTTGAGTTTTACATGTATACATATATAAAATACGGCTCGCCTTACGTCGTTTCGGTTTACGTCGTATTTCGCGAACATAATTACGTAGACTTCTTGTACATTTTTTACATATTTGAACAAAAAAGTTTAATCCGTCCAGTATAGTCGAAGATTTGCGCATACAAACAGATAAATATATACACAAATTTATTAATACTTGAAAAGAAATATTAATTATTAATACATATTATATGACTGTCGGGAACGGAATTGTTGAAAGAGTAAGGAGTGTCTTTAACAATGTTCTCAGGTACTCCCTGCCTACCCTGCTATATGCGGGATACAGCGTGAAGCTATAAAAGCAAAAAAAAAAAAGACTTTTTTTAAATAGTTTTTTTCGTAAATATCTTCTTTGTACAGGTCTCCCTTTTCTGTCTATTTTATATAGAATTAATTGTAATAGAAATCTTTTTTTTCAGGTCGTATATGGCTACCGCAAATGTCGATGGCGGACTATTTTAGTATATATATTTTCAACTTTGACATGCGGTATACCGTTCCTCGTCTTCCACTGGTGGCCGACGTGGCTCCTATACGCCACATCAATCAGATGCTGCTTCCAAATAGCTGATCACGTTTTAGTAGTGGTAAGATTTTAATAGCAGTTTATTTAATATAGTCTTTGGTGTTTTCTTTAGATAGTAAAAAAATTGAGACATGAAATCATACATGAGGATATATAAAATTACGTACACACATGAAATCATACACACACACACACACACACATAAAATCACACACATGAGGCACAAATACACATAAATGCACATATGAGGTCATACGTGGACACACGAAATCATACAAACACTCATGAAATCACACGTACACACGTGAGGTCATACATACACATGTGAAATCATACACATTCACAAATGTACAAATGCGCAAAAAAATGATTTCCTTAAATATTTTTTTCTAACTATTTAAACTGAATAAACGAAGTATTTTTTTTTCTTTTAGGAAGTATATCAAAGGAAATGCAAAAGTTTTTTTATACATAAAATCATAGACAAAAATATAGCAGATGCAAGGTAAGGGTAACCTAAACATTCTTAATAATTGTGATCTTTGATTTTCGCGATTTTTACGCATATTACATGAAACTATTTTAACCGGATTTTAATCGCGTATATTTTTGTATTCGGAAATACAATTTTGGACTCCCGACGTTTCGAACACTTTACAGTAGTCTATGGTCACAAGTAGACTCTACCTACGATTCATCCGGTTAATATAGTTTCATTTAATATTTTTTAAAAATATTGTTTACAATAGTTCTTTGTTTTGTTTTTATAATGAATTCTTTTATTTCAGTGGCTTGTTAAATGAAGGTTTTGAAGATGAATTTGGGGGAGATAAAGGTCCTTTAGACAGTGCGGACGATCTACACACGCCTTTACATTTAGACGACGGTACTAAATTAAGTAAGTTAATTTATTCATGTTTAATTAAAATATCAATTGTAACAGTTTTAATTAATAATCTTTAATGTGAATTTTATTTTTTTATTTAAATTTGTTTTTCTTGAAGAACTCATTTTCATTATTTTCAGTTTTTTTTTAACAAAAACAATATTTTTATTAATGAAATTAAAGTTATAACTCTATTATCGTATATGGTGCTTACTTATAATTAATTGTGCAATTATGATATATGTTAACTTATACAATGATTGTTAGTATGTTAGTAAGCCTTAAATATAAACGTTTTTAAAATAAATTCAACTAAAAAATAAGAAATAAATAATAGTTTAAAAAAAGTAAAACTTTGTTTTTATGATTTTTTTTTTATATGAATCTTTGTGGGTTGGCTCAATTCGTCGGAAAGTGGGGAACGGAAATGTTGTGAGGACGGAGTGTCTTAACACTAGGTTCTCTAGTTCCCTTTGCCTAAATTTGTGAAGCTAAAAAAAAGGGTGCTGTTCTGTACTTTTTAAGTAATCTATTGACACCCCAATCTTTATTCACCCATCTTTTAAAAAAAAAATGTTAAATTTTTTATTCGAGTTTTTTTCAATATTTTTTTTTTTCATAAAAGCTCTCAAATGACTGTATTGAATGGTTTTAAATCTGATAGCTATCTTATTATTTTAAATACATACATATCTTTATCGCGGTATATAGTGAACGGATGACGGTGAGATAAACAGAATAATAAGCTCGTTGATAATATTTATTGGCGTAATTATGAAGTATGATGTTACGTAATGTGTTTTATATATTATTCCTATTTTATATGTACATAATTGTTGAACTATTTGATATTTGTATTTTTTAACCTCATTTTGTTATATAAATTAGATAAATGCAAAAAGCATTTTTTTTAATATTTCAAAATTATTGTCTTTAAAATATTTAAAAAAATATATATTTGTAATTACTAAGTAGTTTTTGTATAAAAAGGTTTATGTCTTGATATTTTTTTTTACTTTGAGCAGTGCTTTTTATATTTATTTTTTTTCATATGAAAAATATTTTTTGTTTATGTTGCCGGAGTATTGTATTATATATAATACATGTTTTTAAATATTTCGTGACAATCTTACATTTACTTGACAAAAACTGCCTAAAAAAATATCTTATTTAAGTAATTAACCAAATTATGAACTAAAAAGTTAATTCATTTTACACAGATGTCCAACAATTTAGATACTTCAGACATAAAAAACAATATCTGATATGGGACGCCACACGCGCTCAGTGGATGCGCCTCGCGGGAATCGAACGGGGTGCCTCTTGCGTACAATTGCATGCCATAGCGGCGAGACCGCCATGCTCGGAGAGACGATTGAGAATGTAAGTAGAAAAAGTCGATTTCATGAAAAGTGAATTAAGATGTAGAAGGAAAACACGAAAACATTGATTTTCCCTTTATAAGAGAAAATCGATTTTGTTGTGTTTTGGTTTCAACTTCCAATTGCGGCGTTAAGTTACGCCACTCATTAAGCATATCTCTAATATATGTGGAAAGTTAAGGCAGACGTGCGTACAGCTTATAAAAGTTAAATTAATTTAATGAGTTCTTATAATAAAAGATATTTAAAACTACATACGAGTATGTGCATGTTTTTTGTTATTGATAAGCTTGCGCATAACGGTGGTAGGGTTTGATATTAAAATACTTGGTAACATAATCAAGGGGCCTAAAAAGAATTTGTTGACCGTAGGCTGAACGACTTCGCAGAATATTTGTTATGCGAAACTGTACTTATATACCAATTAAAAAGTAGCTTCATGCTTGTATGTACATTGTTTTTTTTTAAGTTATATGAATGGATTATCATAGCATATTTTAATTACTTATATAGAAACTATTTATTCAGCTTATTTTAGTATATTGTTTATATTTTTATAGTATTGTATTATATTGGATTTTATATGTATATATTTTTCATCAATTTTATTTAAAATATATATACTATATCTTTCATTATTTTTGTCTTTAAGCACCTGCTATATTATTTCCCACATGACAAGTTTGGCGGGTAGAGAATACTTTTAAATAAATTAATTAATTAACTAAAACATGATACGCTGTCATGCTATAATTACATTGTACAAGCAACATTTGTGGATTCAAATTCGACAGTTTTTTTTTTAAATATCCCCAATTTTTTTGCTGAGATGTTTGTGTTCAATACCTACTATATCTGTACAATGTTTTAACTAAAAGGAGTAACCAGAAGATTTTGCTTATATATTCTGTCGTGGCGCAGAGGTACAAGCGTGCGACTGTAAACGAGACAGCTTGTGGGTTCGATTCCCACTCCAGGAAATGTAAATTTAGTATTTTCATTTCCCAGATTTGGTTACAAGGCAAAGCGCGGCGTTGAGTTCCGCCACTCAGCACGCAATGTGTCAATTCGGCGGAAAGTGGGGAACGGAGTGTCTTAACACTAGGTTTCCTCTGCCTACCCTGATATATGCGGGTTACCGCGTGAAGCTATGTATGTATAGACAACAAAGACATACAAAGACATTACGTTCTCCACTTTCCGTCCGAAATTAGGACATTGCGTGTAGAATGGCGGAATTAAACGTCACGCTTTGTCTTGTCCATAGTAAAAAAGGAAAATATTATAATCTTTCCTCGAATGAAAATTGAACCCACAACCTAACCTGAATATATTAATGATATTGTGAACTTAAAGTAAATAGTATATTTTTTTCTTATTTTATTTTTATTTATTTTAATTTCAGTCTAAACATTTACGGCCTCAACGAAATCAAAGTGCCAGTACAAACTATTATGACGCTGATCCTATTAGAAGTTTTCAATCCATTTTATGTATTTCAAATATTTACGATAGCTGTGTGGCTGGCGGAACCATATTACTATTATTGCGTTGCCATTGTTCTAATGTCTACATTTGGTGTTGCCACATCCGTTATACAGACGAAAAAGGTTAGTATATTATGTGATTAAAAATATTAGAATGTATCTTTTTTCTGTTGTATATTAAAATAATTGAATCTTGAAATAGAATGTTTCGGAATTTAAAATAAAAATATGTATATCTTTTGCGTTAAATATGACGATATTTCATTTGATTTCTATTTAATTTTCTTTAAGTTAACATACATAGCAAAAATAGAATGAATTATGTAAATAAGTTAAAATATTTATATAAAAAGAAATACATTTTATCAATTCAACGGGCTCTATGTACACTTTGCAGGCGAAACATTCAAAAATTCCTTAGGTTGTAATTTTGTCTTTATTCAAAGTAAATGAATCCTTTAAATAATGAATCCTTTGAATAATTACAAAATAACAATAATGAATCCAAAAAAAAAAATGTCAAAATAACTTTACAGGGCAGACATTTACACCTTAAAAATCTTTAAATGGCTCTCTAGTAAATATGTGCTTTTACACATATGCCGGTGTAAATAAAGCCCGAAGTTTATTTTTTATACTTAAAAAAAAACAAATAACTTCTAGAACCAACAAAGTCTCCGTGCGACAGTAGAAGCTCACGACACAGTAGAATTATGGGGCGGTAGGAGAGTAGAGAGTCGCGCGTTATGTCCCGGCGACGTGCTGGTACTGCCGCCCCACGGGTGCACTATGCTGTGCGACGCGGCGTTGCTCACTGGTTCAGCTATTGTCAATGAGAGTATGTTAACTGGTAAGTTGGAACTCTTATGTGTTTATGTTTGCCTGGTACTCTAAAATGTGTGGTAGGAACAAGTGTTAGTGGTTTAGCTATAGTCAGTAAGAGCATGCTTACTGGTAAGCTATTTCATACTTAATTCTATAATAATTTTATCAATAGCCGTATATTATTTATGTATATACATACATAGCTTCACGCTGTATCCCGCATATAGCAGGGTAGGCAGAGGGAACCTAGTGTTAAGACACTCTGTTCTCCACTTTCCGCCGAATTGAGGCATTGCGTGCTGAGTGGCGGAATTCAAAGCCGCGCTTTGCCGTGCTACCAAACCCAGGAAATGAATAATACCACTTCCTGGAGTGGGAATCGAACCCAAAACTTGTCGCGTTTACAGTCGCACGCTTGTGCCTCTGCGCCACGACAGGCGATATTATTTATATCTTGTTATATATTTAATCGATTTTTTCACAATTTCAATGTTTTTAAACTAAGAAACTCTGAATAACACAATAAAATAGCTTAATATTATCAAATTTTCATTATCTATTAGATAGGTATATGTAAAGATACACACACATATTTAATAAATTAACAATTATTATTTTAATTTGTATTAAATATATTGTAAGTTTTCTATATATTTTATTACCAGGTGAATCCGTGCCAGTAACGAAGACAGCTTTGCAGAGAATTGACAAAGAGTTTCATCTAAAAGAGCACAGTTCGAGTGTACTATTCTGTGGAACTAAAGTGATACAGACAAGATATTATAATAATGAACCTGTTAAGTATGTAATATTTTAAATAACTGACTGACTCATTAGTGAAAAAAGTTTTTAATTAGACATAAATAAACAGAAAGTAGGAAACAAAGTTATGTGTCATTGGGATCACTTTTTCTGTAATAATGTTATGCAGATATCCAAAAATATACCTATAAGTGCCAAAAATGGTTAAAAAAGTTAAAATAAATAAAAGAATATATTTTAGTGAAATATAAAAAAAAATAGGAAAAGATTATAAATAATATAGGAAATTTTTAAATAGGAATAGGAAATTTTTAAAATTTTTCAAACGACACAATAATCATAACATTACAAATCTAATAAGTAAATTAAATTAATATTAAATAAATTTATGCAAAACGCCCGTCGTGGCGCAGAGGCACAAGCGTACGACTGTAAACACGACAGGTTGTAGGTTCGATTCCCACTCCAGGAAATGTTAGTATTTTCATTTCCTGGGTTTGGTAACAAAGCAAAGCGCGGCGTTAAGTTACGCCACTCAACACGCAATGCCTCAATTTGGCGGAAAGTGGGGAACGGAATTGTTGTAAGAAAACGGAGTATCTTAACACTAGGTTCTCAGGTTCCCTCTGACTACCCTGCTATATGTGGGATACAGTGTGAAGTTAAAAAAAAACAATTTATGTCATTTTAAAGCTAACTAAAAATTAATAGATTTATTTAGAACAAAAAAATATTGTATTAAAATAATTTTTCTAACATTTCAGAGCCCTAGTCCTTCGCACAGGTTACAACACTAGTAAAGGTGAATTAGTAAGAAGTATTTTGTATCCAGTCCCTGCTGACTTCAAGTTTGACAGAGATTCATATAAGTTTATATTTATTTTGGCCTGCATTGCTATTATTGGGTTGGCGTATACTGTCGCTTTAAAGGTTAGTATTTTATTATTATTTCTTTATATAAATAGTTTCAATTTAATATAACGTCTGCCGCGGCGTAGAGGCACAAGTGTGACTGTAAACGCGACAGGTTGTGGGTTCGATTCCCACTCCAGAGAATAGAATCTTTAATTTCCTGGGTTTGGTAATAAGGCAAAGCGCAGCATTGCGTTCCGCCACTCGGCACGCAATGCCTCAATTCGGCTGTAATTGTCGTAAGAGAACAGAGTGTCTTAACACTAGGTTCTCTGGTTCCCTCTGCCTACCCTGCTATATGCAGGATACAGCGTTAAGTTAAACAAAAAAGTTTCATGGTTTCTAATAAAACTCCATTTACTGCTATTTGCACGAATTTGAGACATAGAGAGAAGCAGTACATCGTGTTTTGTATTGCCAGAGCGAAGAAATGAAAATAATATAAATATAACCGTTCCCCCGACTGAGAATTGAATCCACAACCAATCGCTTTTACAATCAAAAAATATTTTATACCTACAAAAAAAAATTGCTTATTGTATCTAAATCAAATGGCACAATATATCCATATGGCTTATAATTTTTTTTTAGGCATACAGAGACATGACAGCAGGCGATATAATAATAAAAGCATTGGACATAATAACCATAGTAGTCCCCCCCGCCCTCCCCGCCGCCATGACAGTGGGCAGGTTGTACGCGGTGGGACGCCTGAAGCAAGCGAGGATAGCCTGTTTGAATACGAGAGCTGTTAATGTTAGCGGGTCACTGGACTGTATATGTTTTGATAAGGTAGGCTTGTTATTATATTATATTAATAATAGTCTTAGATATAATGACCATAGTAGTCCCAACTGCTTTAACCCGCCGCCATTGCAGTACCGTAATGTCAGAGCTTACTGGATTGTACATTTACAAACATATGGTAAGTTTTTTTAATATTTTTATGTATGGTATATTTTATGTTTTTATATGACAGTTGAAATATTCTATATAGACTAAAATTAAGACGTATGGAGCATAATTGTCGGTTTCTAAAACATTTTTTCTAGCTTTTTACTTTAATTTAAAATTTTGTTTTTAAGATTTTCATTTCAATTTCAGAAACTGAATGTTATTTGTTAAAGAATAAAGCTTACGAATTAATAGATGCGAAATTCTTAATATAAATATATTTTTTCACACAAATTCCCCATCACCAGATTAGTATCCTAACAGACATTGGTCTAGATATATGGGGGGCAGTTCTGACTAACACCGCCACCTCTCCCCACTGCCTGTCCATCTACAGCAATACCCGTGACCTCATAATTAACCCCTAGAATGCTGCATACTCTTGGCCTAAGCGTGTCGTACGGACGGCGCGCGAATGACGCTATAGTCTATAATGATAGCTGCTGAGCGCGTATTTGCGTCCATAGTCTGCATAGATGACTTTCGCTAGACGCATATATGAGCCCAAATAAAAAAATAATGAATATAATATAAAATTCTTGATGTATATATAGGTTATTCACGTTTTCACACAAAACTTCACCCCCAGACTGGCACCCTAACAGAGGACGGTCTGGACATGTGGGGGGTGGTGCCGGTCAGCAGTGGGACGTTCTCCACTAATTGTCCATTCACAAAAACACCAGTGATTAAAAAAGAAACAAAGATATAAATACAATATAAAATTTCTAAACTAACAACACCAAATTTCCCTTCCCCAGACGGGTACCCTAACAGAGGACGGTCTGGACATGTGGGGGGTAGTTCCAGTGAGCAGCGCGACGTCCCCCCCTCTCCTGGCGCGTCCGCAACGCGACCCCAAACACCTCAACGACTTGCACGAGCTCAAGATAGGTATGGCCTCGTGTCACAGCTTGACCTTACTGAATGGGGAATTGGCTGGAGATCCCTTGGACTTAAAGGTAGTTAATTTCTTTTTAAACCTAGATTTTTGTGTTATTTTAAAATGAATATTTTTATGATGTGTATAATTTTTTTCTGAATTGTAATGTTATGTTTTTAGTAGTTTAAGTTATTTTATAATACCATAGTGACATATTGAAAATATTTTTAAATCCAAATAAACCCTCGAATCTCAACGCTATGTTGAACTCACACTTATCATCATATTAATATGGAAAGAAAAATTGAAAATTATACAGACCGAAGAAAATCAAATTCGGCATACATATACTTTATATAAAGAATAATATAAAAGGATATTTTTATATACATTAGAAATATATATTTTAACGGAACCACTAATTTATTTAATTATTTAAATATACGTAATATATTTCTATATATCTTAATTTTATTTTCTTAATAAAGATGTTCGAGTCGACCGGCTGGCGGTTAGAGGAGCCGGAAGTACCTGAAAGTGCTAACTACGAGCTTCTGACACCAACAGTGGTAAAGCCGAGGGGAGCTGCTAATATAAATGTTGATGATTTACATGTAAGTAAGTTGTTTTTACCCAATAAAATTACACGGAACCAGCAAATATTTAATTATATAAGGATTACGTAATGTAGCGCTTTCTCATGTGTCTTTTAAGCTTAGAGCGTTTGGACGGTTTCCAAGAGGCTTTGGTTGGTTTGAGTTTTATAACTTTTTCTAAAAATATATCATTTTTTTAAAAGTGTTATCTATTGTATACCTATATGAAAATGTTCTATCTTTGTTCATCAATCACATCAAAACATCAACGTCTAAACAAACTATTTATCTACATATACTACAATAAAACAGTAGAAATATATATATATATATAT